>OY997272.1:431311301-431623801 GCA_963921465.1 Triticum timopheevii
AGTTCGTAGGTTTATCATGGTCTAGTAACATGACTTTCAGAATAGGATTACCGTACCACTCTGGTGCGGACCGTACTCTGGAGGACCTACGAGGTTCTGTAGTAACTTGATCTGAAGTTTCATAATCATCATCATTAGCTTCCTCACTAATTGGTGTAGAAATCACTGGAACTGATTTCAGTGATGAACTATTTTCCAATTTGGGAGAAGGTACAGTTACCTCATCAAGTTCTACTTTCTTCCCACTCACTTCTTTCGAGAGAAACTCCTTCTCTAGAAAGGATCCATTTTTAGCAACGAATGTCTTGCCTTCAGATCTGTGATAGAAGGTGTACCCAACAGTTTCCTTTGGGTATTCTATGAAGACGCACTTCTCCAATTTGGGTTTGAGCTTATCAGGATGAAACTTTTTCACATAAGCATCGCAACCCCAAACTTTAAGAAACGACAACTTGGGTTTCTTGCTAAACCACAGTTCATAAGGTGTTGTCTCAACGGATTTAGATTGTGCCCTTTTAACGTGAATGCAGCTGTGTCTAATGCATAACCCCAAAACAATAGTGGTAAATCAGTAAGAGACATCATAGATCGCACCATATCCAATAAAGTGCGGTTACGACGTTCGGACACACCATAACGTTGTGGTGTTCCAGGTGGCGTGAGCTGTGAAACTATTCCACATTGTTTTAATTGAAGACCAAACTCGTAACTCAAATATTCACCTCCACGATCAGATCGTAGAAACTTTATTTTTCTTGTTACGATGATTTTCCACTTCACTCTGAAATTCTTTGAACTTTTCAAATGTTTCAGACTTATGTTTCATCAAGTAGATATACCCATATCTGCTTAAATCATCTGTGAAGGTCAGAAAATAACGATACTTGCCACGAGCCTTCATACTCATTGGTCTGCATACATCAGTATGTATTATTTCCAACAAGTGAGTAGCTCGTTCCATTGTTCCGAAGAACGGAGTTTTAGTCATCTTGCCCAAAAAGGCACGGTTCGCAAGTATCAAATGATTCATAACCAAGTAATTTCGAAAATCCATCTTTATGGAGTTTCTTCATGCGCTTTACACCGGTATGACCCAAATGGCAGTGCCACATATAAGTTGCACTATCATGATTAACTTTGCATCTTTTGGCATCAATATTATGAATATGTGTATCACTACGATCGAGATCCAACAAACTATTTTCACTGGGTGTATGACCATTGAAGGTTTTATTCATGTAAACAGAACAACAATTATTCTCTGATTTTAAATGAATAACCATATTGCAATAAACATGATCAAATCATATTCATGCTCAACGCAAATGCCAAATAACATTTATTTAGGTTTAACACTAATCCTAAAAGTATAGGGAGTGTGCGATGATGATCATATCAATCTTGGAACTACTTCCAACACTCATCGTCACTTCCCCTTCAACTAGTCTCTGTTTATTCTGTAACTCCTGTTTCGAGTTACTAATCTTAGCAACCGAACAAGTATCAAATACTCAGGGGCTACTATAAACACTAGTAAGGCACACATCAATAACCTGTATATCAAATATACCCTTGTTCACTTTGCCATCCTTCTTATCCACCAAATATTTAGGGCATTTCCGCTTCCAGTGACCATTTCCTTTGCAGTGTAAGCACTAAGTTTCAGGCTTTGGTCCAGCTTTGGTCTTCTTCACGGGAGTGACAACTTGTTTGCCATTCTACTTGAAGTTTCCCTTTCTTTCCCTTTGCCCTTTTCTTGAAACTAGTGGTCTTGTCAATCATCAACACTTGATGCTCTTTCTTGATTTCTACCTTCGTCGATTTCAACATCACGAAGAGCTCGGGAATCATTTTCGTCATCCTTTGCATACTGTAGTTCATCACGAAGTTCTAGTAACTCAGTGATGGTGACTAGAGAATTCTGTCAATCACTATCTTATCTCGAAGATTAACTCCCACTTGATTCAAGCGACTAAAGTACCCAGACAATTGGGCACATGCTCACTAGTTGAGCGATTCTCCTCCATCTTTTAGCTATAAAACTTGTTGGAGACTTCATATCTCTCAACTCGGGTATTTGCTTGAAATATCAACTTCAATTCCTGGAACATCTCATATGGTCCATGACGTTCAAAACGTCTTTGAAGTCCCGATTCTAAGCCGTTAAGCATGGTGCACTAAACTATCAAGTAGTCATCATATTGAGCTAGCCAAATGTTCATAACGTCTGCATCTGCTCCTGTAATAGGTCTGTCACCTAGCGGTGCATAATTTTTCTGTGCAGCAATGAGGATAAACCTCAGATCACGGATCCAATCCGCATCATTGCTACTAACATCTTTCAACACAATTTTCTCTTGGAACATATCAAAATAAACATATGAAAGCAACAACGCAAGCTATTGATCTACAACATAATTTGCAAAATACTACCAGGACTAAGTTCATGATAATTTTAAGTTCAATTAATCATATTACTTAAGAACTCCCACTTAGATAGACATCCCTCTAATCCTCTAAGTGATTACGTGATCCATATCAACTACACCATGTCCGATCGTCACGTGAGATGGAGTAGTTTCAACGGTGAGCATCAATATGTTGATCATATCTACTATATGATTCACGCTTGACCTTTCGGTCTCCATGTTCCGAGGCCATGTCTGTTATATGCTAGGCTCGTCAAGTTTAACCTGAGTATTCCGCGTGTGCAACTGTTTTGCACCTGTTGTATTTGAACGTAGAGCCTATCACACCCGATCATCACGTGGTGTCTCAGCACGAAGAACTTTCGCAACAGTGCATACTCAAGGAGAACACTTCTTGATAATTTTAGTGAGAGATCATCTTAAAATGCTACCGTTAATCAAAGCAAGATAAGATGCATAAAGGATAAACATCACATGCATCAATATAAGTGATATGATATGGCCATCATCATCTTGTGCTTGTGATCTCCATCTCCGAAGCACCGTCGTGATCACCATCATCACCGGCGCGACACCTTGATCTCCATCGTAGCATCGTTGTCGTTACGCCATCTATTGCTTCTACGACTATCGCTACCGCTTAGTGATAATGTAAAGCAATTATAGGGCGTTTGCATTTCATACAATAAAGCGACAACCATATGGCTCCTGCCAGTTGCCGATAACTTCGGTTACAAAACATGATCATCTCATACAATAAAATATAGCATCACATCTTGACCATATCACATCACAGCATGCCCTGCAAAAACAAGTTAGACGTCCTCTACTTTGTTGTTTTAAATTTTACGTGGCTGCTACGGGCTGAGCAAGAACCGATCTTACCTACGCATCAAAACCACAACGATAGTTCATCAAGTTAGTGCTGTTTTAACCTTCGCAAGGACCGGGCGTAGCCACACTCGGTTCAACTAAAGTTGGAGAAATAGACACCCGCTAGTCACCTGTGTGCAAAGCACGGCGGTAAAACCAGTCTCGCGTAAGCGTACGTGTAATGTCGGTCCGGGCCGCTTCATCCAACAATACCGCTGAAGCAAAGTATGACATGCTGGTAAGCAGTATGACTTGTATCGCCCACAACTCACTTGTGTTCTACTCATGCATATAACATCAACGCATAAAACCTAGGCTCTTATACCACTGTTGGGGAACGTAGTAATTTCAAAAATTTCCTACGCACACGCAAGATCATGGTGATGCATAGCAACGAGAGGGGAGGGTGTTGTCCACGTACCCTCGTAGACCGTAAGCGGAAGCGTTATAACAACGCGGTTGATGTAGTCGTACATCTTCACGGCCCGACCGATCAAGCACCGAAACTACGGCACCTCCGAGTTCTAGCACACGCTCAGCTCGATGATGATCCCCGTACTCCGATCCAGCAAAGTGTCGGGGAAGAGTTCCATCAGCACGACGGCGTGGTGACGATCTTGATGTTCTACCGTCGCAGGGCTTCACCTAAGCACCACTACAATATTATCGATGAGAACTATGGTGGAGGGGGGCACCGCACATGGCTAAGAGATCTCAAGGATCAATTGTTGTTGTGTCTAGAGGTGCCCCCTGCCCCCGTATATAAAGGAGCCAGGGGGAGGGGGTCGGCCGACCAGGAGGGGCGCGCCAGGAGGAGTTCTCCTCCCACCGGGAGTAGGACTCTCCCCCTTCCTTGTTGGAGTAGGAGAGAAGGAAAGAGGGAGAGAGGAGGAAGGAAAAGGGGGCTGCACCCCTTGTCCAATTTGGACCAGAGGGGGGCTGCGCGCCTCCTTCCTTTCGGCCTCTCTCCTCTATTCCCGTATGGCCCAATAAGGCCCATATACTCCCTGGCGAATTCTCGTAACTCTCCGGTACTCCGAAAAATACCCGAATCACTCGGAACCTTTCTGAAGTCCGAATATAGTCGTCCAATATATCGATCTTTACGTCTCGACCATTTAGAGACCCCTCGTCATGTCCACGATCTCATCCGGGACTCTGAACTCCTTCGGTACATCAAAACTCATAAACTCATAATATAACTGTCATCGAAACCTTAAGCGTGCGGACCCTACGGGTTCGAGAACAATGTAGACATGACCGAGACATGTCTCCGGTCAATAACCAATAGCGGAACCTAGATGCTCATATTGGCTCCCACATATTCTACGAAGATCTTTATCGGTCAAACCGCATAATAACATACGTTGTTCCCTTTGTCATCGGTATGTTACTTGCCCGAGATTCGATCGTCGGTATCTCAATACCTAGTTCAATCTCGTTACCGGCAAGTCTCTTTACTCGTTCCGTAATACATCATCCCGCAACTAACTCATTAGTTGCAATGCTTGCAAGGCTTAAGTGACGTTTATTACCGAGAGGGCCCAGAGATACCTCTCCGACAATCGGAGTGACAAATTCTAATCTCGAAATACGCCAACCCAACATGTACCTTCGGAGACACCTGTAGAGCTCCTTTATAATCACCCAGTTACGTTGTGATGTTTGGTAGCACACAAAGTGTTCCTCTGGTAAACGGGAGTTGCATAATCTCATAGTCATAGGAACATGTATACGTCATGAAGAAAGCAATAGAAACATACTAAATGATCAAGTGCTAAGCTAACGGAATGGGTCAAGTCAATCACATCATTCTCTTAATGATGTGATCCCGTTAATCAAATGATAACTCATGTCTATGGCTAGGAAACTTAACCATCTTTGATTCACGAGCTAGTAAAGTAGAGGCATACTAGTGACACTATGTTTGTCTATGTATTCACACATGTATTATGTTTCCGGTTAATACAATTCTAGCATGAATAATAAACATTTATCATGAAATAAGGAAATAAATAATAACTTTATTATTGCCTCTAGGGCATACTTCCTTCATGGAGCTGCCTGGCGCATGCCTCCTTGTATCAGTCTGTTCGTGCTAATTTACTTATGTTTCCAACTACCCATCCTATGTCAAGGTGCCACACTATTCCCCATGAGTAATGCCAAACTACATATCTGTTCATGGAATGTTAGAGGTCTGGGTGATGATGCAAAGTGTACTGATGTACTATCTGAACTGATCGCTATAAACCCACAATGCACACTTCTGCAAGAGTCAAAACTTAACCAGATAGATGAACGAAAATTTTCCTCCCTACCATGCTCTCTAGACAAGAAAATGTTCCTCCCCGCGAATGGTTCTACGGGCGGAATTGTCTCTACTGTCAACTCCAATCGCCTTACCGTTATGGCCTACGTACACCACAATTTTGCCACTTTACTCAAGATCTCCCCCCTCGCTCACCCAACACACTTTGTTATCACCAACGTCTATGCTCCCTCCCACCGCTCCGTTAAACAGGCCTTCCTCGACGAGCTCAAACAAATCAAAGAAGACGATCACACACCCTGGCTAATTGTCAGAGATTTCAACCTCATTTGTTTCTCTCACGAAAAGAATAACCCCAATTTCCACCAACGAGAAGCCGACGCCTTCAACGCACTAATTAACGAACTAGCCCTGATGGAGCTACCCTTGTTAGACCATAGATTTACTTGGACAAACAACATGCCCTCCCCTACACTTGAACGACTCGACCGCGCCTTCTTTAATCTAGCTTGGAACTCACACTTCCCAAACACCACACTATCTTCACTCACGCGTATCATTTCCAATCACGTCCCCTTAATCATCCAAGTGCAAACTAACATACCCCGTCCCCACCACTTCCGTTTTGAATCACACTGGACCCTCTCAACAGAATATCACAAAATCGTCCAGCAAAACTGGCCCCCCAACACACGCGCGGACCACAACCTAACATCTACTGCGATCCTCTCAAAAGCCCTGAAATCTTCCCGAACCACGCTCAAAAGGTGGGCTCGACAACGCTCCTCGGCCTAGCTGCGAGAAATCGCCACTAAAAGGATCATCAACTTTGTTGATCTCAAGGAAGAATCTAGACCGCTTTCTAGAGCCGAGGAAATGCTAAGATCAGTAACCACGATCTCTCTTCAATCGCCGCTCGAGAAAAAATGGCGTTCTGGAAACAGCGCGGCAAAGTACGTGCTGCAATTGATGGAGAGGAAAACACTGAATACTTCCATGCCGCAGCTTCGCAACGCCTCCGAAAAAAAGACAATATCATCGCTCTCATCGGGAGGGGCCGATTTCCACTCTCATCAACAGAAGGCAACCATACTAAGAGACCACTACACAACTATCATCGGCACCTCACCACAAACGTCATGGTCCTTTGACCCCAAAAAATACTACCCACATACGATACCGCATCTCCTATCCCTTGACTCCCCCTTCTCGGAAGATGAAATTAAAGACTCCTTTTTTCAGATGAACCCACTAGCTAGTCCTGTTGGAAATATGCCCTAGAGGCAATAATAAAAGTATTATTATATTTCATTGTTCATGATAATTGTCTTTTATTCATGCTATAACTGTATTATCCGGAAATCGTAATACACGTGTGAATACATAGACCTCAATATGTCCCTAGTGAGCCTCTAGTTGACTAGCTCGTTGTGATCAACAGATAGTCATGATTTCCTGGCTATGGACATTGGATGTCATTGATAACGGGATCACATCATTAGGAGAATGATGTGATGGACAAGACCCAATCCTAAGCATAGCACAAAGGTCGTTTAGTTCGTTTGCTAGAGCTTTGCCAATGTCAAGTATCTCTTCCTTAGACCATGAGATCGTGTAACTCCCGGATACCGTAGGAGTGCCTTGGGTGTATCAAACGTCACAACGTAACTGGGTGACTATAAAGGTGCATTACAGGTATCTCCGAAAGTAGCTGTTGGGTTGACATGGATCGAGACTGGGATTTGTCACTCCGTATGACAGAGAGGTATCTCTGGGCCCACTCGGTAATGCATCATCATAATGAGCTCAAGGTGACCAAAGTGTTGGCCATGGGATCATGCATTACGGTACGAGTAAAGTGACTTGCCGGTAACGAGACTGAACAAGGTATTGGGATACCGACGATCGAGTCTCAGGCAAGTAACATACCGATTGACAAAGGGAATTGTATACAGGGTTTGATCGAATCCTCGACATCGTGGTTCATCCGATGACAACATCGAGGAGCATGTGGGAGCCAACATGGGTATCCAGATCCCGCTGTTGGTTATTGACCTGAGAGCGTCTCGGTCATGTCTGCATGTCTCCCGAACCCGTAGGGTCTACACACTTAAGGTTCGGTGACGCTAGGGTTATTAGGAAGACTAGTATGTGACTACCGAATGTTGTTCGGAGTCCCGGATGAGATCCCGGAAGTCACGAGGATTTTTCGGTATTGTACCGGGAAGGTTCTAGAAGGTTCCGGAGTGGGGCCCACCTGCATGGGGGGACCCACATGAACGTGAGTAGTGGGGGAAAGGCCCCACACCCCTGGTCAAGGCGCACCAAGATCCCCCCTTAGAAGGAATAAGATCATATCCCGAAGGGATAAGATCAAGATCCCTAAAAAGGGGGGATAACAATCGGTGGGGAAGGAAATGATGGGATTTCTTTCCTCCCACCTTGGCCAACGCCCCAATGGACTTGGAGGGCAAGAAACCAGCCCCTCCACCCCTATATATAGTGGGGAGGCGCATGGGAGATCAACACAAGCCAAGGCGCAGCCCCTCCCCTCCCCAACACCTCTCCTCCTCCATAAGTGCTTGGCGAAGCCCTGTCGGAATACTACTACTCCAACTGCACCACGCCGTCGTGCTGCCATTGGAGCGTTCTTCCTCAACCTCTCCTTCCCCTTGCTGGATCAAGAAGGAGGAGACGTCTCCCGTCCCGTACGTGTGTTGAACGCGGAGGTGCTGTCCGTTCAGTACTTGGTCATCGGTGATCCGAATCACGTCGAGTACGACTCCATCATCACCATCCCCTTGCAAGCTTCCGCACGCGATCTACAAGTGGTATGTAGATGCAAACTGACCCCTTGACTCGTTGCTTAGATGAACTCATAGATGGATCTTGGTGAAACCGTAGGGAAAATTTTAATTTTCTGCAACGTTCCCCAACAAGTCCTGGACCAGATGGCTTCGGCCCCTTGTTCTACCGCAAATTCTGGAGCCTCTTGAAACCACACATGCTCAAGTTCATGCACGACTTCCAGAACTGTGTAGCTCAAACCGAATGCTTAAATAGAGCTCATATCGTTCTTATTCCCAAAACAGAAAACGTCACCACACCTGATGCTTTCCGATCAATCTCTCTACATAATTGTCCTATCAAGGCGGTTGCTAAAATCCTCACCAATTGCATAAAACCCTTAATTCTGCTGCTCGTGCATGACAACCAAACCAGGTTCATTTCCGGACGATGCATTGCTGAAAACTTTGTCTACGCAGCTGACCTCGCCAGCTCCAGCCACTCCAAGAAAGCACCAACCATGGTCATAAAACTTAACTTTTGAAAAGCTTTCGACTCTCTATCATGGGACTCACATCTCACCATTCTGCAAACCCGAGGCTTCACTCACAAATTCTCTACTTGGATTACTGACCTTCTGACCACTGGGAAAACCGCTGTTCTGGTCAACGGGGTCCCTGGAAACTGGATCAACTGCGAGAATGGTCTTAGACAGGGAGAGCCGATATGTCCATATCTATTTATCATTGTCGCTGACTTGCTATAATAGATGATCAAACAGGACTGCAACCTACTTCACCTCAACCACCCCCTATTCTCCCACCTCCCGCCCACTGTCCTCCAATACGTTGATGACACGCTAATCATAGCCAGAGCTTCCACCGCGGGCGCCTCGCAACTCAAAGACATTCTAGACAGTTTCACTCTGGCAACTGGCCTCAATATCAACTACTCAAAAACAACGTTCGTTCCACTACATGTCACGCCTCACATTGCCTCCTCAATGGCATCCTCCCTACAATGCCCGATCTCCTCATTTCCACAGATCTACCTAGGAATGCCTCTAGCGCCTACTCGCCTCCCCGCCAATGCATTTCTACCTATCATTGACAAATGCAAAAAATTCCTCTCCGGCTGGCGCGCTAGACTGCTCTCTAAAGGCGATAGACTAATCCTCCTGTCCGCAGTAATAGACTCCATCCTGGTTTACTTTATCTACGTCTTTCTCATCCCAAAAAGTGTACTCACAAGTCTGGACTCGATCCGGCACACCTTCTTTTGGGCTACTGAAGAAACATGCACGGGTGCTGACTGTCTAGTTGCTTGGAAATATGTTTGCAAACCTAAGGAATTCGGTGGTCTAGGGCTGAAAATTCCGGCACAACAAAATCATTGTCTACTCATGAAATTTGCCGCGAAGGTTCTACTACCATAGCGAACTTCTTGGCTTGACTGTCTTGCTCTCCAAGACCCCAACACTCTTGTCAACCCACAAAGCAACCAGTCCTTCCTCTGCAAGACCATTAACCAACAACCCCCCATCCTACACCCCATCTCCTTTGTTCTGACTAATTTGGGGACCAATACATACTATTGGCTAGATTCTTGGTTACATTGTAAACCACTTGCACTCTTGTTCCCCTACCTATACTCACAAACCACTCCCCCACTTGCTCGTGTGGCTGCTGTTTTGAAGCAAGGTTTAGAATCTTTCCTGTGGGCTCGCCTAACCTCTAATACTACGTCCGAGTTGTTTTCTTTGTTGTCTATGTTGCAGGACTTCCAGCCATCCCGGGAACCAGACGAGTGCTTCCTTAATGGAGGCCTACCTTTCTCCACCAAAGCGACATACAAGCTCACCACGTCAGAGGACTCAGTCGACCTCCACGCCACACCTATCTGGTTGTCTCAAGTGCCCAACCGGGTCAAGATTTTTGCTTGGCTACTATTTTGTGGGAGACTAAGCTGTAAGGCCAATCTCCTGCGGAAGCATATTGTTTCGGACGCCCTCTGCACAAGATGCGGGTTCGACGGCGAAGACACCTCGCACATCTTCATCCACTACCCCCTTGCACGACAGATATGGCTCAGACTTGGCTTCACCCCCAGCGGTTGCATCAACGATTGTAACATCCCAAATTTCCAATTTGGAATGTTATACATTAGATCATCATGCATCACATAGTTTCTTGCATTTGTTGATCCTAGAAATTTCAAGAAACTCAAGGACCCACGGAGAGAGTTGGAGATTTCGAAATTTTCATATTTGAGTTCTCTCAAATTATGAAAAGAGGATCATTTGGATTATTTATTTTATCTTCAAATATTTTTCCAATATCAACAATATGAGAGGGAATAAAATGACTTTCCCAAAAATTAGGAAAAATGAAGATTTAATAAATAAATCAAATTTTGGATTTTTCTCGGAGTTTATTTGCCCTAGGAAAAATGCGTGTTTTCAAAAAATTGCATTTTAGGCCTCGAGTAAAAGTTCATTTTGTTCGACTCATTTTTAGGAGTCGGGGAAATTTTACTTTATTAATTTTGGAGTCCGGTAGATTTTTTCTTTTTTGTGTTTTTCCGCGCGAGAAACCGTTTTTTTTTAAAAGCCACAGCGCGACTGGGCCAAAGGCCCAGCCGGCCGAGCCAGCCGCTAGGCCGCCGTGCCAGGCCGCACGCGCGCGCGCCAGCGCCACCGCGCCAGGGAGCCGCCGTCGCCGCCCTCTGTTTCCTTTTCTTTTACAAATCCTAGTAGGATTTGGACCCGTTTCGTTATTCCGTTTTTTGTTGTTAGGATTCCTAATCCTACTCTTATTGCTTGATCCCTCCTCCAAGCAAAACCCACCCTCCCCAATATAAATACCCAAGCACCCCCCTCTACACATCAAATCAAAACCCCTCCTCTCCTCCCGCAGTGCAGCGCAGCAGCAGCAGTAGCCAACGCCGCCGCCGCCGCCCCACACCCACGCCGCCGCCGCCGCCCCTCACCCGCGCCGCCGCCGCCAAGTGCCGCCACCGCCGCCCAACGCCGCCGCCGCCGGAGCCCCTTGCCTCTTCGAGGTACTAGCCCCGCGCCGCGTCACTTCTTCCCCTCGGTTCGGTTTTTCTCGCAAACCGTTCCGGTTTTCTAGATCGGTTTTTCGTTTCGGTTTTCTTTTCCGAAACCCTAGATCGGTTTTTCTCGCCGGTTTTTCTTTCCGGTTTTATTGTTAGCGAGCGTTCGCCGGACCGTTCGTCTTAACGAACGTGATCAGCGGTTTGCCTCGGTTAACGAACCTCCGTTTGTTCAACCGTTCGTCGTTTTCTTTCTCGTCGGATTTATTCCGCTATTTTTCTGATAGCGATTTCAGATCCGATCTTCTTTCTAGTTTATCTTCTCGCTCATTTATCGGAATCAGGTGATTCAAGCGCCTGGAGTTTTGTCTCGAAACCGCCGTTCGGACTAATCAACTTAAACCAAGTTTTGCTACTGTAAAATTTGACCTAGTTCAAATTGCTAGAACCGAGTTGTTTTCTCTCGCCGTTTGACTTTCGTTGTTTTATTCGATTTGATTCTTTTGCAACCAGGGTTCTTAAGTTGAACTTTCTGGTTAGATCTTTCATTCGAGATTACTTGTGCATTAGATGAGTGCTTATTGTATGCTTGTTGTTTGTCTGCGATAGATCACCCGGAGTGCGCCACTTGTTACTTTGAATTTCTAGGTTTCGCGGATCATCAGCAAGGCAAGTAACACTTGATCATACTTTTTCTACTACCCAGTTTTTATGCATTAGATCAACCCTCACACATTGCATATTTAGGATCAAACTAAATTGTGGGGATGGGAAGTAGATGAGGTAGTACCTATTACCTGTTTTACTTATGAAACCTTTGGGAGTTACTTCTGCGTTTGCTTATTATGACATGCTATGCTAGTAGACGTGGATTGGGTGAGTGAATATCCATGACAGATGTGAGATTGTTAATGGTTTATCTAAGGTGGCAACTTAAATACACATCTGGGTGGATTGATGCACCTGGGGTTACCAGGACTTGCTTGTTTTTTTGGAAATCCCGGGGGTACCGTGTGATTTTCCTATGGACCGCCACCCAGGCTCAAAGGGATCATAAGATAATTCCTGCTAGTAACTTACGTGTGCAGCCACAAGCCATTATGGGCTCTGGCATAGTTGACTAAGTTTTGCGAACTCTTATAGTGGTGGACTAGCAGATGTAGGGGATGTAGGTGTACTGGTCTACCCATCGTAAGGTGCTAGCGCTTCTGAAAGACTGTGTCTCGGTCATCCGTTTCTCAAACACCATGTAGTGCGAGAAACCAAACGGAGGCGATCGAGTCTTGTGGGGAAAAGTCCGCAAACCTCTGTAGAGTGTACAAACTAATCATGATTAGCCGTGTCCCCGGTTATGGACATCTTGAGTATCTAGTACTTGAATTATCGTTTGTATCTCAACATGTTACTCTAATTTAATATTGATGGGTTTGTTAATGAGTACTTTTTAATTGGGATTGAGGATGCTGTCAACCATTTTCAATGTTTAACAACCACCATGATAGTTAAATAAATTTATTCCTTTGCAGTAGGGAAAAACTGGCTTTATGCAAAAACTATAACCATAGAGCTTTTCCACCAGCCAAATATACATGTAGTATAGGCTTTTCATTCATTATTCTCTATGTGTTACTTTGCCAGCATATTCCATGTGCTGACCCGTTTTCGGGCTGCAACTTTCATGTTGCAGACTTTTCAGACGACGAGTAAGGTGCTTTTAGGTCGTGGTTCTATACTCAGTGATGCCGTTGGAGTTGATGGACTCACTTATCTTCCAAGTCTTCCGCTGTTATCATTTTTAGATGGCCTTAAGCCATGATTATTGTAATAAGTCCTCTTTTGGACAAACGATGTAATAAGTGTGTGATTGCTACTCTGTTATAAATCCTTCGAAGTACTATGTGGTGTCAGCATTACTGATCCAGGGATGACACCGGAGCACAGAGACTTGACCATCTGAGGTCGGGTCACTACAGAGATGGTATCAGAGCTCCCCCTGGTGATTTTTCAGAAAAAATGAGACAAATTACCACCAACGAGCTACACGCATTGGGAACTAGAATTGCAAGTCAAGCAGCAGGCGCCCATATCTCCTCTTATTGTCCAAAAGTGTGGTTTTGAATGGAAGAAACAGAACAACACCATCAAGAAGCTTGCAGTTCACCTGCATAAAAAGGCTGGAAAAAACTTTCAAGCTTTTGCTGCTCCTCAAATATTTATTTTGGATCAGTCAATCTTTTTGCAGCAACTGGCAGGAGCTCTAGTATTTCATTAAGAAGATAATTGCCAGTTTATAAGGAAACAAACCAAAGCTGATGCAATGAAAACACGCACACACCAGCCCTATGGCTGCCTGCCAAAACGAGCCCATGACTATGTCACCCAAGCGACCAGAATTGACACCATACCAGACGACCCGGAGCCATGACGACCCCGGCTTAGAAACCTAAGTAATGCGCATTCTTCGCCCCGAGTTTGTGCTCCGCACAAGCCGACGACTCTACCGCTCATGTGATCGGTTCAGGCTCTCTAGAACACTGAGGTGTTCTCCAAGCCGTTGCTTTGACTTCCCCATCGGCCCCGAGGCAGCGCTCCACACGTGTCAACGACAGCGCAACCCTGTGCTCGAGCCTGCAATGTCGCGATCGGCCATGACGTCACCGTCAATGGTCATCGGGATCTCGCCGATGGGGATGACAGGGGTTCGCAGGCTTGATTGGGGATTTTTAGATTTTGAGCGCCGCTCAAGTTAGATAGCCACCAAGCTGAAGATGGGGACGCCGCTGGTGACCACGGAGTGAAAGAGCTGGTTATCGACTAGGGGGGGGGTGAATAGGTGATTTTTATGAAAGTCTTCAAAACATGGGAGTTTCAAAGACAAACAATAGAAATGACACTATTTGTATGCAGCGGAAGGTAGAATACACTAGGCAAGCCATAGTCAAGTATTCAATGAAGTGAAAGCACGAATACTATTAGCAGCTAGGTAGTAAGGATCAGGATGGAAGATAGTATGAAGCCAATCAGAACAGGTAGTCACTCAGCAAAGTCAAACAGATAATGCAAGCAGGCAATGACTTCACGAAGAAAAACTGTAAGTAAAGAGAAGTGAGAGATAGAACCAGTAGCTTGGAGAGGACAGTGATTTGTTCGACTAGTTCCAGTTGCTGTGACAACTGTACGTCTGGTTAGGGAGGCTGAGATTTAACTCAGAAGACCGCGTCTTCATCTTATTCCCCTTGTTCTAAGGATACTAGTCCACGCCCAATCACTCTGGTAAGTCTTCATGATATACTTCCAAACCTTCACAAACTTCATTCACCGGTAATCCACAATGACTCTTGGATGCTCAGAACGCGACGCCTAACTGGCTGGAGGATTCACAGTCCTCAAGTGTAACAAGTCTTCAGATCACGCGGACAGAAAGACTTCAGTGATGCCAAACACTCTTTGGGCTCTGGGTGGTTTGGGTTGTCCTCGCAAGGATTCTCTCTCAAATGCTTTGGAGGTGGGTTGCTCTCAAATGACAAAAGTCATGCACTAACTCTGAGCAGCCACCAATTTATGGTGTAGGGGGTGGGATATTTATAGCCACTGGGCAACCCGACCTGATTTGTCCAAAATGACCCTGGGTCACTAAGGAATTGACACGTGTCCCAACGGTGAGATTTCAAACACACGCGACAGCTTGACTTGGGCTACAAGTAAAGCTGACTCATCCGACTCTGGATAAGATTTGCTCTCATTGTCTTCGCTCGAAGACATAGGATTTGGTTGAGCATCACTTTAGTCACCCTGACTTTGTTCACTTGGACCCCACTTAATAGTGTGGTGGTTCCTTTGACTCAACAAAGAAGAAAAGGAAACAACGAAAAAACTAAGTCTTCGTGCTCCATAGTCTTCATGCGATGTCTTCTCATGTCATAGTCTTCAACGTGAATAGCTTCACAGATCACCATTGTCTTCAATGTCTTCACACATTTTTAGGGGTCATCTCCGGTAGGTAAACCGAATCAATGAGGGACTACTACCTATGTTATCCTGCAATTCTCACAAACACATTAGTCCCTCAACCAGGTTTGTCGTCAATACTCCAAAAACAACTAGGGGGTGGCACTAGATGCACTTACAATCTTCCCCTTTTTGGTGATTGATGACAAACTAGTTGAAGTTTTCAACGGGGATAAAAGTATGTGAAATTGTAAAGGATTAAGATATTGTCTTTATATGTGGCAAAAAGGCTCCCCCTGAAGATGTGCATATAAATGTTCTGCGTTGGAATGCAAATGCACATGGCAGGTTGTACTTGTGGAGATCCTCTTCACCTTATGAAGACAATACATCACGCATGAATAGATATAACAAGAATAATGACATGCATAATGAAAAATGGACGTCTGGAGAATGACTTCATGCGGGATTTATCATCGCACATGCGGAATTTATCGTCGCATCACAGAATAACAGAAAAAGTAGTAGACGACCATCAAGTTTAAGTGTTACAACTCAAAGAACCAAATGTATCAAAAGCGAGAGTTGTAAACACATGGCAAAAGTATAGCAACTACCCATATGGACCCGCTTGAAGACTATCAACTCATATGCTTCTCCCCCTTTTGTCAGTAAGGACCAAAAAGGTTTGAAGACATAGAGGCTGTACTCGTTCCCTTGAGGAGTAGGTGAGGCAGCAGGGTCGTCGTTGAGGTTTGGTGGTGCAGACGAACTTGGTGTAGTGTTGATACGCACCGAAGTTGGAGGTGGTGAAGTAGCATCATCGGCGTCATCAAGGACTCTGGCATTAACAGTTTTCGCGGAGGAGGAGTACTCAGAAGCTTTGAGTGATGGAGTCCGATGTAAGACAACATTCCTGGGAGGAGTGGTATCAAACTTGAATCTCTCTGTGAAGCCATCGTCTTGAAGATCAACTTTAGCACTGAGCAAATTCAGACTCTTCCAAGACCTCCGACAGGTTTCATGAGTGACAAACGCATTCTTGGTGGGAAGATTTTGAATGCGATTAACATCCACCAAGAGGCTTTGCATCTGACACTTTAGCCAGTAATGATGCTTATCGTGTTTCTGATGCAAGGCCACGAGAAGCTCTCTGTCATTAATCACAGGAGATCTCTTTCGAGGCCTTGGAGCAATAGTGCTTTCAGTGGCTTCAGTACGGGCACGACGAGGTGCACGAGTAGTTCCAGCCAAAGGATAAACACGAGTGGCAGCATGAACTCCTTCAACATGATGAGAGAAACTCTGACAATCGACATTGTGAAGATAAATTGCCTCCTTGGCAGGCTCTGGGTATATGGCTTCGAAAGACATATCCACCTCTGGCAAGAATATGAGATGGTTGCGTGCAGAGGGTGGATAGTCAACAGCAGAGTGAAGCTTGATCAGACGCATTACCCATCGAGCATAGAATTTTAGACCAAATATATCTAAGCCAGATGCAGCAAAGGCGAATGAAGAAATCCTGAGCATTGAAGCTGATGCCATTGAGAATATAGAAGACCAAAGTCTTCATTGAGCCTTCAAGCTTAGATGAGGAAGAATGTCCTTTGATGGGCCATAGAGTTCGCCTGATAATGTGATAGATGGTGCAGGGCAGATACTCTAGGTCTTCAACAAAGAATTCCTTGGGATATTCAGCATCCTGCAGCAGTGGCTTCATCATACTCAGCATTTGACTCATATTGGGCTCAGGCTTCTGGAAGATGCTTTCCAACGCATTGCGGTGAAGCTGACAACCAGGTTCATATAGTGCACCTGGAGTGGACAGGCCAGTAAGCTCAATGAGGTCAAGAGCTTTGGCTTCATGGTGTATATCGCCTATCATCCACTCAAGGACCCATGTCTTCGGATCCCTGTTGTAGGCGCGAATGTGGAGAGTTGCATAGAATTGTAGCAGAAGTTCTTCATTCCAATTTTCTTTATCAGTCACAAACTGGAGAAGGCCTGCATCTCTGAAATAGTCGAGGGCTTCTTCTAAGCAAGGCATGCCAGCAATGGCTTCGCAGTCCAGATGCATACGAGGAAATATGCGCCCTTGATTGTATAGGACACATGCGTAATAACTACACTGCTGATAACTCCAGAACTGTTCAGATGATATTCTTGGCTTGTAATATGGGTTCTTGGCTCTATCAAAGAAAGTGTTGTGAGCAATGAAGCCATTGACGTTGAATGATCCTGGTGCAGATGCAGTACCTGAAAACCTTGGCAGCCTTGGTTTTGGCTTCTGAACTTGTGGCATGTGGTCCACATGATAATCAAACTGAGGTCCAGGAGCAGACGGAGGAACCAGAATTGGCCATCTGACTGTGACAAGCTCGCCTTGATAAAATGCTTGCTCAATGGTGTGTGATGTTGGTGGCTTTACAGGAGCAGTGGCATTGGCAAGGGCGTCAGGCTGCACATTTGGTGCAGGTGCATCATTGGCTTCAGGCACGGTGTTTACTGCAGGCGCCACATTAGCTTCAGCCATGACATTGGCTTCAGTAGTGATGTTGGTGGCCGCCTCAGTATTTTCAACCTCCACTTGAGTAGTTGGAGGGTCGGGCTCAAACACGTTCTCCTCGAGAACATCTTCTTGATTTGCAGGGGGTGTGGCAACACGTTCTTCTTCTTGACGTGGTTCTTGATTTTTATCGGCTGATGCAACCGGTATGTCTTCAGCAGCTTTGGCTTCAGACGTAGAGACATGCATAGTAGCAGTGGCTTCAAGAAGCACTTGATGTGCTGCCAAGTTGGGTTGCACTTCTCCTTCTGGAATGCTCCATGAAGCAACTTGTGGTCTTGGTCCTTTACGAAGCCTGCGAAATGTGGGCGACGCCTTTGGAGTGGGAGTTGGATGGACCACATAGTCGTCATCATCATCAAGCACCGGATTGGTGACTTGAGGTGGGGGAGTTCTTGGTGAGTCTTGACTTGGAGTTGCTGGTTGGGGGCGATCAGCCCATGAGGCATACTAAGTGATTGGCGTCAAAGGATGACCAATACTGATGAGTTCGATGTTCGTGAGAACAGGCGATGATACCGTTTGGCGCTCGATCTGAGGAAGGACTTCATCATCATCTACATTGTCTTGGGGACCAATGTCTTCAGCCGTGACGGGGTCAATGGCTGGAACTTCTTCAGCTTCAGGAGCCTCTGTGGAAGCAGGCTCGTGAACTATCAACTGACGCTCTTGGTGTTCGGATGCAGGACTAGCAAAAGAGATGGGCTCAACAACGAGGGGCTCTATGGGAGCAGCCCGATCTTTCTTCTTAGTCTTTCTCTTCTTGGGCAATGGAGCATCGTCGGTGGTGTTCTTGAACTTGCGCTTTCTGGCTTCGGCTTCAGCTGCCCTGGTTTTCTTTAGTTCTGAAGCCACTGTGGGGACCTTAGGCTTCGAGCCTGTCATGCTGGCAGGGAAGACAATGCGAGGTTCTTCTCGCCCTGATGCTTCAGCCTGTGCCATAGCAGGCTTCTTCTTCTTGGCAGCCAGCTTGGGGTCTATGCCAGGACACCCAAGTGCCTTGCGCTTCTCAGCTTCATTGTAAGCTTGAACACACTTGGCAGCATGGTTTTTCATTTGCTCGCGTGAACCTTTGGCTTCTTCGCGTTTCTTGTGAAATGCCTCCTTGAGGTCATGCAACATCAGCTTGAAGTTTTGAACATCAGCCACACTGAGCTTGGCCACGTGCTTCTTGAACTGGTTTTTCTCATAGTCAATTTTGTTTTTCAGTTCAACAATCTTCTGAGCCAGAGCCAGCTCAGGAGTAATGGAGACGCTGATGCAAATTGGGAGCTGAAGATCATCAAAGCTGAGATTCGGGTTGTCAAATCACTCATCAATGAAATTTTCTAGAATGTTCACATCGAAGAGGGGCAGATCATTGAAGATCTCCGCCTCTTGCTTGCTCTTAATCAGCTGCTCAAGGGCATCATCACCGCACTCATCATCTATTGACAGATCAATGGCTTCAGTTTCGTTCCTCAGAATGGTAGCAGGTGTCAGTGCTTGACCAGAACTCTGGACATTTTTCTTCTGGGCTTCTCTTTCTTCTTGGAGATGCGAGAGAGATCTTTAGAATTGATACTTGGTGCAGGAGGAGTAGTTTCCAATGGTTTCGCACGTGAAGCTTTTGATGCAGCAGTAGGTTTTGAAACCTTAGTTTTCTTCTGCTTCTGTGGCTTAGGAGGAGCTGGCGCATCATCAGAATCAGCATCATCAGCAGAGTGATCCACATTTGCACCTTGGATAGCAATGTGAGTGATGGGGCCTTCGAGGTTGTAGAAGGGGTCGATTCAATTTTAATTGGCTTCATGGGTGCCATCATCCCGGGTTGCAGATGGACCTGGGTTGAAGTCAAGTCCAAATGCCTTCTTGTTCTTCTCAGCATAGTCTTTGGCAAACTTGAAGTTGCGCTTGAACAGATTGTCTTTGCGACACCATAGCATAGAAGATGGGTCAGCATTCTCTGCCTTTGGTCCACGAACCATGCACGGGTAGAAGCCTTGATCAATGGCTTCGGACTTGGACTTGGGTGGAAGATTTTTGTATAGGATATCTCCCCAAGGTCGCTTGATGGCATTCTTCTTGGCATACTCGGCAGTGACAAATCTGTACTTAAACCATTCTTCAGCCCAATATCTTCGAATCCATTGGATTCGATTCTTACGTTCACCATAGGTTTCTTCTGGGTCTGTCTTGTACAGTTTGTGCAGATCTGGCGGCAAATCTTTGGATGTATTTCCACGGCGCTGTCTGCCGCCCTTTCTTGCTGACTTTTCAGTTGCCATGAAGCTTAAACTGAATGGCTTCAAAACTAGCAAAGGCATCCGACGGCTGGTCAGACAAGAACTGGCTTCAGGAGAATTTATGTGACTCTGTAAGAATTTTGCAAATGAATGCACACTATGAGAACCAAGTGATTCTCCTACGGACATGTACCTGTGACAGCATTAGAGGTGCGAGGGAAGGGGAAGAGGTCATATGCATTCTCAGAAGATTTTGAAGATAAATCAGTTTGAAGACATTGACCTCATAACGCGAAGACATTCACTTATTTGTTGTGAATTGGTTCCAGATTTGCACGAATCCAAGAATAGGTACAAGTGAGGAATCTAACTTGTAGAGAAGCATAAGTGAATAGACTAGGCATAATATGAGATGCAGAACGGGATAGATTCAACTTTGGAAGTATAGAAACCACTTTTGGTAAAGAAGGATGAATCCATCAGATCGAAAAGACGGTAAAAACTAAGTTTTAATTACCACACGAAGAACTGCTAGACGGAGCAGAGTTGGAGGCCGAGCAGTTCAATCTCCCGTGCCCTAACTTGGCGATGGAAGACACCGACGGCGGCGGCGGAGAAGACAAGGTCCGCGACCGACGTGAGGACGGCGTCGGTGAGGTCGCGACAGCTAAGCGCTTCGTCGCCGGCGTCGTCGAGAGCTAGCAGTGGCGCTAGGGTTTGTGAGAGATGGTGAGGTGGAAGAAAGATTTTGACCGCGATGTGATGGGTATTTATAAGGAAAGGGATGGCACAGCGCAATTACGCAGGTGCCCCTGGCGGTTCACATCTGAAGGGCATGTGGCAAGCATGCAACACATTGGAAGTTGTTCCATGTTCCCACGCACGCCTGGATTGTTGGGGTGGTCGTTCCAGATTCTCTGGTTTTCAGTCAATAAGGATATAGCATTAAAAACAGATATAAATGTTTGTTAGATTGACTTCAGCTGACAAGGTCTCAGTGAAGACAATTGACAGGTTTCAATAGAATGCATATGATTTGGACAGATAGAGTTGGGGTGGAGCATAGATAGGTTAGGGTCCGATCACATTCACTTAGATCAACAGATTCAGGCAAGAAGTCATAGCTATAAGTGAATGATGTAGAGGATAGAACACAAATATGTATATAACTAGTATAAGACCAAATCAACAAGATGAAGATCAATATGAACATAAGTCAAGGATGAAGACAAATCAAATACAAAGACTTCACAATCATAATGCCAAGGGAAACACTTCAAACAAAAGTTTGGTGGTGGTGTTACCCACCGTATAGGAAGTATTAGACCTAGACACGACGCACAATTATCATGGCGCTCCGAAGTCAAATTCCGCATTAATGTATTCACACTTAGAGTGTATGTCTTCATTGATTGAATATATACATTACTTCATGTGTTGCACATCTAAGTCATCAATATGCATAAGTGTTAGGATGTGTGTCCAATCACAGGACATTTGAGGATTCCAAGATATTTAGCTCACACCGCAACCTGCAAAACCTTTTCTCATCCAAGGGCTTTGTGAAGATATCTGCCAATTGCTCTTCAGTGTTGACGTGAATGATATCAATATCTTCCTTCATGACATGATCTCTGAGAAAGTGATGACGAATTTCAATGTGCTTTGTCTTCAAGTGCTGAACTGGGTTGTTGGCAATCTTGATGGTGCTTTCATTGTCGCAGTAGAGTGGCACATTCTTCTGGTGGACACCATAGTCCTTGAGAGTTTGCTTCATCCAGAGAAGCTGAGAACAGCAAGATTCAGCAGCAATGTATTCAGACTCAGCAGTGGAGAGATATACACAGTTCTGCTTCTTTGAAGACCAATAGACAAGAGATCGTCCAAGAAAGTGACATGTGCATGATGTGGACTTGCGATCAACCTTGTCACCAGCATAATTAGCATCTGAGAATCCAACTAGATCAAACTCTGAGCCCTTTGGATACCATAATCCTAGTGTTGGGGTGTAAGCCAAATATCGAAGAATTTGCTTCACGGCTAAGTGATGCGATTCCTTTGGTGCCGCTTGGAATCGGGCACACATGCAAACACTAAGCACTATATTTGTCCTAGATGCACATAAATAAAGTAAAGAACTAATCCTGGAGCGGTATACCTTTTGATCGAACTCATTACCATTGGCGTCGGGACCCAAATGACTTTTGGTTGGCATTGGCGTCGTGTATTCTTTGCAGTCTTGCATTCCAAACTTGTCGGGGGTTGGGTGCGACATATGCCAATGGATGGCTTATCATGGTGGGAGCGAGTAGAACGTCGCCGGTGCCTGGAAGCGGGATAAGGCGTAGACACGAACGCCGGCGTACTCAACCCAGGTTCGGGGCTCTCCTGGGAGATAACACCCCTAGTCCTGCTCTGCGGGGTCTCCGCATGATTACTAAGGCACAAGTGATACAATGGTGCTCCTCGAGCTGTATGCTAGAGTCAGGAGGAGGCAAGGCTTAGCTCTCTTCCTGCTCTAAGGGGTGGCTAGTTCTAATGGGGTCGAACCCTTTGCATGGGTGGCCTAGGGGGTTTATATAGGCCTACCCCCCAGAGGTACAATGGCAATCTGGCCGGCTGCTGGGCCCGGCTGGCAGTGTCTCCAGCCTCCGGCTTCTCCGCCGGCCGCTGGGGCCCGCTGCCTGGTGGGCCCCGCCGACTGTTTGGTGGCTGCTTACTGTAGTCGTGCCGTTGGTGACGAGAGCTTGGTCACCTTTGCGTGGCTACATTCCCGCCGCCTGGCGGGAGGCCACTATAGCCACACCTGGTCTCATCAGGTTAATGGCGTGCATGCCTCGGGATAAGGGACGGCCGCCTGCTGGAGGCCGGCTCCTCTTGAATCCGCTCCGTCGAGCTTCTGCCGCCTACCTTGAGGTCTCTGCCCGACAGGGCCCGCCTCTGGCAGGCCGTACCGACAGGCCGTCGTGGGGAACAGGACTCCACTTGCCCAGAGCGACGTCAGGGGAGACATGGCACAGTGCCCCGCAGTGCGGAGATCTCCGTCTGTACGAAGCACTGTAGCCATGCCCGTCCTGAGCATTGGAAGCGACACGCCTTACTGTAGCCATGCTTCATCTTGTACTCTCAAAGGGGGGCTCGGCCATGCCATAGTTGTGAGGTGGCCGCCTGCTTGTTGTCGCCCTCTCTGGAAGGCGGCTGCCAGGAGCCGGCCACTAGGCAGTAGTCCTGGGTCACCCGCCCTCTGGCAGCCGGCCACTGAGCCAGCCGGCCCCAGAGGGCGGAGTTTCGGCTTGGGGCCCAGCTAGGCGGAGCTGGCCCAAAGTCATGGTAAATCTTGGGACTTGGGTGAGCCTACCCATGGCCCATTACTCCGACAGTAGTCCCCGAAGCCGGTGATGCGTCGTGGTCGAGGGGCCACGAGGTCTCAGCGGCTTCTCCCCTCCCCGAGCTCTGAAAAAATGTCGATCCATCTGGTGGCCAGCCGACCGCACAAGCCGGCCTCTCCTAGGCGGAGCTATATGGTTGATTTTGAACTTCCAGGCGGGAAACAGGTGGCGTGCCTGTCAAGCTTCCCAGGCAGCCGCCCGCCACGGACGCGCCACGCGGCGCGCATCAGCCTGGCAAGCCTGCCATCCCACGCTCTGGATGGGACGTGACACCGGGCCGGGCCCGCCACTACCATGCCTCGGCAACCGGGCGGATTCACTGCGCCAGAGGGGGCGGTTGCCATCCCCACGACTATTCACGATGGGGTAAATGCGCGCGGGAGACGGGGGGTCGTGGTGACGTGGGCGCAGTTAATCCCACGACCCCATGTCCTGCCCCCTTGGCTATATAGCCCGGGCGCTATAAGTAGGGAGGGGGGAGAGGTGTGGCAAAGTTCCTGCGCCCCCTCCCACTCTTCTTCTTCTCCTCTCAGCTTCTGCCGTAGCGCTGTCGTCGTTGCTCATCGCCGACGCGTCTCTCCCCTCCGCGCCGCCAGCAGGGGCCATGGGCGGCTGGGATGGGTCGATCGTGATCGAGGACCACATCACCTTCCTTCGCGACACGCGGCGGATGCCCAGCGCGGCCTTCATCAAGGTGCGGGTGCCGCCGGAGACGGAGATCTCGCCGGTGCCGCAGGAAGGCGAGCGGGTCGTCTTCTGCTCGCATTTCTTGTGGGGCTTCGGCCTCCTGGCGAGCAACTTCTACCGCGCCTTCCTCAACTTCTACAACCTTCAACCCCACCATCTCACGCCCAACGCCATGAACCTGCTCTCCGCCTTCGTCTCGGCGTGCGAGGGCTACCTCGGCATCCTCCCCACCATCAAGCTGTGGGGAGCATTCTTCTATGGAAAGCTCGGCACCTCCGCCAAGGAGACGGCGACTGAGTGCGGGGGCTTCGTCGCCGTGCACCGGCCGGCGCAGCGAAACGCCTTCCCCGTCATCAAGCTGGCGCAGTCGGTGAAGATGTGGCAGCAGTCCTATTTCTATGTCGAGAACATGGACCCTGCTGCCGACTTCCTCAACCTGCCGGCCTACGAGGCCCCCCCACCGGAGCCCGTGTCTCCTGGAAGTACAAGCCGAGGCCGGTGTCGGCGGACGCGGCGGCCGCCATTGGCCGACTCCGAGTGCTCCAGGAGTCGGAGGGCCTCGTGGCCTCCGATCTCCTCGTCGCCTTCGTGGAGCGCCGGGTCCTCCCGCTCCAGAGCCGACCTCATCCGATCTTCCGGATGGGCGGACACCGTGATCCGTGCTGGCCGTGCACGAAGGGAATGCCGCCTGCCGAAGTCTCGCGGATGGTGAACAAGATCTCCGACCTCAAGATGTCGGAGAAGGAGTGGCAGTACAGGAAGCGGCCGTACTCTCGCCACAACCCGCCCCCTGCGGTAAGTTTCTCGTCTTTGTCCTTTGAGCTGCTTTCTTCTGCTTCATTTCTCTTTATGGCGCCGCCCTTCAAGACTTGATTCCTTCTTGGTTGCAGATTTATATGTCCGAGGCAACGGCCGCCCTCCTGGGGCCGGGTGATAACCTCCAGGCGGACAGGGCGTTGAGTGATGTGGATGACCCCGACTTGGGGGCGGCCGCCCTGGTCGACGATGCGACAGGCGGCGGAGGCAGAGCGGACAGCGGTAGCGGAGCAGGCGGCTCCGAGCGAGGCGGCGGCGTGGAGGCTTGGCCTGACAATGATGAAGACAACGACGAGCCGCGCCCCGCCCAGAGCTCCGCTACCACCGGCGCTGGCCCCTCTTTTGGGCCGCCCGCCCCAGGTGGTAAGCGCAAACGGAAACAGGGCTCGACCCTGTTTGGCAGCACTCCCAAGAAGCCCAAGAACCCGGCCGCAGCGACCAGGCGGAGAGAGACCGCGGCCAAGGCGGACCAGTACCAGAGGCAGCCGAAGGTGCCTGTTATGGTGTCAGCGTAAGCATCCTTCCCTTACTCCTTGTTTTTTCATCAATCTGTTGCGAAAGTCTTCTGACTTGTCTTCTTGTTTCAGGGCCCCGCTGACCCTCGAGAAATCGGGCGCCGGCTCAGTCCTTAGGTCGGCAGCGACCTCTTCGTCCAGCCGGCGTATCGACCCGGCCGCCGACCTCCGGGAGGCGACAGAGCGGAACGCGCGGGAGGCGCGCGAGGAGGCGGAGGCCGACCGCCTAGCCGAGGAGCAGGTGGCCTTGTTTGCTGCGTCCGCCGAAAGGGCACTGGCGCAGGCAGAAGCTCTGGCCGCAGAGAAAGAACGGCTTGCGGAGGCCGCCCACCGCCAAGAGCCACTACTTGTGACCCCTCTGAATACTGCGCTGCCTCCGCCCGATTTCGAGGCAACAGCCGGAGGAGCCGGTGGTGACTACCCGATCCGAGAGTAGGGGGGCGGTGACGTAGCCATGCCGGACATCTTTGTGCTGCCGCCCCCGCCGCCGCCTCCGCCGCCTCCGCCAGCCAGTGAGCCGCGGGACGAACAGCCAGTGGCGCCGCCGGTGCCACCGGTCGGGACTCCGGTGGCAACGGTCCTGGTTCCCGCGGTCCGCATTCCCACGCGCCGCTATCTGGAGAAGGCGGCCTCGGCGCCGCGGCCGCAGGAGATCGGCGCCTCGAGCTCGTCGGCCCTTGACACCGAGGCGACCAGTGCCGTGCCCGTGGGCTGGGTACAAGGGGGCGGAACTGGTGCCCTGAATGAGGCGTCTCTTGACGTCTAGGCCAAGCTCCGGGCGGAGGCAGTGGCACTCAAGCGCTGCAACGAGGCCTACTTGGAGTCGCGCACCGCCATCCGGGTAAGCCGTCCTTTGGTTTCTTCTTCGAGTGTTCTTCTTTGCTTCTTTCATGGGGACGCGCAAGCGCACCCACTGGGTGTAGTCCCCAAGTTCCGGGCCGGCTGCTGAGCAGGCGGGTCAGAACTTTAACTTGTGATTGCCGATTGCTGACTTTATTTCGATGTTTCTTCTGCAGGATTATCACAACCTCCGTGCCACCGCCTATAACTCCAAGGTTTGGGAGCTGGAGGCGCAGACGGCCCATCTCGCCGAAAGCCGACGTGAGTCTCTTTATTCTTTCTTCGCGGGGGCGCGCTGGCGCACCCGCAGGCTGTAGTCCCCAAGGTTCGGGCCGACTGCCGAGCAGTCGGGCCGAATCTCCTCAGTTGCTCTTTTGCCGAGCAGTCGGCTACTTCTTTTCCACGGGGGCGCGCTGGCGCGCCCGCGGGCTGTAGTCCCCGAGGTTCAGGCCGACTGCTGAGCAGTCGGGCCAAATCTCCTTGATTGTTTCTTTCCTTTGTCTTTATGCTTGACTGATGTCTTCTTCTCGTCTTTCTTTCTTCAGAGGCTAATGCCGCCCTGCAGCAGCAGCTGGGCGAAGCCCAACCCGCCCTTTGTGGCAAGGAGGCGGAGTGCAGCAAGCTGGCGGAGGAGCGGGACCGCCTGGTCGCCTAACTTGCCGAACAGGCGGAAACCCTCAAGGCGGCCCAGCAGAAGGCGGAGATGGCGGAGACCAGCCTCCTTGCCGAGTTTGAGCTCGAACGCTCTGCTTGGGCCGACAAGGAGGCCTAGGTGACGGCTTGCTTCGGCAGCATCGAAGACTTGGTCGACGGTAAGCCGTGCTCCCCTGATTTCTTGCTTTGAGCAGCCGGCCCCTGCTTATGGTCCTGTCTTTTTTTCCTTCTTCTGCCCATAGAGACTTCTTCCCAGGCCATTCTGTAGACGCGATCCATATGATCGAGGCCCAGCGCGAGGAGCAAAGAGCGAGAGGTGCGCAGATCGTCGCAGATGCACCGCGGACTCTTGGCGAACAGGTTCTCAGCATCCAGGCCTGGCTTGGTCCTGCCCACCGACTGCTGCGCCGCCTCCAGCGCGCCGGAGCCCAGGCGGTCTCCGCCCTCTGGCCGGGCCTGCTGGCTCCACGTACCCCAAGTCGGACTGCCGACTGGCTGGGGGTGGCGGCCGGCCGCTTGGAGGCCTGGAAGGGCTCAGCAGCCAGGGCAGGAGCGCGCCGGGCCTTGGAATTCATCAAGGCGTGGTACCCTGGGCTAGATCTAGCCCAGTTAGCCACGTTCCGGCTGGAGGCGCAGGAGGAGCTGGCGGCGGTGGAAACCGAGCTCGTCAACAGGGCGGCGGCGATCACCGACTTCACCGACACCATTGTCTTTGTGCCGGAGGTGGTCGAGGAAGGCGCGAAGCTCCGCACGAGTGGCTCGGGCTAAACCCGAAGGATAGCGAGGATTCTGCTGAAGTCATCGACTCCAGCGACAAAGGAGAGGATGGGGAGGAGGAAGAGGAGGAGGAGGAGGAGGAGGAGGAAGACGAGAGCGACGTCGACATGCCGGAGGTCGGGGCGGACAGTCAGCCCCAACCTGATCGGGCCTCGAGCAACGAGCCACGCACCAAGGCGCCGCCTGCTACTGGAGGCGTTCAAGTGGGGGCGGACCCGCCGCCCGTTCCTTTGACGGATGCCACCGACTCCGTCCTCCAGCACTCCAACGCCCCGCCTGCTGTCGCCGACCCCTCTGCTCAGATGGAGCCGCCTGCCGCGCCAGGTGGTGGAGCCGACTCCAGCGTTCAGCCGGAGCCCTTGGCCACGCCATCTGGCACCGTCCAGCCGGATCCTTCTGCCGCGCCAACCGGCACCGCCCAGCCGGAGTCCTCTGCTGCGCCAACCGGCACCGCCCAGCTGGAGCCTTCTGCTGCTTCTTAGGCTTTTATCTACATTCTATTTGCTGCTCTGAACATTTTGTTAAATTCGTGCAATTCCACCCGCGGGGTGTATATCAAACTCTGTTTGAATGCTAGCCAGAGGCCTTTATCTATGTAAAATATTTTATCATTGCTTATGCTTGTTGCGCCGACCTCCAACCTTTTTTTCTTTTTCTCCTTGGTGTTTTTTCCTTTGCCGCCGACCCTTTGGCTTTGCTTTCACCAGCCAGACGGCCGCTCTGCGGACCGTGGCTAGTTTCAGCATTCTAGCCATTTGTGAGGGGGGCTAGGACTTAGCCATTCGGAGCTTTGGGTAGTAAGGTGGAGGCCGGCCGTCTGGCTGCCAAGCAACCAGACGGCAAGGTGCGAGGCCGCCTGCTACCATATGCGTTTTCCTCCTTAGTCGTTTTTTCATGCGGGGCACCTCTTCGCAACCTTTGCCTGCCATGCAGTCGCTCTGCGAGCTATGGCTTCTGACAAAGGAAGCTTTGGTGCCGGCACACTACTTGTCCGGCTGCAGGAGGCGGCATATTGTAGAAGGCGGCGAAGTTCCAGGCCGACTGGTCGAACCCGGGCCAGGCGGAAGAAAATAGACCATACATTCTCATGGGCATGACGCTTATCATATAGATAAAAAGAGGGCAGTCCCCGAGCTTTCCTCGGGGGTCCCGGAGTCTTTATACATAGTACAAAAGGTAGTGTGATACATATTGCTTTCAACTGTAAAACCTTCGGAGGAGGTTTGCATTCCACGGCCTCTCCGTTTCTTTGCCTGAATCATCTCTCTTGTGCGCCCTGGGCTTCTGTGCATCGATTAGATAGTAGGCATCGTTGCCTAACACCTTAATGATGATGAAAGGGCCTTCCCAAGGTGCCGAGAGCTTGTGCTGTCTGGCTGTTCGCTAGGTCAGCCGGAGCACAAGGTCTCCCTCCAAGAAGGACCTTGGCTTCACCTTGCGGTTGTAGTATCGGCGTCGACTTTGCTGGTAGATGGCCGACCGGCTGAGTGCCAATAGCCGGCGTTCCTCCAGCAAGTCGACATCGTCTTCTCGTGCCTCCTTGGCGTCCGCCTCGGTGTACATAGTGACTCTTGGGGAGTCAAATTTGATATCCGTCGGGATGACGGCTTCGGCACCATAGACGAGGAAGAAAGGCGTGAAACCCATTGATTTGTTTGGAGTTGTGCGCAGGCTCCAGAGGACGGCCGGCAACTCATCGAGCCAGCAGCCGGCCGAGCACTCCAGAGGCTCGACCAGTCGAGGCTTGAGGCCAGACAAAATGAGGCCGTTTGCGCGTTCCACCTGGCCATTTGACTGTGGGTGGGCAACGGACGCTAGGTCCAGGCGGATGCCCTGTGTCGCACAGAAACGAGCCAAGGCTCCCTTGGCGAAGTTGGTGCCATTGTCGGTGATGATGCTATGTGGGATGCCGTACCGCGTGGTGATGTCGGCGATGAAGGTCACGACAGTCGGCCCATTTAGTTTCTTGATTGGTTTTGCCTCTATCCACTTGGTAAACTTGTCCACCACGACCAGCAAGTGAGTCATGCCATCGCGGGCCGTCTTGAATGGTCCCACCATATCCAATCCCCACATGGCAAAGGGCCAGGCTATGGGAATGGTCTTGAGTGCAGAAGCCGGCTGGTGTGGCTTGGAACGGAATCGCTGGCACCCTTGACACTTCCTGACCAGCTCTTTGGCCTCTTCCAGGGCGGTCGGCTGGAAGAACCCGTGGTGGAAGGCTTTGGCCACCAGTGCTCTTGAAGCCGCATGGTGGCCGCACTCGCCCTGATGGATATCTCTGAGTATTGCTTGGCCTTGGTCCGACTCCACGCATCGCTGGTAGACTCCGGTGACACTCCGTTGTACCAGCTCTTTGTTGACTATGCTGTAAGCTGCAGCTCGCCTCTATACTTGTCAGGCTAAGATTCCATCGATTGGCAGCTCTTTATTTACCAGGAACTTGAGGATCGGCTGAGCCCGTGAGGGCGCCGCAATTTCTTCGACTGCAACCTCTATGACTTGCACGAGGGCGGTTGGGACGGAAGGCGCTGGGTTGGCGGCAGCTTCCGCCTGTTGTGCTAAAGAAGTCCCCGGGCCGACTGGTGAAGTCCCCGGGCCGGGCTCTGAAGTTCCCGGGCCGGGTTCTGAAGACCCCAGGTTGGTCATGGCCGTAGCAATCCCCGGGCCGCCTGTCAGAACCCCCATGCCGGCCTCTGGAGTCACCAAGTCGGATCCGACTGCTTCGGGGGGGCACAAAGATGGAGTCTGAATCAGGAGACGGCTTGACAGATGGCTTTAGAAGGCGGCGTAGGGCGACGCCGGCCGATATTGCTTGTCGGGTGGAGCAAATCCGTGTCAAGGCATCTGCTTGCTCATTGTCATTCCTTGGCACGTGAAGGAACTCGCACCCATCGAAGTATCCGCTGAGTTGCTGCACCAGAAAGCGGTAGCTCGCCATGTTTGCATCCTTGGCGTCCCAGTCGCCTGAAGACTGCTGGACCACCAAGTCGGAGTCACCATAACACAGGATCTGGCGAATGCCGAGCTCCTTGGCAAGCCGGAGCCCGTGTATGAGTGCCTCATATTCTGCTACATTGTTGGAGGCGACGAAGTGGACTTGCAGCACGTATTTAAGCTTGTCGCCTTTGGGAGAGGTGAGGACGACATCGGCTCCCAGACCAGTGCACATTTTTGAACCATAGAAATGCATCCGCCAGTGAGTGGAGTCTGGTGCAGGCGGCAAATATTGGGTTTCGGCCCAATCGACGAGGAAGTTGGCCAACACTTGTGACTTGATGGCGGTGCGAGGCTGGTAATAGATGGTGTAAGGGGCCAGATCAATAGCCCATTTGGCCACTCGGCCTGAGGCATCCCGGCTTCCAATGATCTCAGCAAGCGGGGCTGTGCAGACAACAGTTATGGGGTGCTCTTGGAAGTAAGGTTTCAACTTCTTGGCGGCAATATGCACGCCATAACACATCTTCTGGTAGTGGGGGTAGTTTTGCTTGGAGGCGGACAATACTTCGCTTAAGTAATACACAGGTCTCTGGACCGGCAATGCTTTGTCCTTCTCCTTGTGCTCTACTACCATGACTATGCTGACAACCCGACAGGTGGCTGCAATGTAGAGGAGCATGGGCTCCTTCTCAGTCGAAGCTGCCAGGACAGGCGGGGTTGCCAACATCTTCTTGAGTTGGAGAAATGCTTCGTCCGCCTTGTCGTTCCACTCGAAAAAAGTGGTCTTCTTCATGAGTTGGTACAGGGGAAGAGCCTTCTCGCCTAGTCGGCTGATGAAACGGCTGACTGGCGCCAGATAGCTGGTGAATTTCTGCACGTCCAGCAGTCGGGTGGGCACCTTCATCATCTCAATTGCCTTGATCTTCACAGGATTGCACTCTATGCCGCGCTCTAAGACCTGGAAACCAAGAAGCTGGCCGGCTGGTACTCCAAAGACACATTTCTCCGGGTTGAGCTTAATCTGGAATCGGCGCAGGTTCTCAAAGGTTTCCTTGAGGTCCTCCAGCAGAGTGCCACGCTTCTCCATCTTCACCACCACATCATCCATATATACATGGGCATTTCTGCCGAGTTGCTTGAGGAGGCACTTCTGCATGCAACGCTGAAACGTGGCGCCGACATTTCTCAAGCCGAACGTCATGGTCAGGTAGCAGAAGGCTCCAAATGGCGTGATGAAGGTGGTCTTCAGCCTGTCGGCCAGGTTCAGCTTTATCTGGTGATATCCTGAATATACATCCAAGAAACTCAACAGCTCGCTTCCGGCTGTGGAGTCGATCACTTGATCAATCCTCGGCAGAGCAAAGGGATCTTTGGGGCAGGCTTTTGTTGAGGCTGGTGTAGTCAATGCACATGTGCCACTGCTTGTTCTTCTTCAATACTAAAACCGGGTTGGCCACCCACTCTGGGAAGAATACTTCCATGATGAACCCGACGGCCGGGAGTCGGGCTATCTCTTCTCCAACAACTCTTCTCTTTTCTTCTGACAAGTGGCGCAAGGGTTGCCTGACCAGCTTGGCATCAGGTCGGACATGTAGCTTGTGCTCGGCGAAATCCGTCGGAACACCCGGCATGTCTTTGGGGGACCATGCGAAGATGTCCCGATTCTCACGGAGGAAATCGACGAGCTCGCCTTCCTATTTGCTGTCAAGGTCTGTGCCTATGAGAGCGTGCCTCTCCGGGTGCTCTGGGTCCAAGGGTATTTTCTTTGTTTCTTTGGCCAGCTTGAACGAGCCCTCAACTTCCGACTCCTGGGGTGTGGGTGGCATTTCCGGCTTCTTGCCTACCAACGCCACCACCCGGTCAAGGAGCTGCTTCTCGGCTGCAATCACGAGGTACTTGGCCAGCCGACTGCTATCTGCGGTGGAAGCGACCGACTTCTTTTAGTCTCTGACTACTGTCAGGATCCCCTTGGTACTCGGCATCTTCATCTTGAGGTAGGCGTAGTGGGGGACTGCCATGAATTTGGCTAGAGCAAGGCGGCCTAGCAATGCATGGTAGGGGCTCTGAAGGTCCACCACTTCAAACCAAACTGGCTCTCGGCGGAAGTGATTCTTGTCCCCAAAGAGGACATCAATCTGGGTCTTGCAGATAGGCGAGCAGGGAAGGCCAGGGACTATGCCATGGAATACAGTCTGACTGGGGACGAGCTGCTTCTGCTTGATTCCCAACTTCTCCATCGTATCACGATACAGGATGTTGATGCTGCTGCCACCATCTATCAAGACTCTGGAGAAACGGGCTGCTCGTCTCTCCGTTGCAAGGGTCGCTTCTAGGACCAGGGCGTACGAACTAGGGGAAGGCATCACTTCCGGGTGGTCGGCCCTGCTCCAACTGATAGGCTTCTCAGACCAATGCATGAACTCTGGGGTGTTGGAGGCCACTGGTTGCACTTCTTGTTGTTGTTGCCATCTGCTGCGTCTGTCATAGGCCATGCTGGTGAACACAACATAAGCTCCGTGTTCCTCCAGGTAATCATCTTGGATGGTGTGGACTGGTCGGGCCGCCGACTGCTGGGGCTGAGGAGGCGGCGGTCCAGCAGGCGGAGGAGGCAGGAGTCCATCTCCCTTGGCAATTCTGGTGTGCCAGTGACACTTCCGAGTGGTGTGGTTGCAGGGCTTCGCTCCGCTATGGAACTTGCAGGGTGCATCTATATTTTGCTCGTAAGAGAAGGTGTGCAACCAATTGGACTTGCCGCCCTTCTGCCGCTTGGGGGCTGGCTGCCCTTCTGGCTGCTGATCCTCAACCATCGCCACCTGCAGGCTGGTGGAAACCGGCTGAGTGGCCTTTCGCTTGTTATCTCCTGGCTGCTGTCGCCGACTGGTGTCGCCAGCCGGGGTCCGAGGTGCTTGGGGTGCCACCTTTCCATACGCGTCAACTAGGATTTTCGCCTTCATGGTGTAGTCGGCCGTGGCGTGCTTGTCAGCGATGACCAGCAGCTCATCAAGGGTCTCGGGCTCGTCGCAGAGGAGGCGATGCTTGAGGAGGGTGCCCTCTCGGCACCAGGCAGTAAAGTACTCGATTGCCAGCACCTTGTGCACGCCCTCGCAGGAATTGCGCAGCTCGGTCCAGCATGTGAGGTAGTCACGAGTGGACTCGGTGGGACCTTGGACGCATAAAGAGAGCTGCCAGGGCTTGGGGGCCCACTTGTAAGTGCTGGTGAAGTTGCGGATGAAGACCTCGGTGAAATCAACCCAGCTGTTGATGCTGTGGGGCTTCAGGCTGTTGATCCACGTCCGAGCAGTGCCTTGAAGCATGAGCGAGACGTACTTCACGGCAACGCGCTTGTTGCCGTTTGCTATACTGACGGCTGTAGAGTAGTCGACCAGCCAATCCTCCGGCTTCACGGAGCCAGTGTATTTGGGCGTGTCTCGTGGGAGGGTGAACCCTTTCGGGAAGGGCTCATCGCGTGGATTCAGGGACCGAAGCAGGGCGGGCCCAGCGCATCTTCTTCTTCAAGCGCCAGGGATCAGTTGAGGCGATCGATCCGGTGGCGAGCATCATTCTCTCCGACTCCCTCTCGGCGGCCAAGGCGGTCGCCGAGTGTCGGGTGCGTGATAGGAGGCGGAGTGGGGTATCTCGCTCCACGAGGCGGGGGAGGCGGCAGGTCGCCTCGCCGCTCTACTGCACGAGGGTGGCCTTCCTCGTCCTGCTCGATGGAGATGCGTGTCCGACTGCGGCTAGCAGCCGGCCATTGCCCTTTCCTCCGCGGGCGCCACCAGTCGGCGTCCGGGAGGTCTCCCCATGGTCTCGGCGTGGTGGCGGCTTGTTGTCTCGTCCAGCTGGGTCTTCAGCGCGGCAGGCGGCCTCATGCTGCGCGGCAGCCGCATCCAGGAGCTGTTGGACTCGCTTTGTCATGTGGCGGAGTTCGTTGCCGTCGTACTTGTTCAACTCATCCGTTACCGCCTGGGCGGCCTGAATGTTCTCTACAGGCGTGGCGTAGACGGGGCGCTCTACCCCGAACATGGTGGCGATGGCCGCACCATGTTGCCGAACTGTGCCGAGGTGGCTAGGCCCCCAGGAGCCGGTGTGCCGCCTACGGCCTGGTCCATCTCGCGCCGATAGGCGTCCGACAGTCGGCGCATGCTGGCCAGGCGGCCAGCACTCTCGATAAGCTAGAGGCGGCGTGCCTCCAGCACCTCAGCATCCGCGCCCTCGGGAATGGGCACCGTGAGGTCGCGCAGGTTGGCCTCAAGGGGATCTTGAGCACGCCCGTCCGAGTGCTCCTCGCTGTTAATGACAAGTACCTCTGTGATGGTGCTCCCGCCGCTGTACTCGCGAGGAGGCGTCTCATCATAGACCACCACGTTGGTGGGAAACACGTCGAGCGACGCCGTGTTAGAGTCGACGATCATCAGATCGGTCGAGCCGACGGACTCCAGGTCCACAGCGGGCTCGCTGGCGACATGGAGCTGGTCGAGGAGGCTGACGAGGCGGCTCTTGGGGTAGCTTGTGCCCACATTGGAGGTCGGTTCGTCGGAGAGGTCAATCTCGTCGACGAGGTCAGTGAGGCAACTCGCCGCTCAGGCGATCTCTGCGCCATGCAGCGCGTCGAGGCTGACGCCGTCGGGCGTGCTGGGCTGGCTTCGCTCGCCGGGAAGGAACAGGGTTCCCATCCAGAGCAGATCTCCGGGAGATGATGCACCTTGCCCCACAGTGGGCACCAAATGTCGGGGGTTGGGTGCAACATATGCCAATGGATGTCTTATCATGGTGGGAGCGAGTAGAACGTCGCTGGTGCCTGGAAGCGGGATAAGGCGTAGACACGAACGCCGGCGTACTTTACCCAGGTTCGGGGCTCTCCTGGGAGATAACACCCCTAGTCCTGCTCTGCGGGGTCTTCGCATGATCACTAAGGCACAAGTGATACAATGGTGCTCCTTGAGCTGTATGCTACAGGCAGGAGGAGGCAAGGCTTAGCTCTCTTCCTGCTCTAAGGGGTGGCTAGTTCTAATGGGGTCGAACCCTTTGCATGGGTGGCCTGGGGGGTTTATATAGGCCTACCCCGCCATGGGTACAATGGTAATCTGGCCGGTTGCTGGGCCCGATTATCAGTGTCTCCAGCCTCCGGCTTCTCTGCCGGCCGCTGGGGCCCGCCGCCTGGTGGGCCCCGCCGACTGTTTGGTGGCTGCTTACTGTAGCCGTGCCGTTGGTGATGAGAGCTTGGTCACCTTTGCGTGGCTACAGTCCCGCCGCATGGCGAGAGGCCACTGTAGCCACACCTGGTCTAATCAGCTTAATGGGGTGCATGCCTCGGGATAAGGGACGGCCGCCTGCTGGAGGCCGGCTCCTCTTGAATTCGCTTGGTCGAGATTCCGCCGCCTTCCTTGAGGTCTTTGCCCGACAGGGCCCGCCTCTGGCAGGCCATACCGACAGGTCGTCATGGGGAACAGGACTCCGCCTGCCCGGAGCGACGTCAGGGGAGACATGGCACAGTGCCCTGCAGTGCGGGGATCTCCGTCTGTACGGAGCACTGTAGCCATGCCCGTCCTGAGCATTGGAGGTGACGCGCCTTACTGTAGCCATGCTTCATCTTGTACTCTCAAAGGATGGCTCGGCCATGCCACAGGTGTGAGGTGGCCGCCTGCTTGTTGCCGCCCTCTCTGGAAGGCAGCTGCCAGGAGCCGGCCACTAGGCAGTAGTCCTGGGTCAACTGCCCTCTGGCAGCCGGCCACTGAGCCAGCCGGCCCCAAAGGGCGGAGTTTCGGCTTGGGGCCCAGCTAGGCGGAGCTTGTCCAAAGTCTTGGTAAATCTTGGGACTCGGGTGAGCCTACCCATGGCCCATTACTCCGACAAAACTTCTTCAGGCAATCTTTGAGATATTTTTATTGAGATATGAAGATGTCGTTGCGTTGCTGGCGGATTTGGAGACCCAGGAAGAACTTCAGCTCGCCCATCATGGACATCTGATATTGCTCTTGCATCATGTGACCAAACTCATCACTGTATTTCTTGTCAGTGCAACCAAAGATAATGTCATCCACATAGATTTGGCATACAAATAGTTCACCATCATATGTCTTCGTGAAGAGTGTAGGATCTAGTGAACCAGGTTTGAAGCCTTTGCTCTTCAGGATGTCTTTGAGTGTGTCATACCAAGCACGAGGGGCTTCTTTGAGGCCATACAATGCCTTGTTGAGCTTGTATACCATATCAGGATGTTTTGGATCTTCAAAGCCAGGAGGTTGTGCAACATATACTTCTTCTTCAATCTTTCCATTGAGAAAGGCACTCTTCACATCCATTTGATACAGAAGGATCTTGTGATGATTTGCATAGGCTAGCAGTATGTGAGTGGCTTCAAGCCTAGCCACCGGAGCAAATGTTTCATCGAAGTCAATCCCTTCCACTTGAGTGTATCCTTGAGCAACGAGATGAGCCTTGTTTCTGACAACTTGACCATGTTCATCTTGCTTGTTATGATATATCCATTTGGTGCCAATGATATTGTGCTTATGAGGATCAGGACGCTTGACCAATTCCCACACATTGTTCAGCTCAAACTGTTGATGCTCTTCTTGCATAGCTTGAATCCATTCAGGTTCCATGAAGGCTTCAACAACTTTCTTGGGTTCAGAGATTGAGACGAATGCTAAATGCCCACAGAAGTTTGTTAGCTGTGTTGCTCTTTGTGTTGCTCTTGAACGAGTGAGTGGACTAGGTGCATTGATGCTATCTATTATCTTCTCAATCTGTACTTCATTTGCAACACGAGGATGAACAGGACGAAGATTTTGCTCAAGCTGATCAATGTCATCATTTGGGGGATTGTCTTCAGGCTGAGCATTGTCTTTAGGTTGATTAGGTACAAAAATGATAAGTTCCTCTTCAGTATGAGCCTTAGAAGGTATGATATCTCCAATTCCCATTTGCTTGATTGATTCACTAGGAGGTACTTCATCTAGCACATTTGGCAGGTGCTCTCTTTGCAAGCCGTTAGTCTCATCGAACCGCACAACCACAGTTTCAATCACTTTATAGTGAAAGAGGTTGAAGACTGTAGGAGTGCGAATCCTTTCTGTAACCAAGCATAAAACCTTCATGTGCTTTCGGTGCAAATTTTGAAGTGTGATGTGGATCCTTGATCCAGCACCTAGCACCAAATACTCTGAAGTAACTGACATTTGGCTTCTTACCAGTTAGGAGTTCATAGAATGTTTTCTTTAGAAGCTTGTGAAGATAAACACGGTTGATGATGTGGCATGCAGTATGAATGGCTTCAGGCCAGAACTTCCATGGTGTCTTGTACTCATCAAGCATCGTTCAAGCCATCTCAATAAGGGTTCTGTTCTTGCGCTCCATGACACCATTCTGCTGAGGTGTGTACGGAGCAGAGAACTCATGAGTGATGCCCAAAGTATCCAGATAAAGGTCGAGGCTGGTGTTCCTGAACTCAGTGCCGTTGTCACTTCTGATATGCTTGATGCCATAGTTCGTCCTGGCACGATTGGCAAAGCGTCTGAAGACATCCTGCACTTCATTCTTGTAGAGGATTATATGCACCCAAGTATATCTTGAATAATCATCAACAATGACGAAGCCATAGAGGCAAGCAGTGGTAGTGAGAGTAAAGTAGTGAGTGGGTCCAAATAAGTCCATGTGTAGCAGCTCGAAGGGTTGAGATGTAGTCATGATTGTCTTCGAGGGATGCTTGGCCCTAGTCATCTTTCTAGCTTCGCAGGCACCACACAGATGATCCTTCTTGAACTTGACGCCTTCGATGCCCACGAAATGCTTCTTCATCACGAGAGTGTGCAAGTTCCTCATGCCAGCATGCCCTATCTTCCGATGCCAAAGCCAGCATTCTGAAGCTTTTGCTAGAAGACATATGGCCATATGTGGTCCTATTGAGAAATCTGCCATATACAGATCATCTTTCTGATATCCTTCAAAGACTTGCTTTTACCAGTGTCAGCAAATGTGATGTGACTCTTGTCTGATGGACGTAGTGTTGAATCCATCAGAAGACTTCGATCGCCAGTCATGTGGTTAGTGCATCCACTATCCATAATCCATTCTGAAGTACGAGGTGTCATAGCCTACAGTGCTGTTTGGGGGATAGGCTTCACCAAGCGAGTTGTGAAGCATAAACATTTGACGAACAAGTGGAACATGAAAGTTCAGATCATGGTTAGGATAGATAGGATGAGTGTCAAGGAATCTCGGGACGAAATACATAGTAAGACCATTTGGGCATTTTATCTTGTGCCCCACAAGATGTTTAAGGTCCCCAGCATTAGCATCGGATGCCTTTGATTTCCGGCTGGAGACCTCTCCCTGCAAAAGAGAGTTAAGTTTTCTTAACCACCCACATTTTCAGGGGTCGCTTAGAAGCAATGAGTCTAAGTGCAGCATCTGAGAACTTCGGCTTTGGAGGCCTAGTAAATAGCCTTGCAGGAGGTGAATAATACTCATAGGAATAAGCAGAAAAGTTCTTTGTTCTATGAACATAGCGGTTTGAGGAAACACGCTCATATTCATGGGTCTGAGTATGATTTCCCTGCAAAACATTGACGTTAGGGTGACTCAGATGAGTCCTCGGTCTGTATGAAGCTTTTGGACCATATGAAGCCTTTGGCATGGGGTTTGTCTTCTTCCCAGGTGGTGTCATGATGACATTCACAGGAAGATTCTCAAGACAACTTTTGGGTACCCATATCTTCTTCATAGGTGGCCCATTCCTGAAGTTAGTACCAATATACCTGGCAAACACTTTGCCATTCTGATTCTTAAACAGTTTATAGTTTGCATCAAAGGATTCATCAATGATAATAGGGTTAGCACAAGTGAAACCAGATAAGGTGGATGGATCTACAGAAGGTTCCTTTGCAGCAACCCATGTGGTTTTGGGGTACTGCTCAGGCTTCCAGTAAAACCCATCAACATTCATTTTCCTCTCGAACCCAACACCCTCTTTCCTAGGGTTTCGATTCAGAATCTGCTTTTTGAGGACATCACATAATGTCTAATGCCATTTGATACTTTTGTACATCCCTGTCTCAAGAAGTGTCTTCAACCTAGCATTCTCATTAGCAATAGTAGTGGTGTCCTCAGCAGAGGGGTTAGTTACCACATCGGTAGTTGAAGATATTGTAACAGTAGCAGTAGTAGAACATTCAGCAATAGAGGCAACGTTATCACGCTCAATGCATTTTAGACATGGTGGTTCAAATCCTTCCTGAGTGGGACTGATCTGTTGAGCGCGAAGTGACTCGTTCTCTTTTTGAAGATCTTCATGAATCGCTCTCAATTTCTCAAGATCTTGCTTCCTTTGAAGATAATCGTAGGAAAGATTTTCATGAGTTGTTGAGAGCGTTTCATGACGACTTTCAAGTTCCTCATACTTAACATGAAGATTTTTTATGTCTTCAATTAAGGACTGGGATCGGGTCATTTCTGCGTCCAACATGTCATTGCTTTTATCTAACAGTTTTTGAATATGTTCCATAGCTTTCTGTTGTTCTGTTGCAATTTTAGCAAGTGTTTTGTAACTAGGTTTGGATTCACCATCAGAGTCATCTTCACTTGATGTTTGTAAGTAGGCATCGCGTGATTTTACCTTGGCACCACGTGCCGTCCTTGTCATTATCATCAGCATTGGTGATGGAGCCATTGTCTTCAGTCTTGAAGATTGACTTGGCAACGTAGGCTGTAGCTAGAGCCAGACTCGCAACACCAGAGTCGGACTCCTCTTCATACTCCACCTCCGCCTCCTCAGAAGCAGACTCCTCTGAATCCATCTCCTTGCCAACAAAAGCACGAGCCTTTCCAGATGAGCTCTTCTTGTGTGATGAAGACTTGGAAGAAGACTTTGAGGATTTCTTCTTCTTCTTGTCATCAGAATCATATTCTTTGCTCTTCTTATTCTTCTTCTCATTGTCCCACTGTGGACACTCAGAGATGTAGTGACTAGGTTTCTTGCACTTGTGGCATGTTCTCTTCTTGTGGTCATGGGTGGAAGCTTCATCATTTCTTGAGCTAGATCGTGAAGACTTTCTGAAGCCTTTCTTCTTAGTGAATTTCTGGAACTTCTTCACAAGCATAGCAAGCTCCTTTCCAATGTCTTCAGGATCACCAGAACTGCAGTCAGATTCTTCTTCAGATGAGGAAACAGCCTTTGCCTTCAAAGCGTGAGTTCAGCCATAGTTGTGGCCATAGATATCTCGTTTCTCAGATAGCTGAAACTCATGTGTGTTGAGCCTCTCAAGTATGTCAGACGGATCGAGAGTCTTGAAGTCAGGGCGTTTTTGAATTATCAGGTCTAAGGTGTCAAATGAGCTATCAAGTGATCTCGGTAGTGTCTTGACTATTTCATGCTTTGTGATCTCAGTGGCGCCGAGTGCTTGGAGCTCATTTGTGATATCAGTGAGGTGATCAAATGTGAGCTGGACGTTCTCATTGTCGTGTCTCTTGAAGCGGTTGAAGAGGTTGCAGAGAACATTGATCCTTTGATCTCGCTGAGTTGAGACGCCTTCGTTAACCTTGGAGAGCCAGTCCCAGACTAGGTTTAATGTTTCCAGAGCGCTCACACGGCCATACTGTCATTTGGTCAGATGACCACAGACGATGTTCTTGGCGGTAGAGTCCAGTTGAACGAACTTCTTGGCATCAGCAGGGGTGACACCTTCACCGGTCTTGGGAATGCCGTTCTTGACGACATACCACAGATCGACACCAATGGCTTCAAGATGCATGCACATCTTATTCTTCTAGTAGGGGTATTCAGTGCCATCGAAGATGGGGCACGCAGCAGAGACTTTGATTATCCCTGCAGTCGACATAGCTAAAACTCCAGGTGGTTAAACTAAATCACACAGAACGAGGGAGTACCTTACTCTAATACCAGTTGAAAGAGCTAGTTATCGACTAGAGGGGGGGGGTGAATGGGCGATTTTTATGAAAGTCTTCAAAAAATGGGAGTTTCGAAGACAAACAATAGAAATGACACTATTCGTATGCAGCAGAAGGTAGACTACACTAGGCAAGCCATAGTCAAGTATTCAATGAAGTGAAAGCACGAAGACTATTAGCATCTAGGTAGTAAGGATCAGGATGGAAGATAGTATGAAGCCAATCAGAACAGGTAGTCACTCAGTGAAGTCAAACAGATAATGCAAGCAGGAAATGACTTCACAAAGACAAACTGTAAGTAAAGAGAAGTGAGAGATAGAACTAGTAGCTTGGAGAGGATAGTGATTTGTTCGACCAGTTCCAGTCGCTGTGACAACTGTACGTCTGGTTAGGGAGGCTGAGATTTAACCTAGAAGACCGCGTCTTCACCTTATTCCCCTTGAGCTAAGGACACTTAGTCCCCGCCCAAGCACTCTGTTAAGTCTTCAAGGTAGACTTCCAAACCTTCACAGACTTCGTTCATCGGCAATCCACAATGACTCTTGGATGCTCAAAACGCGACGCCTAACCGGCTGGAGGATTCACAGTCCTCAAGTGTAACAAGTCTTCAGATCACACGGACGGAAAGACTTCAGTGATGCCAAACTCTCTTTGGGCTCTAGGTGGTTTGGGCTTTGTCCTCGCAAGGATTCTCTCTCAAATGCTTCGGAGGTGGGTTGCTCTCAAACGACAAAAGCCGTGCACTAACTCTGAGCAGCCACCAATTTATGGTGTAGGGGGTGGGCTATTTATAGCCACTGGGCAACCCGACCTGATTTGTCCGAAATGACCCTGGGTCACTAAGGAACTGACACGTGTCCCAACGGTCAGATTTCGAACACATGCGGTAGCTTGACTTGGGCTACAAGTAAAGCTGACTCATCCGACTCTGGATAAGATTTGCTCTCATTGTCTTTGCTTGAAGACATAGGATTTGGTTGAGCATCAGTTTAGTCACTCTGACTTTGTTCACTTGGACCCCACTTAACAGTGCGGTGGTTCCTATGACTCAACAAAGAAGAAAAGGAAACAATGAAACAACTAAGTCTTCGCGCTCCATAGTCTTCATGCGATGTCTTCTCATGTCATAGTCTTCAACGTGAATAGCTTCATAGACCACCATTGTCTTCAATGTCTTCACACATTTTTAGGGGTCATCTCCGGTAGGTAAACCGAATCAATGAGGGACTACTACCTGTGTTATCCTGCAATTCTCACAAACACATTAGTCCCTCAACCAGGTTTGTCGTTAATACTCCAAAACCAACTAGGGGTGGCACTAGATGCACTTACACGGAGTCATCAAGAAGAGCTCGTTGGGGCCTCTCTGATGGCGGGGACGACGAGGTGCACCATGCTATCACGGCCAAAAGGCGGAAGAAAATTTACTTGTTCAGGTGTGAGTTGGGTGAGGAATAAGAACAATATCACTTGAATGAGGGGAGAAAAAAGAACATCAGACGTTGGATTAAAGTCAGCTGCCTCAGAGAGATAGAACAAATCGATGAGACGAAAAAAACATCTAAGCTCTACCCCCAACACATTCATGGTTTGCATAGGACGTTCACACCCCGTGTGTGTAAATGTTGCTCTTTGTGTGTGCTTGATCACCTACAGAGGCTCGTATTTTTTTTCAAAAAACTCTTATCTATCCATCAAACACCATGGCAATACAAAGAAAATTAGAAGTAAAAAATAAATTACATCTGTGCCCATGGACCACCTACCAACGACTATAAGCAATGGAGCAAGGCACATCGCCATCATCGCTCCTCAATCGATGAAGCCGGACAAAACTTGTTGCAGTAGACACTTAGGAAATCATCGTGCTAAGGTCCAAAAGACCAGCCACTGGAATATCAACCGTCACCGATGGAAAGGTGTGTAGATCGGAAAGATCCAACCTGTAGACATACGAACGCAAATGAATGAAGATCTAATCCAAATAGGCCTACTGAAGGAAAACACCAACCAATTCCTGCAAGATTTGCCGGAGACACACCTCCACACGCCAACACCAAGTAAAAATGCCTAAAAGGAGGTAGAAGCCCTCCCAGCAGCAAGGACTAGCGGCCACGGCACCTCCATGACCCTAAGGCCACAGAAGAGGACACTAGTGTAGAAAATACTAGTGGTGGCATGCCGAAAACAACCTTGGTGGAGTGTCGACCCCACGCCACCAATATGGAGCCACTGATAAATAGTGGTGTTATGTAGCACCCCATGCCACAAGTAACAAATATACTAGTGGCATGGGTTTCCCTCCATCAACGTCACAAAATGACAATTGACATAACAACATTACTCAACTTAGCATAGCAGTTTAACAGGTTAGATAGGTAATCAACTTAGCATAGCACATTAAACTAGTTAGATAGGTAATCAACTTAGCACATGGCAGTTTAGAAAACAAGATACATAAGTACTCAATCAACTTAACATAAAAAGCATTAGTGTTCACTCATTTAGGATTGCCTTGACACCGAGAAACTTCTGTCGATTCACATTTCCAGCTTTGAGCAGATCAATGATCATACTTTTCAACTCTTTCCTATTCTCCTTCAGTTGATTTGTCTCATCATTCAATCGAGCCCTCTCATCAATTAGATTATCCCTCTCCTCCTGCAGCACATCCCTCACCTCCTTCGGCTTCGTGATGATAGTTTCTTGAGTGGCCAGAATCTGCTTGTTGAGCTTACCTAAACCCCCTCCCCCATTTGAATCTCTTTGTGGCGCCAACAAAGAATCAATAGATGAAATGTTTGCGGTCACCATGCATGAGATAAAATTAGTTGTACACCTACGAAAATAAGCATATAAAACCACAACAAGATTATAAAAGGGAAAGAAAAGGAGATATATATTGTAAACTTCCATTAATAAAACAGATACAATGCATCTATGCATGCAAGCATGTCTACTCAAATTTTGGGTCTTGTATCACTTAAATTTCACTCTCAATCTGTTCGGAAGCAAAACATTGTAGCTACATGGTACTTATATTTGCTACAAACATAGCAAAAGCCCAAAGACACACAATGCATCTATTTCAATGACCAAATTGTTAGAAATATGCCCTAGAGGCAATAATATTGTATTATCATATTTTCATATTCATAATTAAGAGTTTATATTCTATGCTATAACTGCTCTTATCCTGGAATATGTGATTCAGTGGAAAACTCACATGCACATGTGGAATGATAAACAATAAAATAAGATTCCCAATCTCGCCTCTAAGACTAGCTCACGTGTTGTTGGTGATCATGTTTTCTGGATCTTAGGATATCGTTAAGTGTGACAATAGTCCTAAAACAACTTTGAAAATATGAAGTTAGAAGAGCGAACATATCGAATCCACCCAAACTTGTTTGTTATACTTTGAGATAATATCGTTAGAAGTCAATTATTATAACAGAGAGAGTTAATGTGTGAATAAGTTCCATAGACCTTGAGAGTGTCACAGTCACTTCTTACCATACTATCAACTTTGGGGTTGCTCAAACGTCATCTGTAATACGGTGATCATAACAATAACTTACATGTTCATCGGAAAGTTTCACGAGGGACTAGATAGCTCGAGAGTGGGATTGCTCCCCCAATTATGAAGGGATATTCTAAGGGCCCTCTTGCTGTGACGGGATCCATCATCGTCTGGCCATACATAGGTGACTAAGTGATGTCTACTACACAACCTTCTTCTTGTAGACGATGTTGGGCCTGCAAGTGCACAGGTTTATAGGACAGTAGCAAATTTCCCTCAAGTGGATGACCTAAGGTTTATCAATCCGTGGGAAGCATAGGATGAAGATGGTCTCTCTCAAGCAACCCTGCAACCAAATAACAAAGAGTCTCTTGTGTCCCCAACACACCCAATACAATGGTAAATTGTATAGGTGCACTAGTTCGGCGAAGAGATGGTGATACAAGTGCAATATGGATAGTAGATATATGTTTTTGTAATCTGAAATAATAAAAACAGCAAGGTAACTAATGGTAAAAGTAAGCGTAAATGGTATTGCAATGATAGGAAACAAGGCATAGGGTTCATACTTTCACTAGTGCAAGTTCTCCCAACAATAATAACATACATAGATCATATAAAAATCCCTCAACATGCAACAAAGAATCACTCCAAACCCACTAATAGCGGAGAACAAACGTAGAGATTATGGTAGGGTACGAAACCACCTCAAAGTTATTCTTTCGGATCGATCTATACAAGAGTTCGTACTAGAATAACACCTTAAGACACAAATCAACAAAAACCCTAATGTCACCTAGATACTCCATTGTCACCTGAAGTATATGTGGGCATGATTATACGATATGCATCACACAATCTCAGATTCATCCAACCAACATAAAAGCACTTCAAAGAGTGCCCTAAAGTTTCTACCGGAGAGTCAAGAAAACGTGTGCCAACCCCTATGCATAGGTTCATGGGCGGAACCCGCAAGTTGCTCACCAAAACATACATCAAGTGGCACGTGATATCCCATTGTCACCACAGATAAACACGACAAGACATACATCAAGTGTTCTCAAATAAAGACTCAATCCGATAAGATAACTTCAAGAGGGAAACTCAATTCATCACAAGAGAGTAGAGGGGGAGAAACATCATAAGATCCAACTATAATAGCAAAGCTCGCGATACATCAAGATCGTGCCATAGAGAGAACACGAGAGAGAGAGAAATCAAACACATAGCTACTGGTACATACCCTCAGCCCCGAGGGTGAACTACTCCCTCCTCGTCATGGATAGCGCCGGGATGATGAAGATGGCCACCGGTGATGGGTTCCCCCTCCGGCAGGGTGCCGGAATGGACTCCCGAGAGGTTGTTGGTGGCTACAGAGGCTTGCGACGGCGGAACTCCCGATCTATCTTGATTTTCGATGTTTTTAGGGTACGTAGGCATATATAGGTGAAAGAAGTCGGTCGGGGGAGCCTCGAGGGGCCCACGAGACAGGGGGCGCGCCCAGTAGGGGGGCACCCTCCTATCTCGTGGAGTCCTCGAGGATCTTCTGACTTGAACTCCAAGTCTCGAGGATCATATTCTTCCCAAAAATAACACTGCCGAAGGTTTCATTCCGTTTGGACTCCGTTTGATATTCCTTTTCTTCGAAATACTGAAACAGGCAATAAAACAACAATGTGGGTTGGGCCTCCGGTTAATAGGTTAGTCCCAAAAGTAATATAAAAGTGTATAATAAAGCCCATAATCATTCAAAACAGATAATAAAATAGCATGAATGCTTCATAAATTATAGATACGTTGGAGACGTATCACTAAGTCACGGGGTTGTCGGAACATATCAACGAGAAAGAAGAATAAATCCAGTAACGAGGAGACCGGTATAATGAATATGTGTATGACTCAATAGGATACCGATATATCTTACCTCGGGTTACGTGAAGTCTCGCAAAGTAAAGGGAATAGCATTTGATAACCAAAGGTTCACTCGAATGGCATTCGTGTACTCATAGGGATCGATATGGACGTCCACGGTTCCGCTATCGGTCATTGAATAAAAGGAGTTTTGTTCATGTCTATGTTTTAGCGAACCAACTAGATAACAATATTAAGGTAATCATGATCAGCTGAGTGATTGTAGGACATGAGTAATAAGGAAACATTTATGAAATAGTTTCATTATTGTTTGAAATAGTTTCGAGAGGAACCGGAACCGTTTCAGTGTCACCAGAAGGGTTTCGAGGTTTACCGGGTAATACCAGTAAATTATATATAGGTGGAAATAGTTTCTGGTGATGTTAAATTATTATTAAAATGCTCTAAATATGATTAGGAGGATTTTACATTTATTTAAATATCAAAGGGCCTAAAAAGGCCAAGTGGCGCAAAGCATATTAGGCCACCTGGGCCCAATAAGAGGTGGTGCCTCCTTCCCCCTTGTAGAAGGAAGGGGGGAGAATTGGAGGGGGTTTCCCCTTCCTCATGACCGGGCAATGGGGGAACTTTCCCCCCTTGTGTGCTGCCTCCCCCCCTCCAACATATATATACTTGAGGTTTTGGCACTCTTAGATACACCCGTTTTTGGAGCCTCCTCTTGTTCTAGTTTTAGTTGATCCATTTAGAGCTAGATCTAGATCCTCTCTAATCCTCATAACTAGAAGCCCAATGTTGTTCTAATCTTCTTCGTCTAATTCTTTGGCGTTGATTAGCTCTGGACGGTGAAGTGGTGCCAGATCATGAAGATTGTACGCTTGCAAACTTTGGAAGGGCCATGCTTTAGGTCTTCCATTCGAGGGATCTTTTGTGAACGGTTCGAGGGACTTCAAGTACGATCTACACCGGCTCATGTTCTTCCACTGCAACTAGAAATCAGTAACAATCTGATCCAAACCGTTATTACATCTTCATAGTGTTCTTGGTTGATCGTAGGGCGATTTTTTTGTTTTCTACTACGTTTCCCAACAGTGGCACCATGACCGGTTCTATGAGTAGATGCATGATACCCACAAGTATATGGCATCGCAACATTTTCCGAGGGTAGAGTATTCAACCCAAATTTATAGATTCAACACAAGGGGAGCCAACGAATATTTGCAAGTATTAGCAGTTGAGTTCTCAATTCAACCACACCTGGAGATTAATTATCTGCAGCAAAGTGCTCAGTAGCAAAGTAGTATGATAGTTTTGATAATAGTGGTAGCAGCAATAGTAGCGGTAACATTGATAGCAGTGGTTTTGTAGCAGTAATGATAGTAAAAACAATAGTAACTTAGCAAGATCAATATGTTGGAAAACCATAGGCATTGGATCGGCGATTCGTTGCAAGATATTCATCATGAGACAGTCATAACCTAGGGCGATAAGACACTAGATCTAGTTCATAAATATAATGTAGGCATGTATTCCGTAAATAGTCATACGTGCTTATGGAAAGAACTTGCATCACATCTTTTATCCTACCCTCCCGTGGCAGCGGGGTCCTATTGGAAACTAATGGATATTAAGGCCTCCTTTTAATAGAGAACCAGAACAAAGCATTAGCACACGATGAATACATGAACTCCTCAAACCACGGTCATCACCGGGAGTGGTCCCGACTATTGTCACCCCAGGGCTGTTGGATCATAACATGTAGTAGGTGACTATAACTTGCAAGATTGGATCTAGAACATGGATATAATGGTGATATCATAAACGGTTCAGATCTGAAATCATGGCACCTGGGCCCAAAGGGACAAGCATTAAGCATGGCAAAGTCGTAGCAACATCAATCTCAGAACATAATGGATACTAGGGATCAATCCCTAACAAAACTAACTCGATTACATGATGAATCTCATCCAACTCCTCACCGACCAGCGAGTTTACGAAGGAATTACTCACTCCCGGTGGGGAGCATCATGGAATTGGCTATGGAGAAGGGTTGGTGATGATGAAGATCGAAGCTCCCCCTCTCCGAAGCCCCAAATAGACACTAGATCTGGCCTCGAGATGAAGAACAGGAGACGGCCGCGGCTCCATCTCGTGAAATGCGATAATTCTTTCTCCCTGGTTTTTCTGAAAAAAATATGATTTTATAGCGTCGGTTTCAGGGTCTGCTGGGCCACCAGGTGGGGACAACCCACCTGGGCGCGCTTGGATGGGGTGGCGCGCCCTGGTGGGTTGTGCCCACCCAGATGCCCCCTCCGGTGATTCTTGGCTCCAGAAATTCTCTTGTATTCTATAAAAAATCCTCGCAAAGTTTCGATCCATTCCGAGAACTTTTATTTCTGCACAAAAACAACACCATGGTAGTTCTGCTGAAAACAGCGTCAGTCCGGGTTAGTTTCATTCAAATCATGCAAATTAGAGTCCAAAAAATAGGAAAAAGCGTTAGGAAAAGTATATACGACGGAGACGTATCAATGCAGGTTTGATCTAGATCACATGTGGATGTGAGGGTTTGATGTTGTTGCTATGCTTCCCTTGAGTATTGCTTTGGTTCAGTTCATTGATGGCATGATGTAGTTGCACAAAGTTCTGATAATCGATCGGCTGTGGTTGTTGACGATCTGCTAACATTTCTTTGGGCTTCATCATAGTCAAGAATAGTAAATTGTTGCAAACATGAGAGGGCGATGAACTGATACGTCTCCAACGTACCTATATTTTTTTATTGTTCCATTCTATTATATTATCAATCTTGGATGTTTTATATACATTTACAGGCAACTTTATATCATTTTTGGGACAACCTATTAACTTAGTGCCAAGTGCCAGTTGTTGTTTTTTGCTCGTTTTTTACTTTGCAGAATATCACTACCAAACGAAGTCCAAATGCAACAAAACTTTTTGGAGATTTTTTTGGGTGATAAAAGACCCTCGAAGCTTCTAGAGGCCACGAGAAGATGAAAGTGGGGCCCACTTGGCACTAGGGCGCTCCAAGGGCCTCTGGCACACCATGGTGGGTACTGGGGCCCACAAGCATCGTTTTGACCTACCTCTGCCTCTACAAATACTCTAAAATCCCAAAACCCTTATGGGAGTCCACGAAATACTTTTTCCATGGCTGCAAGTTCCAAAACCACGAGATCCAATCTAGAGGCCTTTTCCGGCACTCTGCGGAGGGGGAAACGATGACAGAGGCGTTCTTCATCATACTTGCTACCCCTCTGATGATGTGTGAGTATTTACCACAAAACTGCAGGTCCGTAGTTAGTAGCTAGATGGCTTCCTCTCTCTTTTCAATCTTGAATACAATGTTCGCCTCGATGTTCTAGGAGATCTATTTCATGTAATGACTTTTTGCGGTGTGTTTGTTGGATCCGATGAATTCTGAGTTTATGATAAGATCTATCCTTGAATATTATTTGAGTTTTCTCTGAGCTCTTTTATGCATGATTGTTATAGCCTCGTATTTCTTCTCCAATTTATTGGTTCGGTTTGGCCAGCTAGATTTATTTATCTTTCCATGGGAAGAGGTGCTTTGTGATGGGTTCGATCTTGTGGTGCTCAATCTCAATGACAAGAAGAGACATGACATGCATGTATCATTTCTATTAAGGGTAACAAGACTGGGTCATTCATAGGTGAGTTTATCTTGTCTACATCATGTCATCTTGCTTAAAGCATTACTCCATATTTCCATGAACTTAATACACTAGATGCATGCTAGATAGTGGTCGATGTGTGGAGTAATAGTAGTAGATGCAGGAAGGATTCGGTCTACTAATCTTGGACGTGATGTCTATATACATGATCATTTCCTTGGATATCGTCATAGTTATTTGCTTTTCTGTCAATTGCCCAATAGTAATTTGTTTACCCATCATATGTTATTTTCTCGAGACAAGCCGCTAGTGAAAACTATGGCCCCCTGGTCTATTTTTTATCATATATTAAAACCAAAAATACCTTGTTGCAATTTTCTTTTATTTATTTTATTTTGTATTTTTGTTAGATCTATTTATCAAAACCTATACAATTTAACCTTTCTCAACACCGTTGAGGGATTGACAACCCCTCTACGCATTGGGTTGCAAGTATTTGTTGTTTTTGTGCTGGTCTTGTTTACATAGTGTTTCTTGGTTCTCCTACTAGATTGATAACCTTGGTTTCATAACTGAGGGAAATACTTATCTCTACTATACTGCATCATCCTCTCCTCTTCGGGGAAATCCCAACACAGCTCACTAGTAGCAAGAACTTGTTCGATCTTCTATGGGTCATGCTTATTAATGAAGTTTAGTGCGTGTCTAGAGATTTTTAATTAAGTCTCTCCCCGCACACACCTCGAAAGTCAATCTAGCAATAAGAATTATCACCTTAATGGTGGGTGTAGGTAGCTGGAATTATGCGGAAACCCTAGAAGCCATGTAATTAAAATTTTCCAAACTGATTAGAGGATGTCTAACTTGGTTTTGCAGGATGCATGTGATGCGGTATAGCCTTTGTTATGATAATGAGTTCATGTATGATATGGTTATATGTTGTAATGCTAAGTGGCCTGTCTGTCACAGTATGGCATCATGGCTGGATCCAAGGGATTGTCATTTTAATGACCTACATGTCAACCTTGTTATTTTTCCGACAGAAGTAACACAGAGGACCCCGGAGCTTCACCAGGTGCAGGAGACCAAAAGTGTTGCCACTGGTGCAGTTTTCAAGTTGGTGCCACGGTGGCGTTTTTCAGAAATTTTTGTGAAGACCTTGGAGGATCATGAAGACTTCTTCAGCGCCCATGGATATACCATATCATGCTATTATGAATTTCCTGAGATGTTTATCCCTTTGTTGTTTGCACCCTTTGATTGCCCAATAGTCAATTATTAGGGTGATATCTCACGGAAAATATCAAATTAGATGTGCTCATCCCAGTGTTGCAACCGTCTGTAACACGTGCCAGTTCGTAGTGCGTCATGTCCACATGAGTACAAATGGATTGTGAGGTGTAAGGCGGGTGAAAGGTTAGACTGCGCAAGCTGATGGCTCCACATTTTACGCATCTTTAGAGCTCATTTGTTACACATTATCTCCGTATATCAAGTTATATCATGTTCCATTGAGCCAATTATATGTCCATATGCATGATTTCCAGTTTTTATCCTTTTCACCGCCAGCATTGCATAATCTTTATTCTTCGTTAGTTTTTATTAGTTTTCTTTGTATTTGTGTGTATTGTAGGTCAGATAGACTTCTCAAGCAGGAGTTTGAATAATGGACACCCAGGACCCCAGACTTCGCCATTTCGAAGGTGGGAAAAGGAATTTTTTTGAAGAGGTCCAAATCAAGATCTAAAACCAGAAATGGATCAGTGTCGTTCATACAATCCAACGAGCCCAAGAACGTCAAATTCAGAGTTTGTATTAAGAAATGACGACCGTTTTACCAGAAGAGGTTAGGCCAAAAGACGACATTTCTTGCGATGCCACTGGTCCTTTGGGCGCCCACATGGAGTCCAAACAATACCGAAAGTTGCCTCTCGTGATGGGATTCTTCATGGATTTGGTCCACATTTGTTCCCACAACTTCCTTGGCCTTCAAGGGATGATTTGGGAGAGGATTGGGATCATCTAGAGCCCTTGGATCAAAGCGGAGGTGCTACATCAATGGAGGAGGCTGTGGGAGAGCTCTTATATATTCACCATCAACCCAAGCCACCACCTCCATCATCATCATCATCGTCATCGTCGTCATAATGATCATCGTCATCATCATCTTCATCAAGCTTCGTCATCTCCTCTCCATGTCGATCCATCGTCCACATCGAGACACCATTGGGGCATCCAAGAGGGAGACCGAAAAGGACCGCCATCGACGGGGCGTAGCCATGGGATGCCTCCGCCGTGCAACCCTCATCACCGTCATCCGCCGCGCCGCCTCCATCACCACCATCATCACCCCTTCTTACTCCCCCATCACGGTCCCCGTGATGGGTTGTGATAACTCTTGAATCCCTCTTTATGTGATGCTATTTGAGTAATTATTGGATATGGGTCAATTAGTCAGTAAGTGGTTGTTTGATATGTTTAGTCTATTTAAGTGTGTTGCCTCGTGTTACTTATTTACTTAAGCAGTAATTTGGTGATTAGAGACGTTCAATCCATTGGTGTAGTTGGGGAGAGTCAACTCTTAGGCCACACATGAAGAAGATAGAGGATTGTGCAAACTAATAGACTTGTGACGTGACAGGTGTAGATATCTGCTACTTGTGAGCTGCATTGGGATTTTCCCGAAGAGGATGGGATGATGCAATACAATAAATATAAGTATTTCCCTCAGTTAAGAACCAAGGTTATCAATCTAGTAGGAGAACCACGCAACACCTTGTTAGCAGTACCTGCACACAAAATAACAAATACTTCACCCAACACGAACAAGGGGTTATCAATCCCTCAGCGGTTATTTGCAAAGATTAAATTTTGTAGTGATTGATAGATATATAAAACACAAAATGAATAAAGTAAATAAAAATTGCAGCAAGGTATTTTTGGATTTTAATATGTGATTAAAGTAGACCCTGGGGCCATAGTTTTCACTAGAGGCTTCTCTCTTGAAAATAGCATATGGTGGGTAAACAAATTACTATTGGGCAATTGATAGAAAAGCAAATAATCACGGCGATATCCAAGGCAATGGTCGTGTATATAGGCATCATGTCCGAGAAAAGTAGACCGACTCCTGCCTGCATCTACTACTAGTACTCCACACATCGATCGCTATCTAGCATGCATCTAGAGTACTAAGTTCATAAAGAATAGAGTAACGCCTTAAGCAAGATGACATGATGTAGACAAAGTAAATTCACACATGAATACACCCCATCTTTTTATCCTTAACGGCAATGATATATATACGCATCATGCCCCTTTTTGTCACTGGGATTAGGCTCCGCAAGATCGAACCCATCACAAAGCACACCTCCCATTTCAAGAAAAATAAATATAGTTGCCAAACTATTGGGAAACGTAGCATTCAATTTCAAAAATATTCCTATGCTCACCCAAGATCTATCTTGGAGATGCATAGCAACAAGAGGGGGAGAGTGTGTCCACGTACCCTTGTAGACCGAAAGCAGAAGCGCTAATTAACGCGGTTGATGTAGTCGAATGTCTTCTCGAGTCAACTGATCAAGTACCAAACGTAAGGTACATCCGAGTTCTGCACACGTTCAGCTTGATGACGTCCCTCGAACTCTTGCTCCAGTAGAGGCAAGAAGGATTCGATGAGTTTTGTCAGCACGATGGCGTGATAACGGTGTTGGTGATGTGATCCATGCAGGGCTTCGCCTAAGCACTATGACAATATGACCGAATGAGTAAACGGCGGAGGGGGCACCGTACCCGGCTAAGAAGATGGCCTTTGGGGTGCCCCTTGCCCCCGTATATAAAGGAGGAGAGGGGAGGCCGACCGGCCCTAGGGGCACGCCAAGTGGGGGGAGTCCCACTAGGACTCCTAGTCCTAGTCGCCCCTCTTCCTTCCAACGGAGAGGGGAAAGGGGAAAGAGGGGGAGAGGGAGAAGGAAAGTGGGGCAACGCTCCCCACCCCTTGTCCAATTCGTACTGCCATGGAGAAGGGGGCGCACGCCACCTCTTGTGGCCTGCCTCCTCCTCTCCATTATGGCCCATGAGGCCCATTAACTTACCCTGGGGGTTCCGGTAACCTCCCGGTACTTCGAAAAATTCCTGAATCTTTCTGGAACCATTCCGGTGTCCGTATATAACCTTCCAATATATAAATCTTGACCTCTCGACCATTTCGAGACTCCTCATCATGTCCGTGATCTCATCCAGGACTTTGAACAACCTTCAGCCACCAAAACACATAACTCATATAATACATATCATCATCGAACGTTAAGCGTGCGGACTCTACTGGTTCGAGAACAATGTAGACATGACCGAGACACCTCACCGGTCAATAACCAATAGTGGAACCTGGATGCTCATATTGGTTCCCAAATATTCTACGAAGATCTTTATCGATCGAACCGCAATGTCAACATACGTTATTCCCTTTGTCATCGGTATGTTGCCTGCCCAAGATTCGATCGTCAGTATCTTCATACCTAGTTCAATCTCGTTACCGGCAAGTCTCTTTACATGCTCCGTAGTGCATTGATACGTGTCCAATGTATCTATAATTTTTCATTGTTCCATGCTATTATATTACCCCTTTTGGATGTTTATGGGCTTTATTTTACACATTTATATCATTTTTGGGACTAACCTACTAACCGGAGGCACATCCCATATTGTTGTTTTTTTTCCTATTTCAGTATTTCAAAGAAAAGGAATATCAAACGGAGTCCAAACGGAATGAAACCTTCGGGAGCGTGATTTTTGGAACGAATGTGATCCAGAGGACTTGGAGTGCAAGTCAAGAAGCAGCCGAGGCTCCCACGAGATAGGAGGGCGCCCCCCTATAGGGCGCGCCCCTTGTCTCGTGGGCCCCTCGGGCGGCCACCAACGTACTTCTTCCTCCTATATAAGCCTACGTACCCCAAAAACATCCAGGGGCCAAACGAAACACAATTTCCACCACCGTAACCTTCTGTATCCGCGAGATCTCATCTTGGAGCCTTCGCCGGTGTTCTATCGGAGGGGGAATCGACCACGGAGGGCCTCTACATCAACATCCTTGCCCCTCCGATGAGTTGTGAGTAGTTTACCACAGACCTACGGGTCCATAGTTATTAGCTAGATGGCTTCTTCTCTCTTTTTGGATCTCAATACAATGTTCTCCCCCTCTCTTGTGGAGATCTATTCGATGTAAACTCTTTTTGTGGTGTGTTTGTCGAGATCCGATGAATTGTGGGTTTATGATAAAGTTTATCTATGAATAATATTTGAATCTTCTCTGAATTCTTTTATGTGTGATTGAGTTATCTTTGCAAGTCTCTTCGAATTATCAGTTTGGTTTGGCCTACTAGATTGATCTTTCTTGCCATGGGAGTAGTGCTTAGCTTTGGGTTCAATCTTGCGGTGTCCTTACCCAGTGACATAAAGGGTTGCAAGGCACGTATTGTATTGTTGCCATCGAGGATAACAAGATGGGGTTTATATCATATTGCTTGAGTTTATCCCTCTACATCATGTCATCTTGCTTAATGCATTACTCTGTTCTTATGAACTTAATACTCTAGATGCATGCTGGATATCGGTCGATGTGTGGAGTAATAGTAGTAGATGAAGGCAGGAGTCGATCTACTTTTTGCGGACGTGATGCCTATATACATGATCATGCTTAGATAATCTCATAATTATTCGCTTTTCTATCAATTGCTCGATTTGTTCACCCACCATAATACTTATGCTATCTTGAGAAAAGCCACTAGTGAAACCTATGGCCCCCGGGTCTATCTCATATCATATTTGCTTTCAATCTACTTTTATTTGCATCTTTACTTTTTGCATCTATGTTATAAAATACCAAAAATATATTTATCTTATCTTACTATCTTTATTAGATCTCACTTTCGCAAGTGGCCGTGAAGGGATTGACAACCCCTTTATTGTGTTGGTTGTGAGTTCTCAGTTTATTTGTGTAGGTGCGTGGGACTTTTGAGGAGCCTCCTACTGGATTGATACCTTGGTTCTCAAAAACTAAGGGAAATACTTACGCTACTATTGCTGCATCACCCTCTCCTCTTCAAGGAAAACCAACGCAAGCTCAAGACGTAGCATGCATCATCCCGTAACTAACTCATTAGTTACATTGCTTGCAGGGCTTCATATGAAGTGCATTACCGAGAGGGCCCAAAGATACCTCTCCGATACTCGGAGTGGCAAATCCTAATCTCGATCTATGCCAACCCAACAAACACCTTCAAAGATACCTGTAGAGCATCTTTATCATCACCCAGTTACGTTGTGATGATTGATAGCACACAAGGCATTCCTCCGGTGTCCGGGAGTTGCATAATCTCTTAGTCGAAGGAATATGTATTTGACAAGAAGAAAGCAGTAGCAATAAAACTGAATGATCATTATGCTAAGCTAATGGATGGGTCTTGTCCATAACATCATTCCGCTAATGATGTGATCCCGTTTATCAAATGACAACCTCATGTCCATGGCTAGGAAACTTAACCATCTTTGATCAACGAGCTAGTCTAGTAGAGGCATACTAGGGACACAACGTTTTGTCTATGTATTCACACATGTATGAAGTTTCCAGTTAATACAATTCTAGCATGAATAATAAACATTTATCATGGATAAGGAAAATATAAAATAACAACATTATTATTGCCTCTAGGGCATATTTCCTTCAGTCTCCCACTTGCACTAGAGTCAATAATCTAGATTACATTGTAATGAATCTAACACCCATGGAGTCCTGGTGCTGATCATGTTTTGCTCTCGGAAGAGGCTTAGTCAACGGGTCTACAACATTCATATCCGTATGTATTTTGCAAATCTCTACGTCTCCTTCCTTGACCAAATCTCGGATGGAGTTGAAGCGTCTCTTGATGTGTTTGATCTTTTTGTGAAATCAAGATTCCTTCGCCAAGGCAATTGATCCATTATTGTCACAAAAGATTTTCATTGGACCCGATGTACTAGGTATTACACCTAGATCGGATATGAACTCCTTCATCCAGACTCCTTCATTTGCTGCTTCCGTAGTAGCTATGTACTCCGCTTCACACGTAGATCCCGCTATGACGCTCTGCTTGGAACTGCACCAACTAATAGCTCCACCATTCAATAAAAATATGTATCCGGATTGCAACTTAGAGTCATCTGGATCAGTGTCAAAGCTAGCATCGATGTAACCACTTACGACAAGCTCTTTGTCCCCTCCATAAATGAGAAACATATCCCTAGTCCTTTTCAGGTACTTCAGGATGTTCTTGACCGCTATCCAGTGATCCACTCCTGGATTACTTTGGTACCTCCCTGCTAAACTTATAGCAAGGCACACATCAGGTCTGGTACACATCATATCATACATGATAGAACCTATGGCTGAAGCATAGGGAATGACTTTCATTTTCTCTCTATCTTCTGCAGTGGTCGGGCATTGAGTCTGACTCAACTTCACACCTTGCAACACAGGCAAGAACCCTTTCTTTGACTGATCCATTTTGAACTTCTTCAAAACTTTATCAAGGAATGTGCTTTGTGAAAGTCCTATCATGTGTCTTGATCTATCTCTATAGATCTTGACGCCCAATATATAAGCAGCTTCACCGAGGTCTTTCAGTGAAAAACTCTTGTTCAAGTGTCCTTTTATGCTGTACAGAAATTGTACATCATTTACAATCAACAATATGTAATCCACATATAATATTAGAAATGCTATAGAGCTCCCACTCACTTTCTTGTAAATACAGGCTTATCCAAAAGTCTGTATAAAACCATATGCTTTGATCACCTCATCAAAGCGTATATTCCAACTCCGAGATGCTTGCACCAGTCTATAAATGGATCGCTGGAGCTTGCACACTTTGTTAGCACCTTTAGGATCGACAAAACCTTCTGGTTGCATCATATACAACTCTTCTTTAAGAAATCCATTAAAGAATGCAGTTTTGACATCCATTTCCAAATTTTATAATCATAAAATGCGGCAATTGCTAACATGATTCAGACAGACTTAAGCATCACTACGGTTGAGAACATCTCATCGTAGTCAACTCCTTGAACTTGTCGAAAACCTTTTGCGACAACTCGAGCTTTATAGACAGTAACATTACCGTCAATGTCAGTCTTCTTCCTGAAGATCCATTTATTCTCTATGGGTCGCCGATCATCAGGCAGATCCACCAAAGTCCATAGTTTGTTCTCATACATGGATCCTATCTCATATTTCATGGCCTCAAGCCATTTATTGGAGTCTGGGCTCATCATAGCTTCTTCATAGTTCGTAGGTTCGTCATGCTCAAGTAACACAACCTCCAGAACAGGATTACCATACCACTCTGGTGCGGATCGTGCTCTGCCAGACCTATGAGGTTCTGTAGCAACTTGATCTGTAGTTTCATGATCTTTATCATTAGCTTCCTCTCTAGTTGGTGTAGGCATCACGGTACCAGATTTCTCGGATGAGCTACTTTCCAAATAGAGAGCAGGTACAATTACCTCATCAAGTTCTACTTTCCTCCCACTCACTTCTTTCGAGAGAAACTCCTTCTCTAGAAAGGTTCCGTTCTTAGCAACAAAAATCTTGCCTTCGGACTTGTGGGAGAAGGTGTACCCAATGTTTTCTTAGGGTATCCACGAAGACACATTTTCCGATTTGGGTTCAGGCTTATCAGGCTGAAGCCTTTTGACATAAGCATCGCATCCCTAAACTTTAAGAAACGACAGCTTAGGTTTGTTGCCAAACCACAGTTCACACGGTGCCATCTCAACCGATTTTGACGGTGCCCTGTTTAAAGTGAATGCAGTTGTCTCTAATGCATAACCCCAAAAAGATGGTGGTAAATCGGTAAGAGACATCATATATCACACCATATATAATAAAGTGCAGTTACGACGTTCGGACACACCATTACACTGTGGTGTTCCAGGTGGCGTGAGCTGTGAAACTATTCCACATTGTTTTAAATGAAGGCCAAACTCGTAACTCAAATATTCTCCTCCCCGATCAGATCGTAGAAACTTTATTTTCTTGTTACGATGATTCTCCACTTCACTCTGAAATTCTTTGATCTTTTCAAATGTTTCAGACTTGTGTTTCATTAAGTAGATATACCCATATCTGCTCAATCATCTGTGAAGGTCAGAAAATAACGATACCTGCCACGGGCATCAACACTCATTGGACCGCATACGTCGGTATGTATTATTTCCAATAAGTCACTAGCTCGTTCCATTGTTCCGGAGAATGGGGTTATAGTCATCTTGCCCATAAGGCATGGTTCGCAAGTATCAAATGATTCATAATCAAGTGATTCCATAAGTCCATCTTTATGGAGTTTCTTCATGCTCTTTACACCTATATGACCCAAACGGCAATGCCACAAATAAGTTGCACTATCATTATCAACTTTGCATCTTTGGCATCAATATTATGAATATGTGTATCATCACGATCAAGATTCAACAGAAATAGACCACTCTTCAAGGGTGCGTGACCATAAAAGATATTACTCATATTAATAGAACAACAATTATTCTCTGATTTAAATGAATAACAGACTCACACTAAACAAGATCCAGATATAATGTTCATGCTCAACACTGGCACCAAATAACAATTATTCAGGTCTAAAACTAATCCCGAAGGTAGATGTAGAGGTAGCATACCCACGGCAATTACATTGACCTTGGAACCATTTCGGACGCACATCGTCACCTCGTCCTTAGCCAATCTTCGTTTAGTCTGTAGTCCCTACTTCGAGTTACAAATATGAGCAACTGAACCAGTATCAAATACCCAGGCACTACTACGAGAATTAGTAAGGTACACATCAATAACATGTATATTAAATAAACCCTTGCTCACTTTTCCATCCTTCTTATCCGCTAAATACTTGGGGCAGTTCCTCTTCCAGTGACCAGTGCCTTTGCAGTAGAAGCACTCAATTTCATGCTTGGGTCCATTTTTATGTTTCTTCCTGAGAGTGACAACTTGCTTGTCATTCTTCTTGAAGTTCCCTTTCTTTTTACCCGTTCTCTTTTTCTTGAAACTAGTGGTCTTGTTAACCATCAACACTTGATGCTCCTTCCTGATTTCCACCTCCACGGCCTTTAGCATCGCGAAGAGCTCGAGAATAGTCTTTTCCATCCCTTCATATTGTAGTTCATCAGGAAGACTTTGTAGCTTGGCGGTGGTGATTGAAGAACTCTGTCAATGACACAATCATCTAGAAGATTAACTCCCAACTGAGTCAAGTGATTATGGTACCCAGACATTCTGAGTATGTGCTCACTAATAGAACTATTCTCCTCCATCTTGCAGCTATAGAACTTGTTGGAGACTTCATATCTCTAAACTCGGGCATTTGCTTGAAATATCAACTTCAACTCCTGGAACATCTCATATGGTCCATGACGTTCAAAACGTCTTTGAAGTCCTAATTCTATGCCGTAAAGCATGGTACACTGAACTAACAGTAGTCATCAGATCGAGCTTGCTAGGCGTTCACAACGTCAGCTTTTGCTCCTGCAGCAGGCCTTGCACCTAGCGGTGCATCAAGGACATAATTCTGCTATGCAACAATGAGGATAATCCTCAAGTTATGGACCGAGCCTGTGTAGTTTCTACCATCATCTTTCAATTTAGCTTTCTCAAGGAACGCATTAAAATTCAAAGGAATGGTAGCATGGGCCAATGATCTACAACATAGATATGCAAAAAGCTATCATGACTAAGTTCATGATAAATTAAGTTCAATTAATCATATTACTTAAGAACTCCCACTTAGATAGACATCCCTCTAGTCATCTAAATGATGTGTGATCCAAATCAACTAAACCATGTCCGATCATCACGTGAGATGGAGTAGTCTTCAATGGTGAACATCACTCTGTTGATCATATCTACTATATGATTCACATTCGACCTTTCGGTCTCCAGTGTTCCGAGGCCATATCTGTATATGCTAGGCTCGTCAAGTTTAACCCGAGTATTCTGCGTGTGCAAAACTGGCTTGCGCACATTGTATTTGAATGTAGAGCCTATCACACCCAATTATCATGTGGTGTCTCAGCACGAAGAACTTTCACAAAGGTGCATACTTGGGGAGAACACTTATACCTTGAAATTTTAGTGAGGGATCATCTTATAATGCTACCGCTGTACTAAGCAAAATAAGATGCATAAAAGATAAACATCACATGCAATCAAAATATGTGACATGATATGGCCATCATCATATTGTGCTTTTGATCTCCATCATCGAAGCAACGTCATGATCTCCATCGTCACCGGCTTGACACCTTGATCTACATCGTAGCGTCGTGTTTGTCTCGCCAACCATTGCTTCTACGACTATCGCTACCGCTTAGTGTTAAAGTAAAGCAATTACATAGTGTTTGTATTTCATACAATCAAGCGACAACCATATGGCTCCTGCCAGTTGCCGATAACTTGTTACAAACGATGATCATCTCATACAACAATTTATATCACATCAAGCCTTGATCATATCACATCACAACATGCCCTGCAAAAACAAGTTAGACGTCCTCTACTTTGTTTGTTGCAAGTTTTATGTGGCAGCTACGGGCTTCTAGCATGAACCGTACATACCTATGGCTCAAAAACCACAACATTGATTTATGAAGTTTGCTGTTTTAACCTTCACAAGAACCGGCCACACTCAAATTCGATTCAACTAAAGTTTGAGAAACAGACACCCACCAACCACCTTTATGCAAAACTAGTTGCATGTCTGTCGGTGGAACCAGTCTCTTGAACGTGGTCATGTAAGGTTGGTCCGGGCCGCTTCATCCAACAATACTGCCGAATCAAAATAAGACATTGGTGGTAAGCAGTATGATTATCACCGCCCACAACTCTCAGTGTTCTACTCGTGCATATCATCTACGCATAGTACTAGCACGGATGCCACTGTTGGGAAACGTAGCATGCAATTTCAAAAAAATTCCTATGCTCACGCAAGATCTATCTAGGAGATGCATAGAAACGAGAGGGGGAGAGTGTGTCCATGTACCCTCATAGACTGAAAGCAGAACCGTTAACTTAACGTGGTTGATGTAGTCGAACATCTTCTCGAGTCAACCGATCAAGTACCAAACGTACAGTACCTACGAATTCGGCACACATTCAGCTTGATGACGTCCCTCGAACTCTTGATCCAGTAGAGGCATGAATGAGTCGATGAGTTCCGTCAGCACGACGACGCGATGACGATGTTGGTGATGTGATCCGCGTAGGGCTTTGCCTAAGCACTACGACAATATGACCGGAGGAGTAAATAGTGGAGGGGGGCACCGCACATGGCTCAGACAATTGATGTGCCTTTGGGGTTCCCCCATTCCCCCGTATATAAAGGAGGAGAGGGGAGGCCGGCTGGCCCTAGGGGCACGCCAAGTGGGGGCGAGTCCCACTAGGACTGCAAGTCCTAGTCGGCTCCCCCCTTCCATCCAACGGAGAGGGGAAAGGGGAAAGAGGGGGAGAGGAAGAAGGAAAGTGGGGCTATGCCCCCACCCCTTGTCCAATTCGGACTGCCATGGGGGGGGCACCAACTCTTGTGGCATGCCTCCTCCTCTCCACTATGGCCCATGAGGCCCATTAACTTTCTCGGGTGATACAGAGTATCCCTCGACTACCTGAACCGACACTCCATCACCACCACAAGCACCAAGTGGGCCAATGACAAGAGCACGTGCACGCAACATCAAGAACGAGGTCACTTCTTTCTTATTCGAGTCTCGTTTGGGTTCATGTGAGAACTGGATTCTACCATCATCGGAAACATTGTGCATGCTTAGGTACCAAGAAGATGATAGTGAGAAGGAGAAGACGGAGACTCAAGTGACCAGGAAGCAAGGGAAAGAAGAGAAGGAAGGAGAGAACGAGAAGAAGGAAGAAGGAGGAGAAGGGGGAAAACCCGCTGGACAACCCGGGTGCCCGGTCGTGGCAGCCCCAGGTGCCCAGCCTCTACGTGGGTTGCGCCCCAGCCGCCCCCGGGTGCTAGGCCCCAAGGCCCCGGGTGCCCGGTGAGGGAGTCCTAGATTAGGGGGTATCCGGACACCCGGACTGTGTACAACATCCGGACTATTGAAGCGTGAAAATACAAGACTCAAGACTTCGGCCCGTGTCCGGATGGGACTTTCCTTGGCGTGGAAGGCAAGCTTGGCGATCCGGATATTATGTTTCCTTCCTTGTAACCGACTCCATGTAAACCCTAGCCCTCTCCGGTGTCTATATAAACCGGAGAGGTTGGTCCTTAGAAGGCCGATCACAATTACATTCATACCATCATAGGCTAGCTCTTAGGGTTTAGCCTCTACGATCTTGTGGTAGATCTACTCTTGTACTACCCATATCATATATATTAATCAAGCAGGAAGTAGGGTTTTACCTCCATCGAGAGGGCCCTAACCTGGGTAAACACCTGTGTCCCTTACTTCTTGTTACCATCAGCCTTGATGCACAGATCGGGACCCCTACCCGAGATCCACCGGTTTTGACACCGACATTGGTGCTTTCAATGAGAGTTCCTCTGTGTCGTCGCTGCAAGGCTTGATGGCTCCTTCGATCGTGATTAACAACGCTGCCCAGGGTGAGACTTTCCTCCCCGGACAGATCTTTGTGTTCGGCGGCATCGCGCTGCGGGCCAATTCGCTCGGCCACTTGGAGCAGATCGATAGCTATGCCCCCGGCCCTCAAATCGGGTTTGGAAACCTGAACCACACGGTGGATACCCGAGGAGACTTGATCTTCGGCGGATTCGGGCCAGCGCCAGAAGCGCCGAACAGTCACGATGAGCACAACTTAGACCTGCTGTTAGACTTTGCTTGGGATATCACCCCGGCAGAAGCCTCGGACCTAAATCCGGGATAGGTAGCGTTGCGTAAAGACGGAGGGCTGGACCCCGCCCCACAGGCCGTACCCTCATCGGTGATGGAGCCGAACACAGACTTCACTTTTGAGGAAACCGGTGACCCCGGGCCCTTGGACTCGTGTCCAGTTGTAGGTTCCAGTCCGTGCGTCCCCGGACCCACCGATCCCGGTTGGGCTCCGGTGATGGAGTTCACCGCGGCGGACATCTTTCAACACTCGCCCTTCGGCGACATACTAAACTCATTCAAAACCCTCTCTTTGACAGAGAATCTCGGCCCGAATTATGCCCAGCTCGAGTGGGAAGCAGACGACGAAGACATTCGTTGCCCACCCACCACCCACTTCATAGCCACGGTTGATGATTTAACTAACGTGCTGGACTTCGACTCTAAAGACATCGATGGTATGGACGATGATGCAGGAGAAGATTCAGAATCTATGAGGTACCGGATTCACGCCTCGCCATATGACATATACATGGTGGATACGCCCAAGGGAGGCGACAGTGACAATCCGGAAGATAACACCCCTGGGCAAAAACCAAAGCGACGGCGCAGATGCCGTTCCAAATCCAGCAACAGTAACAATATCAGCAAGAGCGCCAGAAGAATGGATACTCCGGTAAACCCCGATGGCAACAATGACCAAACAGAACCAGTGATGGAGCAGGACGAACCAGGTCACGCCGAACATAGTCCCGGCCATACGCTCGAAGAAAACGATCCAGAGGGATGAGTTCACCAATCCAGCCCAGGACAAGAAGACAGTCCGGACGACGACGCATTCATCATTCCGGAAGAACGCGTGGAACGAGAGAACCTCCATAGTAAGCTTATGGCCACAGCGAGAAATCTGAAAAAGCAGAAGCAACATCTTAAAGCCGCACAGGAAACTCTCAGCCGCAGATGGAACAAAATGCTAGACACTTAAGAAAGATATGGCGACGATCGCCATACAAAGAGCTACCCAAAACGCAAGCTACTGCCAGAATTCGACGACGAGGCCGTTCCACCGAAGAACAACACGACCAGGAGACCAGGAGTACCACCTCATAGCCGCAATAAATTAGCTGCCAAAGACGCCCACGATTTACATCAGTACCTGGAGAATAAAGCTAGCGTAGCCAGGTCCATCTACGGATCTAAAAGAGACCCCCCGGCGAGGGACTACCATCGTCAAAACAATTATGACAACCAAACACCAGTTCGGAACAAACACCGAACACAACAACAGCCGCCGGCATGCCACAGTGCGTCCAGATACAGAGGGGCTGCTCACCCCCTGTGCTTTACTAATGAGGTACTGGACCATGAATTCCCACAGGGCTTTAAACCTGTAAACATAGAGGCATACGACGGAACGACATACCCAGGGGTCTGGATCGAGGACTTTATCCTCCACATACACATGGCTCGTGGAGATGACCTCCATGCCATCAAATACCTTCCCCTCAAACTAAAGGGACCAGCTCGGCACTGGTTGAAAAGCCTCCCCGAAAATTCAATCGGGAGCTGGGAAGAACTAGAGGACGCTTTCAGGGCCAATTTTCAAGGGACTTATGTCCGGCCTCCGGATGCTGACGATTTAAGTCACATAATCCAGCAACCCGGAGAGTCCTCCCGCAAGCTTTGGAACAGATTCCTCACTAAGAAGAATCAAATCGTTGATTGTCCGGATGCTGAAGCCTTAGCAGCATTCAAGCATAGCATCCGGGATGAGTGGCTCGCCAGACACCTCGGCCAAGAAAAGCCGAGGACAATGGCAGCCCTAAAAAGCCTTATGACCCGCTTTTGTGCGGGAGAAGATAGCTGGTCACCCGCAAAGGCACCAGCGACCCCAGCACATCCGAAATAAGGGATGGCAATGGGAAGCCACGGCGTCATAAAAACAAATGCCGAAACAAGGAAGAGAGCCCGGACAACACAACGGTTAATGTCGGATTCTGAGGCTCTCGACCTAACCAGCAAAATAAGAAACCTAAAGGCAGTAAAGAGGGACCATCCGGTCTGAACAGAGTTCTAGACAGACTATGCCAAATTCATGGCACCCCTGACAAACCTGCGAACCACACACACAGAGAGTGTTGGGTCTTCAAGCAGGCCAGCAAACTAAACGCCGAACACAAGGGAAGGGAAACACCAAGTGAAGACGAGGATGAACCTCGCCAACCAAACACTGGGGGACAGAAAACATTCTCGCCAGAGGTTAAAACAGTGAACATGATCCACGCGACTCGTACATCCTTGGGAAGGCACGAACACGCCCATAAAGACGCACGTGATATAGAGCCCATCGTACCCACACCTAACTATTGGATGTCTTGTTCGATTACCTTCGATCACCTAGACGGCCGAACTAACATTCGGCACGAAGGATGAAATGCCTTGGTGCTTGACCCAATAATCGACGGACAGCATCTCACTCATGTCCTCATGGACGGTGGCAGCAGTCTCAGTTTAATATATGAGGACAATGTCCGCAGGATGGGAATAGACCCATCCAGAATCAGCAAGATTCACACCACCTTTGAAGGGGTGATACCAGGCGTTGAAGCCTATAGCAAGGGCTCCGTCATACTGGAGGTAACATTCGGCTCTCCAGGTAACTCCAGAAGCGAAGACCTTGTCTTCATCATCGCACCCTCCCAAAGCAGCTATCAAGCATTGCTTGGAAGAACAGCCTTCGCCCGCTTCAACGCATTGCCGCATTATGGCTACCTTACACTGAAGATGCCCGGTCCACGCGGCGTCATCACCGTTAGTGGAACAACAGAGCGCCTTTCCCTAGGCGACGGCCCTAGCGGCCGGACTTTAAGCGGCCTCTAAACAAAATTATACCAGGTCGTTAAGACCACGGACACGGTTAGACGAGTCCGGCAGCCCACATTAAACCAGGGCAATTGTATACATAATCCTATAGCGGACACCAGGGGCTAATAATACAGCCCCACACTCTCGGCTCAACCTTATTGGCAGACCAACATTTTACATTTTCTACTATCCATCGCACACTTACGTTGCACTCTTCTATGAGACCCCCTTTTTCCGCAGACAACATTCGCGTGATACCCTTCCAGGATGCGGCACAACGGAGACAAAGGCGCAGACGTGCAGCAGGGCCCCATCCAACAAGTTTCTTTTTAGATTAAGCCCTTGTGTAAACATTTTATATTGCCTCTTGTTGTTTCATCATCCCATGGGTTCCATACCCACAGAGGATACTACCATTTTTGGCATTACGCCATGATAGATTAATGCACGCACCTGGACATACAGGGTTTATAATGAATGGGCATTCTTGCGCCCATCATCTGTTAGAAAGTCCGAATACCTTCGGGAGTGTTCGGCTTCACGAGTTTGGCCTTGTATGCATCAGCTCCAAATCATGTCTTTGGTCAAATGTTGGGATTGCCCGGCTCCTGGGTTTGCCGCCTTATGTTCCGTTATAATCGGCTAAGGTGGCCAAAGGAGAACTACTGCGATTGTGCCCTGGTTATTCCGGATGAGCACCTTAGTAGAGAAAGCCGAAAACCGACCGTCATGATACAGCGAGAGACTGTTCAACCACTCGACGACCCACCGGAATCTCTAGGATTCCTCCTCCTTAATGAAGGGCCATTTCCTGGCCAGGTACATACGCGCCCGTATTCGGATGCACGTGATGGTACCAGGGGCTACATAGTAGCCCCAATATTAGAATGTCGCGGCTAAGCGAAAGTGTTACAACTATATAGTCCGGTTTCCTAGTTCGACGTGCGATCACCTCCTTGCCGGACCAAGACGTTGGATAAAGAGTGATCAGGCACATTTTTTTTGCGAACACCCCCGCATGGTAGGCGTGGGGGCTGAAGCCAACGACTGCTATCTTTCGGATTACACACACGCACACACTGCTATATATAAACGGCAGCACAGGGGACACAATCATATTTTCAGACACAAATCATTAATATAACCTTCTAATCAAAATGTTTTTACAATAATTTGAATCATCACTTGAAGAGGAGATCCTTCGGGCACTGCGCCTCTATCAGGCGGGCACCTTCTGTGACCTGCGCCAAGTAGTGCCCGGCCGGATATTTCCCCCGTACCGGATCCTGAGACGCTATCATAGCGGCATCCATATCCGTCCAATGTGCTTTAACGCGTGCAAGGGCCTTCCGCGCACCCTCTATGCATGCTGACCTCCTCATGGCATCGATCTGGGGCACGGCCCCAAGAAACTTTTGCACTAAACCAAAGTAGCTGTCCGGCTTAGGCTCCTTCGGCCAAAGATGATCTATTACAGACCGCATCGCAAGCCCGGACAGCCTGTGAAGCTCCGCCACATCAGCCATCTTATCACTTAACGGCAGCGGGCGAGTGGGAGCATGGAACTGCGACCAAAAAAGCTTCTCCACCTCCTTTTCACCTTGATCTTTGAAGAACTCAATAGCATCAGCTGTACTCTTCGCCAGGTCCGCGTATGCGTCCGGCGAGCTCCAGCGTCCATCAAGGGGAGCGTACTTTGGATCGAAGAACTTCGTCCGCAGCAAATAGGAGCCTCCAGCCGCAATTTCTCTGGCCTGTCGAAGCTCCTCCCGCGCACCCCTGAGCTCGGTCCGTATTTCCTTGGTGGCATTCAGCACCTTGCTCAGGTCAGCCGATTTATCTTCATGCTCCTTCTTCAGGAGCTCATACCGGTCAACGGCATATTTTAACTCGATAGCCATTTCGGCTACCTTTTCCTCGCTTTGGTGATGAGTAGCCTGTTCAGCTCTCAATTCCTCGGCCGCCTTTAGGGCAGCTGCATTGCTCACTCGAGCTTGTTCCTTGGCTAGAGCAAGTTCAGCCCTCAGGGCCTCCACGGCAGCAACACCATCTGCAGTCCAAACAAATTATATTAATACATGCCACCTTAATATTTTCCTATGCAATGGTAGACAGGGCACATACCTTGTGATGTATCCAGCCGCTCATTCATCAGAGTGATATCGGCATCAATTGACCCAATTTTCCTCGTTAGTTCAGCAACTTCAACAGACGGGCCGGCGGCCGGACCCACAGGTACCTGAACACATTTACAGAACTATCATTGGTTTATGATCCCCCGTTTGCCGCCTAGGGAGGGAAACCAGAGTCTCAGGGGCTACTATCTATATGGAGCACACCTAGCGCGTGCCTTACAACCAAAGAAATAGTGAGTTCTCCATTGCATACCTCAAAGCCTCTGAGCAGGCTTGTGAATGCTTCATTCAAACCGCTTGTAGCGGATGAAATCTTCTTGAGCACCGCGCTCATTAATGAGCGGTGCTCCTCCGAGAGCGCAGCTCGCTCCAGTAAGCCCGTCAGCACGTCCGGACTCTAGGCGGCTGACGCATTGGCTTCTGTCCTTGGGGGATCCGGGCTCCTCCGTGATGACACCTTGGTGTCGCCCGCGTCAAGAACCAAAGAGGCGGGCGGGGTCTCGTTCTCCATCATCTCCAGAGGAAGGTCGCCCGAAGACGATCCTTGTTGAGAATAGCTGCCAGCCGGACTACATAAAGTTGAGTCCTGGTCATTGATCCAGGAGAAATACAGTACCTTTAAGTTAATGATTGACTTACGACTCGTTGGAGGGTTGGCTCGTTGGAGGGCACGATGCGGTGAGGGTGCCTGTCGAGGCAAGGACCCCTGGGGATCCCTTTTTCCCCAATTTGGGCATCTCTGCCTCCAAATCTTCAGAGGCGGCCCTCTTCTTTCCGCGTGGGGAGGCGGCCTCGACCTCTCCTCCCTGACTATCCCCGGTTCGGATGCGTAGCGTGTGGGGTTCGGATTTCTCATCCTTCCCCTTGTCTTTCCCCGAGGGCATTCTGCTGAGTACCCGGTCGAGCATCTTCGCCACAGTAGGGGCGGGCGAGCCTTCAGGAAGTGGTGCCGGACACCTGATTCTCTCTGCCTTGCTGAGCCACTCCTAGACGCGGATGATGTTCAAGATAGACAATTATGACAAATACAAAATGGGGTGTCCGGTATCAAAGCTACTTACTTGAGTATCTAGGCGATTGCAGCTTAGGCCCGCGTCCTCGGTGGTATCCGGACACGTTACCTTCCGTCCAAAGAATAATTTGCACATCTCTTAGAGCTTTAAGCCGAAGAAGTGCTTCACAATCCGCAGACCCTCCAGATTGAACTCCCACATCCGAAGAGGCTGGCGCTGGCTTGGCAACAACCACCGGATCAACATCACTTGCATTACGCTGACAAGGTTGATATTCCTCTCGAGAAGCTCCCGAATGCGGTTCTGCAGTATTGGTACGTCGCCTGTGGGCCCCCAATTACATCCTACGTCTCTCCAGGACTCCAGTTGCGATAGGGGGCCCGAGCGGAACTCGGGGGCGGCTGCCCACTTTGTGCCCCTTGGGGCTGTAGCATAAAACCACCGCCGCTGCCATACGTCAGATACTTCTGGGAAAGAACCCTCCGGCCATGGGGCATCAGCGTTTCTGCTTATTACGGCACCTCCGCACTCCACGTGTCGCCCCTCGATCATCTTCGGCTTCACATTGAAGGTCTTGAGCCATAAGCCGAAGTGTGGCGTGACATGGAGAAAAGCCTCGCACACGATAATGAACGACGAGATATGGAGGATAGCATCTGGAGCCAGATCATGGAAATCCAGCCCATAATAGAACATGAGCCCCCTCACGAAGGGATGGAGGGTGAAGCCCAAACCGCGGAGGAAGTGTGGGACAAAAACAACACACTCATTGGGCTCCGACGTGGGGATAACCTGCCCCGGAGCAGGAAGCCTGTGCTGGATATCTGCGGTTAGGTATCCGACCTCCCTAAGCTTCACAATGTCCTTCTCCTCGATCGAGGAGGCGACCCACCGGCCTTGAGGATCAGATCTGGACACACTGATGGATTCCGAGGGGTGGAGCTTAGGTTTTGGGTGTTAGAACTCGAGGTGCGAGAAGGCGCGATGAAGGTGAAGAAAGAGGTGTAGGTCTCGACCCCTTTATAAAGAGGGTGAATATCAAGAGTCCCCGGTGTGACCATTTGAGGCTTATCTGAAAACACACGGGGTAATACCAACAGCCGTCGTGGGGTCACGCACGCTCATATTGATGGAAAATCCCATAATAAAAGGGACACGATCTCTGCCTCGACGGGATGTGCCAATAAAACCGCCTCGTAACGCGAGTCGTTGTGAGGTAGGAAACGTCGGTTCACATTGGACCGAGCCATGATACAAGGGCACGATGCATGAAGATTGCCAACAAATCATATCTATGCCATACGAAGATCATCCTGCGGATCCGGACGCGGTCTACGTGTTCGATAACCACTTTGGAGTATTCGGAGGAGGAACCCGCCTTGCAATGCCGAAGACAATACTGCGCGCCGGACTCATCGTCATTGAAGCCTGGTTCAGGGGCTACTGAGGGAGTCCTGGATTAGGGGGTATCCGGACAGCCGGACTGTGTACAACGTCCGGACTATTGAAGTGTGAAGATACAAGACTCAAGACTTCGGCCCGTGTCCGAATGGGACTTTCCTTGGCATGGAAGGCAAGCTTGGCGATCCGGACATTATGTTTCCTTCCTTGTAACCGACTCCATGTAAACCCTAGCCCTCTCCGGTGTCTATGTAAACCGGAGAGGTTGGTCCTTAGAAGGCCGATCACAATTACATTCATACCATCATAGGCTAGCTCTTAGGGTTTAGCCTCTATGATCTCGTGGTAGATCTACTCTTGTACTACCCATATCATCAATATTAATCAAGCAGGAAGTAGGGTTTTACCTCCATCGAGAGGGCCCGAACCTGGGTAAACACCTGTGTCCCTTACTTCTTGTTACCATCAGCCTTGACGCACAGATCGGGACCCCCTACCCGAGATCCGCCGGTTTTGACACCGACACCCGGCCCTCCACCTGGGCTTCACCCAGCCAGCCCCAGGTGCCTGGACCATGCCCAGCCGGCCGCTGGGTACCACCCCGGGTGCCCGGGCTTGGAGCCCCAAGTGCCCGGCCCCTCGCCCGCCAGCTCCTGACCTGGCCGGGTGCCCGGCCATTGCACCTCCGGGTGCCCGGTCCCGCCTGGGCGCGGCTCCCTGACAGGTCCGGGTGCCCGGCCGGTTCCTCCCCGGGTGCCCGGACCCTTCCACCGTGGCTACGCATTTTATGGACATTTTAGTCCTTTGTACCCCCCCCCTTTTCCTTAAGTTTCATCCCTAGCCTTTATATACTCATCTCCTAGGCCATTTGGAAGGTTAGCAAAGATTAGATTAAACATTGTGAGCCTTTGCTCCTTGTATCCCCTCCTCTTTGGAGATCAAGCCCCCACCTAGGGAAGAATCCATTGGATTGTCAAGGCCTCCTCTTGGAGAAGATCATCAAGACCTCACCTAGTGGGAAGAATAGTGCTACTCTCTTTGCATTGATCTTGTAATCTTGTGGATCTCATGTATGCTACTCTAGTGGATGTGATATTTGGGTTTGTTTGAGAGTTTTGTTCTTGGTGTTCTTGAGTGTTTTCCTCCTTTTCCCCCTCAAAGTGTGAAAAGATCCCACCTAGGGTTTGACCCTACAACATCTTGGTATCATGAGCAATGTTAATTCAGATCTTGGAGTCCCATCCCCCCATTTGCTAGCTTGATTTTGTTGTTTTTCGTCCAAATCCGAAAATCCCCACAAAAATAGACCCAAATTTCTTTTGTGCAATTTGTTGGATCTTGTGAGATTTGGTTGTTTTGGTCCATGGATTTTATGTTTGGCAAGTGGATCTAGCCCCTCCCCAACATCCCCACCCTTCCCACCACGAAATTCGCGGAATTTTGCTTTTTCCCCAATTTTTTCGCCCATCCTGAAGAACACCGGGTGCCCGCACCTCGAATCACCGGGCACCCGCACCTCGCCCAGCCACCCCCGGGCAACCGCACCTCACACCCCCGGGTGGCCGCACCCCCCCCCCCCCCCAAATCAGCCCACTACCAACACCATTTTGGCCATAACTTCCACCTCCCAAGTCCGTTTTTCGTGTTCTTGAGCTCGTTTAGAAGCTCTTGACATCCCACATCCACTCACCCCACTACCACCACCATTAGCCCCATCCAAAAAATCATAAAAACACCCACCTTCCGCATTTGACCGGTTTTGTGTTGCCATTTGCGTTTCCTAAGGTGTTTCGGCTACTTAGGAGCGTGTGACATCTTCGTCACCATCATTGACTCGGAGTCATCTTCATCGCTAACCGTAAGAAAGGACGGTAACCTCGACAACACTTACTCCTTACCTTGCTTTTGCATTGAAGCCCGAGCCACTTTGCGTCGCTTACCCATTGAGACTAGCAAGTTGAGAATTGCCGGGCCATGCTATTGTGCACCATAGTGATCGTGTTATCATCGTTGTGCCATAAGTCTCTCCCGTGAATATCGTAAATACTTGTCGCATATCATACTCGGCTCAAGCATCAAGCATAGAAAAAAAAGAAGAAAAGCTTTTAAGCAAAAGAGGAGAAACAAAGAGCTTGTAAGCAATAAAGTTGAGCCATTTGCATACCTATATCATCTTGGTCATCGCATATATACCATAGTTGGGATTGAAGACGACACGGTTCTCTCATAGGTAGGTGCACAAGCGTATCTTGCCCATTTGAGCAATCGAGCTAGTGTCTCTCGAGCATTCGCACAACAAGAGAATTTTTCATGGTTGCACATTTTCAGCTCACTCCTTGGTTGTGCGGATCCCATCTATCTTCTGTGCGTGTGTACCTAGTGATACCTTTGGGTTTGATCTATTTGCTTTACTTGCATTTTTGTGAACCTTCTCAACCTTATCGATATCTTGACTAACATTTGCTTGAAATTTTTGCCACCATCCTAACCGAGCTACTCCATAAGCCTCTTACTTGTAGGTGTGAGAAACAAACCCGGTTCCAATTCTCCTATTGTGGCATTACATTGAGTGACACTTGTTACATCTTCAATCCTCAGAGAAGGTAACTTTGGTATTGTTCCCTCATTTTCCTACTCACCCCACTTGGTTATGATGGATAGGCCAAACTCATCGTCGAACCCACTTTTCGAGGAGCAAGGTGATGATTCCGGATTCGTCTCCAAGCACCACTTCTTCATCGTGCAACGAGTGCTTCATCAAGAAAACGTCGCATTGGGTGAATGCTTGGAACAACTCGCCTCCGACCTCCGTCAAAACATCAATGACAAATTCAACACACAAATGGAAGAGCTCCGCAACATGATCGTTTGACGTCTGTCTTCCTCATCGGCTTCTTCAAGACGGCGCCACTCAAGTCACCGTACAAGTCGGCAATCTTCGGACTACTCCTCTTATGATGCAAGTCCACCACGAGCTCGCCCTCCTCGACGTGATCATCATCAAGTTCACCAAGCTCAAGAAAATCCATTCCATGGCAATGGCTTACAGGACCGAGTTCGAGCACGTGAACGGATGCGACACCAAGTCCCTCATGGAGCAATGGAGCAAGAGCAAATACCTCCACAAGTACTACCTCAAGCCCCTCAAGACGGTGATGCACTTCGACAAGCACAAGAGCAACGTGAAGCACAAGCCCTCGACCGTGAAGCTTAAGCACTTGAAGCACAACAATCTCTACGCGAGGCCACTAGAGCCGTTGAAGTCCGCAACCGCCAAGTGCGAGAACAAGAGGAAGATCTTCGTCGTGAGATCCAAGAAGAAGCCGCCCGACGCGAAGAACAACAAGAAAGGCGCAACCAAGTGCACATTCCTCGCCCTCCTCCAAGACAAGAGAGACACCTAGTGGATCAAGTGCTTCAAGACCCTCCTCCATGCCAAGAGCGACATCATGAGGAACGAGCATTTGAGGACTTTCCAAGGCAAGAGCGATATCACAACCGCTATCAAGATGAAGAACTCCTTTACGGTCAGCTCAAGTTCACCATGCCAAAGTTCTCCAGAAGCAATGATCCCGAAGAGTATCTCTCTTGGGCATTGAAGGTGGACAAGATTTTTCGCCTCCACAACTACGATGAAGAAAAGAAGATAGCCATGGCCTCCCTCGAGTTCCAAGACTATGTCCTCATTTGGTGGGAACAAGTGATCGAGCGACAACATACAAGAGGCGAACCACCAATCACAACTTGGGAAGCAATGAAAGAAGTCATGATAGCCCGTTTCGTGCCTACTCACTACACTCGAGATCTTTTCAAGAAGTTGCAACTCCTCAAGCAAGGCACAAAGACGGTGGAAGAATACTACCAAGAAATGGAGATTGCCATGATATGAGCCAATGTCAAGGAAGATGACGAGCAAACAATGGCACGCTTCTTGAACGGCCTCAACCACCCAATCAAGTGGATCGCGGACTTCCAACCATACTCCAACCTTCTTGAGCTAGTTCACCAAGCGACCAAGGCCGAGCGACAACTACAAGATGACTTTAAATACGCCAAGTACTCATCCAAGACCTACGACTCCTACTCTCAAGCTCCCGCGACTTCGGCACCTCCTACATCAACTCGAGCATCACCAAGTACCGGCGACAAGTCAAGTTCCTAGCAAGTGGCACCTTCCTTGACTCGTCCTTCGGCAAGCACCTACAAATCCAAGACTCCTTCATCTTCGACGCCTCCCGATGACCCCGTCAAGACAAGTTCAATCAAGTGTTTCACATGTGGCGGTCGAGGACAAAAGTCCTTCCAATGCACCAACAAGCGAACAATGAACTTCAACGATGACGACACATATGACTCAATGAGTGAAGAAGAAATGGAAGCCATTGAGCACGTGGCCATGCACCGGCGCATGAACGAAGATGAAGATGACCAAGTCTTTTGTGACAATGATGCAAGTCCCTATCTCGTGGTCTCCAAGGTCTTGACGCTCCAACACCACCAAGATGAAGACCAACGGTGCCACATCTTCCACACCAAGGCCGGCATCAATGGAAGGTCCGTCAAGGTCATCATTGATTGAGGTAGTTGCCACAATTTGGCAAGTGAAGAACTATGCTCCAAGCTTCAATTGGTCAAGAGGAAGCATCCGCACCCTTACAAGGTTCAATGGCTAAGTGACTCCGGCACTATCCGAGTTGAGCATACGGTCCAAGTCTCCTTCAAAATTGGTGCATATGAGGACACTTTGGAGTGTGATGTGGTCCCAATGACCATTTCCCACCTCCTTCTTGGTCGACCATGGAAATTCGACCATGGTGTCATCCACAATGGGCGTACCAATGACTATAGCTTCAAGATGAAAGGGAAGGAATATGTGCTACGACCTATGTCTCCTAGTCAAGTGATAGCGGACAAGCAACCACCCATCATGAAGAGAAGAGTGAGAAAGTGATCCACCCAAATGTGAGTGAGAGCCACAAGCCAAACTTGAGCGCCTCTTCGCCTAGAGAGAGAAACCTCATACTATTTGCCACAAAAAGTTAGATGAGAAAAGTGTGTGAGAACCCATCGAGTGTGATGCACTTTGTCCTTGTGTGCAAGGATGGAGAACCAAAAACTAACACCTCTCACGAGCTACCTTTGGTGTTTCAATCTCTTTTGTAGGAATTTCAAGATGTTTTTCCCGATGAGCTACCTCCGGGTCTACCTCCTCTTCGAGGCATTGAGCATCGAATCGACCTCATCCCAGACGCACCTCTTCCAAACAAGGCTCCCTACCGCGTCAACCCCGAAGAAACAATGGAGATTCAACGGCAAGTACAACAACTCATCGACAACGGTCATGTACGTGAAAGCTTAGGCCCTTGTGCCGTTCCCGTTATACTTGTGCCCAAGCAAGACGGTAGTTTTTGTATGTGCTCGGATTGTAGACCTATAAATGCTATTACCGTTCGTTATAGGCATCCCATTCCTCGCTTAGATGATATGCTTGATGAACTTAGCGGTGCCACCATTTTCTCAAAAATTGATCTTAAAAGTGGGTATTATCAAATCTGCATACAAGAAGGTGATGAATGGAAAACCGCTTTCAAAACAAAATTTGGCTTGTACGAGTGGTTGGTTATGCCTATGGGTTTATCGGAAGCTCCCGGTACTTTCATGCGTCTTATGAATTTTGTGCTTCGACCTTACATTGGAGTTTTCGTTGTGGTTTACTTTGATGATATTCTTGTCTTTAGCAAATCAATGAAAGAGCATCTAAGTCATGTTAGGGCTGTTTTACAAACTCTTCGCAAGGAACGTCTTTATGCCAACATGAAAAAGTGCACATTTGGTGTTGACAAGCTTGTTTTCTTGGGATTCGGTATTTCTTCCAAGGGTGTACATGTTTATGAATCTAAAATTGAAGCAATTAAAACTTGGCCCCAACCCACCAATTGCAACAAGTGCGAAGTTTTCTTGGCCTTGCGGGTTTTTATCGTTGCTTTGTGAAAGATTTTAGCACTATTGCCGCTCCTTTGCATGCTTTGAGTAAGAAGAACGCTCATTTTGTTTGGGGACCTTTGCAATCAACCGCTTTTGATGAGCTCAAATCTTTGCTTACACATGCTCGGATTCTTGCTTTACCCAACTTTGACAAAACTTTTGAGGTTCATTGCGATGCAAGTGGTACCGGAATTGGTGGAGTTTTGATGCAAGAAAAACGAGCTATTGCTTATTTTAGTGAAAAACTTTCTGGTGCTGAACTTAACTATCCCATCTATGACAAAGAATTGTTTGCATTAGTGCGTGTGTTACATGTGTGGGAGCATTACCTTAGACCTCATGAGTTTGTCATACATACCTATCATGAAACACTTAAATACCTCAAAGGTCAAACCAAGTTGAATAAACGGCATGCTAAATGGAGTGAATTCATTGAATCTTTTCCCTATGTGATAAAGTATATTAAAGGCAAAGAAAATGTGGTGGCGGATGCCCTTTCCCGCAAATGCATGTTATTTACTCAACTTGAATTGAATGTAGTTGGATTTGATCATATCAAAGACTTGTATGAGGGTGATGTGACTTTTGCTACTCCTTATGCTAAGTGTGTGACGCATACTTCTTGGGAAAGATATTATATCAAGGATGGTTATCTTATGAGAGCTAACAAACTATGCATTCCCGAGTCTTCTCTTCGTTTGCTCCTTTTTCAAGAGGCTCATGGAGGCGGACTCATGGGACACTTTGGACGCGACAAGACTTTTGCCACGCTCTCCAAGAACTATTATTGGCCCAAGATGTTTCGTGATGTCGCCCGCTTCACCAACCAGTGCTCTACATGTTTTAAAGCTAAGTCACACTCTCAATCCCATGGTTTACATATGCCTTTACCTATTCCACATCAACCTTGGGAAGACATTAGCATGGATTTTGTGCTTGGATTACCTAGGACTCAAAATGGCAAGGACTCCATTTTTGTTGTTGTGGACCGATTCTCTAAAATGGCTCATTTTATCCTATGCAATAAGATAGAAGACACTTCACATGTTGCCAATCTCTTTTGTAGGGAAATCTTGAGGTTGCACGGCGTGCCAAAGACAATTGTGTCGGATCGAGACGTCAAGTTCTTAAGCTACTTTTGGAAGACGCTATGCGCCAAGCTCGGGATGAAGCTACTATTCTCCACGGCGTATCATCCTCAAACCGATGGCCAAACGGAAGTCACCAACCGGACGCTTGCAACTCTCCTACGCGTGTTGATAAAGAAGAACATCAAGGAGTGGGAGGAGTGCCTACCCATCGCCGAGTACGCCTACAACCGCGCACAACAATCTACCACCGGCAAGTCCCCCTTCGAGGTCGTCTATGGTTTCAACCCTTTGTCGCCATTGGACATCCTTCCTCTACCGCTTCAAGAACGAGCAAACATGGACGCAAGTGCAAGAGCCGCCTACCTCAAGAAGATGCATGAACAAACACGTTCCATGATTGAGCGCCAAGTACAACGCCTCACCACCAAGCTAAACAACAACAAGTCTCCAATGGTGTTCCAACCAGGTGATCAAGTATGGATACATCTCCGCAAAGACTTCTTCCCCAAGGAACGCAAGTCCAAGCTACTACCACGAGCCGACGGGCCATTCAAGGTGCTTGCACGCTACAATGACAACACCTACAAGGTCGACATCCCACGCGACAAGTACAACGTTAGCGACATCTTCAACGTCAAAGACTTGGCCAAGTACCATGGTGATGAAGAGCACGATCCGTGGACGGATCTCTCCCAAGGGGGGGGGGAGATGATATGGAGTATCCCTCGACTACCCGCACTGACACTCCATCACCACTGAGGGAGTCCTGGATTAGGGGTTATCCGGACAGCATGACTATGTACAATGTCCAGACTATTGAAGCATGAAGATACAAGACTCAAGACTTCGTCCCGTGTCTGGATGGGATTCTCCTTCGCGTGGAAGGCAAGCTTGACGATCCGGATATTGTGTTTCCTTCCTTGTAACCAACTCCATGTAAACCCTAGCCCTCTCCGGTGTCTATATAAACCGGAGAGGTTGGTCCTTAGAAGGCCGATCACAATTACAATCATACCATCATAGGCTAGCTCCTAGGGTTTAGCCTCTACGATCGCGTGGTAGATCTACTCTTGTATTATCCATATCTTCAATATTAATCAAGCAGGAAGTAGGGTTTTACCTCCATCGAGAGGGCCCGAACCTGGGTAAACATTGTGTCCCTTGCTTCCTGTTACCATCAGCCTAGACGCATAGATCGGGACCCCCTACCCGAGATCAGTCGGTTTTGACACCGACATTGGTGCTTTCATTGAGAGTTCCTCTGTGTTGTCGCTGCAAGGCTTGAGGGCTCCTTCAATCATTGTCAACGACACGGTCCAGGGTGAAACTTTCCTCCCCGAACAGATCTTCGTGTTCGGCGGCTTCGCACTGCGGGCCAATTCGCTTGTCCATCTGGAGCAGATCGACAGCTACGCCCCTGGCCACCAGATCAGGTTTGGAAACATGAACTACACAGCTGACCTTCGCGGAGACTTGATATTCGACGGATTCGGGCCTACGCCAGGAGCACCGGACAGTCACGACGGGCATGGCTTTGACCTGCTGTCGGATAACACTCGGGATATCACCCTTGCAGTAGCCCCGGACTCAAATCCGGAGCAGGCTGCGTTGCCTAAGGACAGAGGGATGGACCCCTCCCCGTAGGCCGTACCCTCATCGGCGGTGGAGCCGAACATAGGCCTCACTTTTGAGGAAGCTGTGACTCCGGACCCCCAGATTCGTATCCGGTTGTAGGTTCCAGTCCGCGCGCTCTCGAGCCCGCCGAGCCTGGTTGGGCTCCGGTAATGGAGTTTACCACTGCGAATATCTTACAGCACTCACCATTTGGCGACGTACTGAACTCGTTAAAGTCTCTCTCTTTATCAGGAGATTCGTGGTCGAACTATGTCTGGCTTGAGTGGGAAGCAGGCGACGAAGGAATTCATTGCCCACCCACCACCCACTTCATTGCCACGATCGATGATCTAACCGACGTGCTTGACTTCGACTCCGAAGACATCGACGGTATGGATGACGATGCAGAAGAAGAACATGAACCACCGCTCACTGGGCGGTGGACGGCCACCTCTTCCTATGATATATATATGGTGGACACTCCGAAGGAAACCGATGGCGACGAGGCAACGGAGGATAACCCCTCAGGGAGAAATTAAAAGCATGGGCGTCATCGGCGCCGCTCCAAGCCCCACCACAGCAATACTGGCCCAGGAGACGAAAACAATCCGGATGGCGCCGAAGAAGAATATAACCCTGATCAGCCCGCCTTCGAGTAGGCCGAACAGGAAGATGAGCAGGTCAGCCCAGAAGAACAGGCGACGGATGGATACCCGGATGAGGACAACTACATGCCCCCCTCCGAAGACGAGATTAGCCTCGGCGACGACGAGTTCGGCGTGCCTGAGGATCCCGTAGAGCAGGAGCGCTTCAAGCATTGGCTTATAGCCACTGCGAGGAGCCTTAAGAAGAAGCAGCAGCAACTCCAAGCTGATCAAGACCTGCTCACAGACAGATGGACTGAAGTCCTGGCAGCCGAGGAATACGGACTCGAGCGCCATACGGCTGACCGGCCACCTCGTGGCCGGGATAAAATGGCATATCAGCCCGCATACCAGCCAGCACCCCCACGCCAATATGCTACAGCCCGGGGCAATAGGCAGGACCTGCAAGATATACTGGAAAACAAAGCAGGACAACCAAGATCGATCTACGGATCGCGGGGGCGCGCCTCAGCACGCGACGATGACCGTCGTGACAGATACATTATCAACAAGTCCGGCTGAGCCGAACATAGCAACCCATACCAACTTGAACTACGTAGCCACATAGCCCGGCACAGAGGCGCCGTGCACCCCCTCTGCTTCACTGACGAAGTGATAGATCATGAATTCCCAGAAGGGTTCAAACCCATAAACATCGAATCATACGATGTCACAACAGACCCCGCAGTATGGATCGAAGATTTCCTTCTCCACATTCACATGGCCCGCGGAGACGATCTACACGCCATCAAGTATCTACCCCTTAAGCTCAAAGGACCAGCCCGGCACTGGCTAAACAGCCTGCCAGCAAATTCCATTGGCAGCTGGGAAAACCTGGAAGACGCATTCCTTGACAACTTCCAGGGCACATATGTGCGACCTCCGAACGCCGATGACCTGAGCCACATTACTCAACAGCCCGGAGAGTCAGCCAGAAAATTCTGGACTCGGTTCCTAACTAAAAAGAACCAAATAGTCGACTGTCCGGACGCCGAAGCCCTGGCGGCTTTTAAGCATAATATCCATGATGAGTGGCTCGCCCGACACCTCGGCCAGGGAAAACCGAAGTCCATGGCAACTCTCACAACACTAATGACCCGCTTTTGCGTGGGCGAGGACAGCTGGTTAGCTCGCAGCAGCACTACGCCACATTCTGGCACTACGGATGGCCGCGACAATAACGGCAAGCCACGGCGTAACAGACATATGCGACGGAACAACGGCGACAGCATTAAAGACACGACAGTCAACGCCGGATTCTGCAGATCCAAACCCGGTCAGCGGAAGAAGCCGTTCAAAAGAAATAATCAGGGACCATCCAGTCTGGACCGTATACTGGAGCGCCCATGCCAAATTCATGGCACCCCGGACAAGCCAGCCAACCACACCAACCGAGACTGCTGGGTGTTCAAATAGGCCAGCAAAATTAACGCCGAAAACAAGGACAAGGGGCTGCACAGCAACGATGACGAGGATCCCCGCGTCCGAACACGGGGGGACAAAATAAATTCCCCCCCCCCCCCCCGAAGGTGAAAACGGTTAACATGATCTACGCCACTCACATCCCCAAGCGGGAACGGAAGCGAGCACTACAGGACGTCTATGCGATGGAGCCAGTCGCCCCCAAATTCAATCCATGGTCAGCTTGTCCGATCACCTTTGATCGTAGGGATTATCCTACTAGCATCCGTCATGGCGGCTCAGCCGCATTGGTCTTAGACCCAATCATCGACAGATTCCACCTCACGCGAGTCCTTATGGATGGCGGCAGTAGCCTGAACCTGCTTTATCAAGACACAGTGCGCAAAATGGTCATCGACCCCTCAAGGATTAAGCCCACCAAAACCACCTTTAAAGGTGTAATTCCTGGAGTAGAGGCCCGCTGTACAGGCTCCATAACATTGGAAGTGGTCTTCGGATCTCCGGACAACTTCCGAAGCAAAGAGTTAATCTTCAATATCGTCCCTTTCCGTAGTGGTTACCACGCACTGCTCGGACGAACCGCATTTGCTAGATTCTATGCGGTACCACACTATGCATACCTCATGCTCAAGATGTCAGGCCCGCGCGGGGTCATAACAGTCAACCGAAACATGGACCGCTCTCTCTGTACAGAAGAGCATACTGTAGCCCTCGCACCGTTCCGACGACGACAACCTCAAGCAGAAGTACAACGCGGCCTCCTCCGGCAAACCACCAACCCGACGACGACAACCTCAAGCACCGTCAAGCGAGTCTGGAGCACCCCGCAACAGGATCAGCAGGCACGCCAAGAGCACGATTAGCAGTCCAGCCTCCGCTCAAACCCCATTAAAGCAGCATTCGTGCAACGCGTACACAATTACGCACTCACAATACCATGGGCACAGGCGGAGGCGCAGCAGTGACTCAGTCAACATTGCGGTATCACTGCAACATACCTTCATAATCTTTCCCTTTTACCTTTCATGACATTGCTCTAGTGCAGCATCTTCAGAAGAGCCGAATTGCCGGACTTACATAGGAGAGAAGACCAAGGCGGCAACAGGCATTGCGCACAGAAGGAAATACCCAGGTGGAATCTATTTACGATCGTTATACCTATTTTATCTATCTGTACGCGGCCTGCCCCTGGATAGGACATGTCAAATAGTCCTATTTATCTCCGCGTAATGCATCCATTGTAAACATACGCTTAAACGTATTATTCATCAATGGGAGATCATATATAGCGTCAGCTTATTATTCTTATTTGAGCATTTTTTCTTATAAATGTTTATTTGATATTGCATCCGTACACCTTGGTACGGTCAGTTTGCCAGGGGCTTCTTATGGCGCCCCGTAGTACGGCATGTAAAGTCCGAACACTTTCAATAGTGCAGCACCCCAAACTTATAGCACTATATGCATCAGCTCCGAATCATGTCTTGGGTCCAAAGTTGGGTTAGCCCGGGTCCCTTGTTTTGGTACCTTAAGTTCCATTATATCGGCTAAGGTAGCGTAGGGAGAACTACTGCGATTGTGTCCCGGTTTTTCCGGACGAGCACCTCAGTAGAGAAAGCCGAAAACTGTCTGGCATGATGCGGCGAGAGCTGGTCGCTGTTTGAGAGGTCTTAAAATCCTTAAAGATTTTTCCGCTTTGGGCGAGGAATTGGCTTCATCCGATTTAGGCGTCTATAGCGCTCCGATTCGGCCTTCCGAATTCTAGGGGCTTCGCCGAAATTTAAAATTATAGACTTCTATGGCTAAGTGAAAGTTATAAAGCCGCATAGTCTGATTGCCTTGTTCGCTGCGCCGGATACCTCCTTAAGGGACCAAACATTTGGATAAAGAGTATTCCGGTTTTTCCAGGAACACCCCGGTACTAGTTGCGTGGGGGCGGAAGCCGACGACTGGCCTACTTTCAGCATTCTATAAACAGCCGCACAGAAGGTAATATTTTAAATCAAACAAATGCTACATAGCACAACTAACTTCGTCTTTAACTTACAACAATGGCAGAGGTACATTCAATCAAAGATCTTGTCCTTGGTACATTCATCGGCCACGAGACGAGCACCCTTCATAACGCCATCATAGTACTTCTCGGGATGGCGATGCGCCTTGCCCTCCAGCAGCCCGTCCTTCACCAGCTTCTCCGCATCCAGCTTGCCCCAATGCACCTTCGCGCGGGCAAAGGCCCGGCGGGCACCCTCAATGCAAACGGATCGCTTGATCACTTCAAGCTGCGGACAGGCATTCACCATCTGCTTGATCAGGCCGAAGTAGCTAGTGGGCAGGGGCTCGCCAGGCCACATCCGGACTATGAAATCTTTCATAGCCACTTCGGCCACCCTGTGGAGTTCGACCAACTGCTTCAGTTGGTCACTCAGAGGCATTGCATGTTCGACCCCAGCATACTGGGACCAGAACAGCTTCTCCGTTGAGCTCCCCCTGGGCACGGTAGAACTCTGCGACATCTGATACGCTGCGTGGCAGATCTGCGAATGCCCCTGGAGAGCTCCGAATTCGAGTAAGTAAAAGAAACGCCTCCTGCACATGTTTGCTTTGCATAAAGAATTTCTCACCCGCCGCTATCTTTTTGGCCTCCTGGATTTCCTGATGTGCCTTCTTAGCTTCGGCCTTGGCGTCTTTCATACTCACAAAGGCCTTCACAAGCTCGGCCTCTTTCATCTTCAGATCATGCTCCACGGACTCGAACTTCTTCCTGAGGTCCTGGAGCTCTTGCTGTACCTCGCCCACTCTAGCACTTTGCTTTTCGCGCTCCTTGCATTCCAAGGCCGCCTTGTCTTCGGCCTCGGACAGCGCTTTCTTCAGGGACGCCACTTCGGTGGTGGCCCCTGGTACACAATCACGACGCTTCGTCGTTAGACTAACTAATTTTATCTATCCTTAAATACATAAGAGCGGAGAATCACTCACCTTTGTTCTCTTCGTGCTGCCTCTTCATGAGGTCGAGCTCTCCCTGCGCCTGCTCCAGGTCCCGGTTTAGTTCGGCAACCTCGGCTGTGTGGGCAGCAACGGCAAGCAGCACAGCCTTCTTATTCACATGAACACTCGTTATTAGACTCGTGCGGATTATAATTGACCCTTCGTTTGGCTTTTCTTTCCGAACACCAAACAGAGTATCAGGGGCTACTACCTATCGGGTGGTAATTTCACACATTTGTATTACTTACCTCAAAGCCTGTTAGGAGGCTGGTACACGCTTCGGTCAGTCCGCTCTTGGCGGACAGAGCCTTCTGAATCAGCGCACCCATAAGTGTACGGTGCTCGTCATCCATGGAAGTGCTTCACTATCGGACGCCCCTGGCGTGACGGAAGTCGTCGGCGCGGACGGCTCGCCCTCCCTAGCTAGGGGCCGCTTGCCCGCATCCGGAGCTGTCGAGGGCTCCGGCATGGTATCCGGATGAGAGTCCGGCTTGGTGCGGCTCTCATCGGCACGGTCCGCGGGGATCTTGAACCCCGCATGTTCAACATCTGGAGTCCCGCCCTGGGGCGTCTCCAGAGTCACCACCCCCCGCTCTGGGAGACTTCGGGACAACACCTCCGTGTCATCCGCAGGCTAAGGAGTAGTGGCCGTCGGGAGCGAGTTCATCTCCGAATCGCTCAGGGACCCGGAAGAAGATACCTCAGAATTAGCCCTGGCTGGACTGCATATATGTTCGGCGTTATAAAAAAAAGCTATGAAGTAAAGTCATGATAAAGTGCGGATACTTACGATCGTGCTAGGGGCTTCCCCCTGGGTAGCCACCCCTCCTCGCTGAGATCGGCCGTGGCGGAGTAGTCCGGAAGGGACACCTTTCCCTTCTTGGACGTCCCAGCCTCCCCTCCGGGGCGGCTTTCCTCTTTTTCTCCTCCCCAGTGCGGGGAGGCAGAGTTTCTTCTTGCTCCCCCCGCCTCTGCGGGAGGAATCTGTCTCGTCGTCATCGGACGACGTGGGTATGACGGCCTTGCGCCGAGGGCCTTTTCCGCCCCCTGGTCCGCCTCCCCAGGCCCTTCATCCTTTTCGGATGGGGCAGCTTCTTCTTCTTCTTCCTCCCCTTTGTGGGAGGAGTGTGCCTCGTCGTCTTCGGACGAGGCTTCCGGCACAACCTTACGCAGGAGACCCTTTCGGATCCCCAGGGCCTTCTTTTCGGCCTTCTTCTCCGGCACCATGTTGGGCGCCAGGACTAACATCTCCGTCAGAAGAGCATCAGCTGGGCCTTCTGGCAGCGGAGCCGAGCAGTCGATTTGCTCCGCTATCTCCACATAATCCTGAACAAATATGCACAATCACTTAAGACTCCCCCATGAGTATATTGGGAAGAACCGAATCCAGTGGTAGTCTGAAAGCTCACCTAAGTAGGAGGCCGTGCGGCGTGAAGCCCGTGGTCTTCGGATGAGGGAGGAGGTACTTCGTAGGCCTTGAACAACACCTTCCATGTGCCTTTGTGCATCATGTCGTAGAGCTTCCGGAGCGTCTGGTGTTCGGCCGGGATGAACTCCCACAGATTAAATGCCCGTCTTTGGCACGGAAGGATCCGGCGGACAAGCATGACCTGGATCATGTTGACAAGCTTGATGTTCTTGTCCTTCATGCTCTTGATGTAGGTTTGGAGTCCAGTCAGCTCTGTAGGTTCGCCCCAAGCCAGGACCTTCTTTTCCCAGGAGGTGAGCCGCATGGGGGCTCCGGATCGGAACTCGGGGGGGCGCCGCCCAGTTGGCGCCGCGTGGCTGGGTGATGTAGAACCACCCTGATTGCCACCCTTTTACGGTCTCGGCAAAGGAACCGTCCAGCTAGGTGATGTTAGGCATCTTGCCCACCATGGCCCCTCCGCATTCCGCTTGCTGGCCGCTTACAATCTTCGTCTTCACGTAGAAGATTTGCAGCCACAGGCCGAAGTGAGGCCGGATGCGGAGGAAGGCCTCGCATACGACGATGAACGCCGAGATGTTGAGGACGAAATTCGGGGCTAGATCATGGAAATCTAGCCCGTAGTAGAACATGAGCCCGCGGACGAAGGGATGAAGTGGAAATCCCAGTCCACAGACGAAGTGGGCGACAAACACGACCCTCTCATGGGGTCCTGGGGTCGGAATGACCTGCCCGACGTTTGGTAGTCGGTGCGTTATGTCTGCAGCCAAGTATCCGGCCACCCGAAGATTTGCGATGTGCTTCTCCTTGACGGTGGAAGCCACCCACTTGCCTCCTGCTCCAGACATGTTTAGCTGTGCGGAGAAGGCTTGGGCTTGGGCGCTGGAGCTCGAGGGGGAAAGAGTGGGCAAAGGAGGAAGAAGGCGTGGGTAAAAATGGGGAAATCTTATCCCTTTATAGAGGCGATGAAAGCGGTTTGCCTCCCCACTTGCCCGTTGGGAATTGCTTGCTTCAAGCGCCACGATTGATGGCGTTGTGGGATTACCCATACCCGCATTGATGAGAATCCCGTGATAAGGGGACACGATCTCTGCTTTGACAAGACATGTCAAGGAAACCGCCTCGCAATATGCGTTGTGGCTGGTTGTAGGAAAACGGTTCGAATAATGACCCGACTGTAATGACACGTCGTGTTGTCTAAAAAGTTGTCAGCAGGTTGCATTTGTGAAATATCATTCTCTCTACGGTGGCATGTGAAGATCATTTTGTGGATTCGTACACGATTCAAGTGTTCGATAATTACTTTGGAGTATTCGGAGAAGCAACCCGCCCTGGAATGCTGAAGACAGGACTACGCATCGGACTCATCGTCATTGAAGCCTGGTTTAGGGGCTACTGAGGGAGTCTTGGATTAGGGGGTATCCGGACAGCCGGACTGTGTACAACGTCCGGACTATTGAAGCATGAAGATACAAGACTCAAGACTTCATCCCGTGTCCGGATGGGATTCTCCTTGGCGTGGAAGGCAAGCTTAGCGATTCGGATATTGTGTTTCCTTCCTTGTAATCGACTCCATGTAAACCCTAGTCCTCTCCGGTGTCTATATAAACCGGAGAGGTTGGTCCTTAGAAGGCCGATCACAATTACAATCATACCATCATAGGCTAGCTCCTAGGGTTTAGCCTCTACAATCTCGTGGTAGATCTACTCTTGTACTACCCATATCTTCAATATTAATCAAGCAGGAAGTAGGGTTTTACCTCCATCGAGAGGGCCCGAACCTGGGTAAACATTGTGTCCCTTGCTTCCTGTTACCATCAGCCTAGACGCACAGATCAGGACCCCCTACCTGAGATCCGCCGGTTTTGACACCGACAACCACCACAAGCACCAAGTGGGCCAATGACAAGAGCACGTGCACGCAACATTGAGAACGAGGTCACTTATTTCTTATTCGAGTCTCATTTGGGTTCATGTCAGAATTGGATTATACCATCATCGGAAACATTGTGCATGCTTAGGTACCAAGAAGATGATAGTGAGAAGGAGAAGAGGGAGACTCAAGTGACCACGAAGCAAGGGAAAGAAGAGAAGAAAGGAGAGAACGAGAAGAAGGAAGAAGGAGGAGAAGGGGCAAAACCGCCTGGACACCCCGGGTGCCCGGCCGTGGCAGCCCCGGGTGCCCAGCCTCTGCCTGGGTTGCGCCCCAGCCGCCCTCGGGTGCCCGGCCCCAAGGCCCCGGGTGCCCGGCCCTCCACCTGGGCTTCGCCCAGCCAGCCTCGAGTGCCCGGCCCATGCCCAGTCGGCTGCTTGGTGCCACCCCGGGTGCCCGGGCTTGGAGCCCCGGGTGCCCAGCCACTGCGCCTCCGGGTGCCCGGTCCCGCCTGGGCGCGGCTCCCTGACCGGTCCGGGTGCCCGGCCGGTTCCTTCCCGAGTGCCCGGACCCTTCCACCGTGGCTACGCCCCTTTTCCCTAAGTTTCGTCCCTAGCCTTTATATACTCATCTCCTAGGCCATTTGGAAGGTTAGCAAAGATTAGATTAAACACTGTGAGCCTTTGCTCCTTGTATCCCCTCCACTTTGGAGATCAAGCCCCCACCTAGGGAAGAATCCATTGGATTGTCAAGGCCTCCTCCTGGAGAAGATCATCAAGACCTCACCTAGTGGGAAGAACTTACCTAGTGCTACTCTCCTTGTATTGATCTTGTAATCTTGTGGATCTCATGTATGCTACTCTAGTGGATGTGATATTTGGGTTTGTTTGAGAGTTTTGTTCTTGAGTGTTTTCCTCCTTTTCCCCATCCACGTGTGAAAAGATCCCACCTAGGGTTTGACCCTACAACACAGGGGGGGTTCCGGTAACCTCCCGGTACTCGGAAAAATTCCCGAATCTTTCCGGAACCATTCCAGTGTCCGTATATAACCTTCCAATATATCAATCTTTACCTCTTGACCATTTTGAGACTCCTCATCATGTCTGTGATCTCATACGGGACTCTAAACAACCATCGGTCACCAAAACACATAACTCATATAATACATATCGTCATCGAACATTAAGCGTGCAGACCCTACGAGTTCGGGAACTATGTAGACATGACTGAGACACATCTCTCGATAACCAATAGCGGAACCTAGATGCTCATATTGGTTCCCACATATTCTATGAAGATCTTTATCGGTCGAACTGCAATGTCAACATACGTTATTCCCTTTGTCATTAGTATGTTACTTGCCCGAGATTCGATCGTCTGTATCTTCATACCTAGTTCAATCTCGTTACGGACAAGTCTCTTTACTCGTTCCGTGGGGCCACCGTGTGGCCAAAAGAACACCCCCACGCGTTGCGCAAGCTTGCGCTGTAAGCCTACTGCGACACCGGTGTGATAAGACGTGCGAGAGGAGGACGAAGGGCCACGTACATATACGGTTAACAAAAAAAGTTTGCGATTTAATTACGTACTATACCCCGTCCTGGTTTATAATTAGGATTTAACAAATAAAATAGGAATGCATGTCGCCAAAGATTATATAGTTGGATTTGTATTTGAACATAGTTTCCAATTATATATTTTTTATAACATGCATTTAAATTTTGTTGGTTAAATTTTAGGGCGAAGTATGGCACAGAATATAAAGGGGACTATAGACCAAGAGGGAGGTAGTAGCACACGGCCGCTCTCTACGGAGCGACGCAAGTGTCGGACGGCTTATAGGCGACCATTTTCTGCGTGTTCAACTGCTCTATGCGTGTGGTTGCTTGCGGTTGAGGCGGCCGCGGCGCACTCTGCTCGCGTCCTGCCGCGCGCGCTCTGCTCTCGCGTCCCTCCGGGTGCTCTGCCCTCGTCCCTCCACGCGCGCTGCTAGTGTTTGGGGCCGGTGCATGATCACACACTCTCGTGTGCATGTGGTTGCGCCAGGCGCAGTGCGACAATGCAGTTACCTGCTACAAAAAATGTCATGCGGACGCGCCGAGAATCTGGCCGCCTGGCCCCCATTTATTCCTACAGCCATTTAGCTTCATCTCTCACATCACATGAAACAATAAGCACACCCACAATGACACATAGAGAAGACATCCAGCGCCCCGTGGCTCCAATGGCGCTCCCAGCGGCCGACGGCGACAACGGCGGGCAGTTCACCTCTCATCACAAAGTGGACACCCACGTGAGGGGGAAGGCCCTCTCGATGGTGTACACAAATGATCCGGTGTTGGTGGAGAGCTCCATCCAAACTATGGAGCAGTTCCTTGCCGATGACAAGTACCAAGTGGTCGGCTTCGACCTCGAGTACACCATCGGTCGTGCCGGGCACGATCAGAAGGTTGTCATCGCCCAGTTGTGCGTGCAACATGATGTCCTCGTATACCACTACCACCTAACCACAAGGCCTTGTGAGCGTTTCTCCAGGTTTATCCACAGCTCCAACTACAATTTCGCTACGGTGGACACCACCAACACTCTAAAAGCGCTCAAGGTTTTAGGCTTGGAATGCCGGAATCTTGTCAACATCCAGGACCACTACAAGGTCTGGGCCAGCGACAACAACAAACAGAACTCCCTGGTTGACCTCGCCTCGGCCATCATTGACCCCTACTACATGAAGATCAAGGATGAGAGCAAGAAGGACAAGAAAGACTGGCACAGTGTTTGGCATGAGAGACTGGATGAACAACATGCCAAGTACACGGCCAAGGACGCATGCACAAGCTACAAGATGTACAGGCGGATCGTTGACATGAGGAAGTGTCTTCTTCACACCCCAGACGTGGGATCGAGCCACAGAGCAGTGGCGGGAGCGTCACAAGAAGTAGATGACTAGACGATCATTTCTCCTACTTTTTTTTGAAACGAAATTTCTCCTACTTTAGAATGCATGCAATTGTTTATTGAGGTGTGTGCGAATGATCTGTATAGTGACTTATGTAACTGGATGTTTATTTCAGTTATATATACATATAAATATATACATGTTATTCTTCTGTAGACAGAGCAAATCACACGACTTATTGGCAGCAATCGTTTGTGTTATTATTGGTCTTCGCACACATTTCTGATCACAGACCTATTTGTCGCGTATCACACACATCTTGTTCAGTTGAACTGTTTCCATTGTGTTGCGCAATAAAGGCTGCAAAGAGGGATCTACAACATCAAGGAGCAGCTTCCCTACCGATAGCTCATCTAACAGAACTCCCAAGTTAACTATGCTGAGGCTGGAGTAGTCATGAGATGGGTGACCGGATGGGAAGTGGACTCGATATTAACTAGTTGGATGGGTAACTGCAAAGGTTTATTATAAACCTTTGTAGTGACCCATCCATCTAGTTAATATCGAGGTCTTTGTTTTGTAATTTTTGACATTTTTTATTTTTTGAACACATGTTGATTGGCTTGAAGAAGGTCTATCTCGTTACTTTTTGATAATTTTTGTTTTTTGAACACACAAATTAACCTCTGTGTACTTGTTCTCAAATTAACCTACAGGCATGTTTGCCGCGTATCACACACATCTTGTTAAGTTGAACCGTTGATGTTCTCTTCCCTAATCCAAACAGTTCATTCGAGTGAACCGTATGCCATATATCGTACACACCTTTATCTGGGTGCTCGTTTCTATTGTTCCGCGTCATCGCAAATAGTTCATCTGAGTGAACCATATGCTCTACATCGCACATGCCTTCATCTGGCAGCCCATTTCTTTTCTTCACCCTCATCGCAAATAGTTAACTGAACTGAATCGTATGCCCTAAATCGCACATGCAACAAAAATATGAACCGTGTTTGATGTGTTCGTCATCGCAAATGTTTTGAACCTTTTTTGATAGTTCTTTTACACCACCGTCTGCGATTAATGCATCACACACAGTTTCGTGAAAGGGTCTCTGATCATAGTGTCGTGTTAGCAGCATCCTCCAGTAGTTATCATTTTTGATCAACAATATGTCATTCACATATACTTATCAGAATGGCTGTAGTGCTCCCACTCACTTTCTTGTAAATTTAGGCTTCACCACAAGTCTGTATAAAACTATATGCTTTGATTAACTCATCAAAGTGTATATTCCAACTCCGAGATGCTTGCACTAGTCCATAAATGGATCGCTGGAGCTTGCACACTTTGTTAGCACCTTTAGGATCAATAAAACCTTCTAGTTGCATCATATACAACTCTTTTTTAAGAAATCCATTAAGGAATGCAGTTTTGACATCCATTTGCTAGATTTCATAATGATAAAATGTAGGCAATTGCTAACATGATTTGGACAGACTTAAGCATCGCTACGAGTGAGAAAGTCTCATAGTAGTCAACTCCTTGAACTTGTCGAAAATCTTTTGCGACAAGTCGAGCTTTATAGACAGTAACATTACCATCAGCTTCAATCTTCTTCTTGAGATCCATATATTCTCTATGGGTCACCGATCATCGGGCAGATCCATCAAAGTCCACACGTTGTTCTCATACACGCATCCTATCTCAGATTTCATGGCTTCAAGCCATTTATCGGAATCGGGGCTCATCATAGCTTTTTCATAGTTCGTAGGTTCGTCATGGTCAAGTAACATGACTTCCAGAACAGGATTACCATACCACTCTAGTGCGGATTGTGCTCTGGTTGACCTATGAGGTTCTGTAGCAACTTGATCTGAAGTTTCATGATCTTTATCATTAGCTTCCTCTGCAGTTGGTGTAGGCATCACAGGAATGGATTTCTCAGATGAGCTACTTTCCAAATTGAGAGAAGGTACAGTTACCTCATCAAATTATATTTCCTCCCACTCACTTCTTTCAAGAGAAACTCCTTCTCTAGAAAGGTTCCATTCTTAGCAACAAAAATCTTGCCTTCGAATCTGTGGTAGAAGGTGTACCCAATTGTTTCCTTAGGTATCCGATGAAGACGCACTTCTCCGATTTGGGTTCGAGCTTATCAGGCTGAAGCCTTTTGACATAAGAATCGTATCCCTAAACTTTAAGAAACGATAGCTTAAGTTTGTTGCCAAACCACAGTTCATACGGTGTCGTCTCAACGGATTTTGACGGTGCCCTATTTAACATGAATGCAGCTGCCTCTAATGCATAACCCTAAAACGATAGTGGTAAATCGGTAAGAGACATCATAGATCGCACCATATCTAGTAAAGTGCGGTTACGATGTTCGGACACACCATTATGTTGTGGTGTTCCAGGTGGCGTAATCTGTGAAATTATTCCACATTGCTTTATATGAAGGCCAAACTCGTAACTCAAATATTCACCTCCACGATCAGATCGTAGAAAATTTATTTTCTTGGTACGATGATTCTCCACTTCACTTTGAAATTCTTTGAACTTTTCAAATGTTTCAGACTTGTGTTTCATTAAGTAAATATACCCATATCTACTTAAATCATATGTGAAGGTCAGATAATAACGATACCCGCCACGAGCCTCAACACTAATTGGACCGCATACATCGGTAGCTCATTCCATTGTTCCAGAGAACGGAGTTTTAGTCATCTTGCCCATAAGGCACGGTTCACAAGTAGTAAATGATTCATAATCAAGTGATTCCAAAAGTCCATGTTTATGGAGTTTATTCATGCACTTTACAACGATATGACCCAAACGGCAGTGCCACAAATAAGTTGCACTATCATTATCAACTTTGCATCTTTTGGCATCAATATTATGAATATATTTATCACCACGATCAAGATTCAATAGAAATAGACCACTATTCAAGGGTGCATGACCATAGAAGATATTACTCATATGAATAGAACAACCATTATTCTCTGATTCAAATGAATAACCGTCTCCCACTAAACTAGATCCAGATATAATGTTCATGCTCAACGCTGGCACCAAATAACAATTATTCAGGTCTAAAACTAATCCCTAAGGTAGATGTAGAGGTAGTGTGTCGACAGCGATCACATAGACCTTGGAACCATTCCTGGCGCGCATCGTCACCTCGTCCTTAGCCAATCTTCATTTGATTCATAGTCCCTATTTCGAGTTACAAATATGAGCAACCGAATCGGTATCAAATACCCAGGCACTACTACGAGAATTAGTAAGGTACACATCAATAACATGTATATCAAATATACCTTTGTTCACTTTGCCATCCTTCTTATCCGCCAAATACTTGGGGCAGTTCCGCTTCCAGTGACCAGTCCTTTGCAGTAAAAGCACTCAGTTTCAAGCTTTAGTCCAGCTTTGGGTTTCTTCCCGGGAGTGACAACTTGCTTATCATTTCTTCTTGAAGTTCCCATTCTTACCCTTGCCCTTCTTCTTGAAACTAGTGGTCTTGTTAACCATCAACACTTGCATATTGTAGTTCATCACGAAGCCTTTGTAGCTTGGTGGCAGTGATGGAAGAACTCTGTCAATGACACAATCATCTTGAAGATTAACTCCCAGCTGAGTCAAGTGATTATGGTACCCAGACATTCTGAGTATGTGCTCACTAACATAACTGTTCTCCTCCATCTTGCAGCTATAAAACTTGTTCGAGACTTAATATCATGACGTTCAAAACGTCTTTGAAGTCCCGATTGTAAGACGTAAAGCATGGCGTACTAAACTAACGAGTAGTCATCATACCGAGCTTGGCAGTCATTCATAACGTCAGCTTCTGCTCCTGCAGCAGGCCTTTCACCCAGCGGTGCATCAGGGACATAATTCTTCTATGCAAAAATGAGGATAATCCTCTAGTTACAGACCCAGTGTGTGTAGTTGCTACCATCATATTTCAACTTAGCTTTCTCTAGGAACGCATTAAAATTCAAGGGAACGGTAGCACAGGCCATTGATCTACAACATAGATATGCAAAAACTATCAGGACTAAGTTCATGATAAATTAAGTTCAATTAATCATATTACATAGGAACTCCCACTTAGATAGACATCCCTCAAGTGATCTAAATGGTACGTGATCCAAATCAACTAAACCATGTCCGAGCATCACGTGAGATGGAGTAGTCATCAATGCTGAACATCTCCATGTTGATCATATGCACTATATGATTCACGTCCGACCTTTCGGTCTCCAGTGTACAGAGGCCATATCTATATATGCTAGGCTCGTAAAATTTAACCCGAGTATTCCACATGTGCAAAAATGGCTTGCACCCGTGGTATTTGAATGTAGAGCTTATCACACCCAATCATCATGTGGTGTCTCGGCACGAAGAACTTTCGCAATGGTGTATACTTGGGGAGAACACTTATACCTTGAAATTTTAGTAAGGGATCATCTTATAATGCTACCGCCGTACTAAGCAAAATAAGATGCATAAAGATAAACGTCACATGCAATCAAAATATGGACATGATATGGCCATCATCATCTTGTGCTTTTGATCTCCATCGCCAAAGCAACGTCATGATCTCCATCGTCACCGGCTTGACACCTTGATATCCATTATAGCGTCGTGGTCGTCTCGCCAACTATTGCTTCTATGACTATCGCTACCTCTCAGTGATAAAGTAAAGCAATTACATGGCATTTGTATTTCATACAATAAAGCGACAACCATAAGGCTCTTGCCAGTTGCCGATAAATTTTAGAAAACATGATCATCCCATACAACAACGTATATCGCATCACAACATTCCCTGCAAAAACAAGTTAGACGTCCTCTACTTTGTTGTTGCAAGTTTTACATGGATGCTACGGGCTTCTAGCAAGAACCGTACTTACCTACAGCACAAAAACAACAACAGTGATTTATCAAGTTTGCTGTGTTAACCTTCACAAGGACCGGTCGCAGTCAAATTTGATTCAACTAAAGTTGGAGAAACAGACACCCGCCCGTCACCTTTATGCAAAACTAGTTGCATGTCTGTCGGTGGAACCAGTCTCATGAACGCGGTCATGTAAGGTTGGCCCGGGACGCTTCATCAAACAATACCGCTGAATCAAAATAAGACATTGGTGGTAAGAAGTATGACGATAAATGCACACAACTCTTTGTGTTCTATTCGTGCATATCACCTACGCATAGACCTGGCTCTGATACCACTATTGGGAAACTTAGCATGCAATTTCAAAAAATTTCCTACGCTCACCTAAGATCTATCTAGGAGATGCATAGCAATGAGAGGGGGAGAGTGTGTCCACGTACCCTCATAGACCGAAAGCGGAAGCGTTTGCTCAACGCGGTTGATGTAGTCAAATGTCTTCTCGTTCTGACCGATCGAGTACCGAACGTACGGCACCTCCAAGTTCTGCACACGTTCAGCGCGATGACGTCCCTTGAGCTCTTGATCCAGCAGAGGGTCGAATGAGTAGATGAGTTCCGTCAGCACGACGGCGTGGTGATGATGATGGTAATGTGATCCGCGCAGGATTCGCCTAAGAACCGCGAGAATATGACCGGAGCGTAAACTGTGGAGGGGGGCGCCGCACACGGCTAAGAGCAATTGGTCTGTCTCATATCCCCCCCCCCCCCCCGCGTATATAAAGGAAGGAGGGAGAGGAGGCCGGCCTAGGCGTGCCCCAAGTGGGGAGGAGTCCCACTTGGACTCGTAGTCCTATTCGCACCCCCCTTTCCTTTTATCGCATGGGGGAAAGGGGGAAGGAGATGGAGTGAGGGAGTCCTGGATTAAGGGGTTCTCGGATGGCCGGACTATTTACATGGGTCGAACTGTCAAGCTATGAAGATATAAAGACAGAAGACTTCTTCACGTGTCCGGATGGGACTCTCCTTTGTGTGGATGGAAAGCTTGGTGATTCAAATATGTAGATTCCTTTCTCTATAACCGACTTTGTATAACCCTAGTCCCCTCTGGTGTCTATATAAACCGGAGGGTTTAGTCCATTGGGCAGGATCATAATCATCTAGGCTAGACTTCTAGGGTTTTAGCCATCACAATCTCATGGTAGACCAACTCTTGTAATACTCATATTCATCAAGATCAATCAAGCAGGAAGTAGGGTATTACCTCCATAGAGTGGGCCCGAACCTGGGTAAACATCGTGTCCCCTGTCTCCTGTTACCATTGACCTTAGACGCACAGTTCGGGGCCCCCTACCCGAGATCCGCCAGTTTTGACACCGACATTGGTGCTTTCATTGGGAGTTCCGCTGTGTCATCACCAAAAGGTTTGATGGCTCCATCAATCATTTAAAACAACGCAGTCCAGGGGGAGATTTTCCTCTCCGGACAGATCTTCGTATTCGGCGGCTTCACACTATGGGCCAACTCGCTTGGCCATCTGGAGCAGATCGACAGCTACGCCCATGGCCATCGGGTCAGATTTGGAAGCATGAATTACGTGGTCGATATCCGTGGAGACTTGATCTTCAATGGATTCAAGCCCATGATGGCTGCTCCCAGTCACCACGATGAACATGACCTAAATCTGTCATCGGACCGTGCTCAGGAGATAGCACCTATAACCGCTATGGCCCTAGACCCGGAGCAGATCGCGCCTCTGAGGACGGGATGCCCAACCCTGCCATGGAAGCCACAGACTCACCGGCGTTGGAGCCACACACAGGTCCAACCTCAAGCGGGGCCTGTGTCATCGGAACCTCGGATCCATCTCCGGCCATAAGTTTCGAACTGCGTGCATCCGCGCCCATCGAACCTGATCAGGCGTCGATCATCGAGTTCAGCTCCGCGGACATCTTCCGGCACTCACCTTTAGGCGATGTGCTAAACTCACTAAAAATCCTCTCCTTGTTAGGGGACTCTCAGCCGAAATATATCCGGCTTGAATTGGAAGCTGATGAATTTCGATTCCCACCCACCACCCACTACATAGCCACTGTCGAGGACTTAACCTACATGCTCGATTACGACTCCAAAGACATCGACGGTATGGACGACAATGCCGAAGAGGAGCGGGCACGGAAACCACCGCTTACAAGGCGCTGGACAGCCACCTCCTCGTAGGACGTATACATGGTGGATACACCCAAAGAGAACAACGGCGACAATGAAAATCCAGTCGACGATAAGCCTCCTTAGATACAGCCAAAGCGTCGGTGTCAGCGGGGCCGCTCTAAGACACACCATGGCAAAAACAGAATACCTTCACAGGAGAAAACAATACTCCGGACGATGCCGAAGACAATGAAGACCCCGTTGAGCCAACCTCCGAAGAGGACGAACAGGAAGATGGGCGAGTTAGCCTTGACGAGCAGGCCACGAATGAAGACTCGGAGGACAGTAACTACCTTCCGCTCTCCAAGGACGAGGTGAGCCTCGGCAACGAAGACTTTATCATGCCTGAGGAGCCCGCCGAACAGGAGCACTTCAAGCACCGGCTAATAGCCACTGCAAGAAGCCTGAAAAAGAAGTAGCAGCAGCTTCAAGCTGATCAAGATCTGCTCAACGGTAGATGGACTAACGTCCTAGCAGCCGAAGAAAACGGCCTCAAGCACTCAACCAAAAGTTACCCGAAGCGCAAGTTGTTACCCCAATTCGATGACGAGACGTTGGAGCCCGTCCTACCAATGCACATTGCGGCTGACCGACCACCACATGGCCGGGACAAAGCGGCAACTCGAGCCGAACACCAGCCCGCACTACCTCGCTGTAAATATAGAGACACAATAGCTCGGGGATACACACATGACCTACGGCATGGCATGAAAAACAGAGCAGGTCAGACAAGACCGATCTACGGATCGCGGGGGCGTGCCCCTACGCGCTATGATGGCCACCCGGCTGGACGTGACAAACATAATCACGACCGAGCCGATGACCGTAGACGAACTCCATCCGAGCTACGTCACGACCTAGCCCGATACAGAGGCGCAGCACACCTCCTTTGCTTCACTGATGAAGTAATGGAACACGGTTTCCCAAAAGGGTTTAAACCTGTTACCATCGAATCATATGATGGGACAACAGACCCCGCGGTATGGATTGAGAATTTTCTTCTCCATATTCATATGGCCCGCGGTGATGATCTTCACGCCATCAAATACCTCCCACTAAAACTCAAGGGACCAGCTAGGTACTGGTTGAACAGTCTGCCCGAAAACTCCATTGGCAGCTGGGAGGACTTGGAGGACGCCTTTCTCGACAACTTCCAAGGTGCATATGTCCGACCTCCGGATGCCGATAACTTAAGTCACATAGTTCAACAGCCCGGAGAGTCAGCCAGGAAATTTTGGACTAGGTTCTTAACTAAAAAGACCAGATCGTCGACTATCTGGATGCTGAAGCCCTAGCGACCTTTAAGCACAGCATCCGCGACGAATGGCTCGCCCGACACCTCGGCCAAGAAAAGCTGACGTCCATGGCAGCCCTCACGGCACTCATGACCCGCTTCTGTGCGAGCGAAGATAGTTGGCTAGCCTGTAGCAATAACAATACTAGCGAACCTGGCGCTTCTGAAGCCAAAAATTGCAATGGCAAGCCCCGACGCAATAGACACAAGCGTCGAAACAACGGAGACAACACCGAAGACACGGCGGTCAACGCCGGATTCAGTGGCTCTAAGTTCGGTCAGCGGAAGAAGCCATACAAAAGAAAAAATCCGGGCCCATCCAGTTTGGACCGCATACTCGATCGTCCATGTCAAATCCATGGAACTCCTGATAAACCAGCCAATCATTCCAGCAGAGAGTGTTGGGTTTTTAAACTGGCCGGCAAGTTAAATGCTGAGAACAAGGAGAAGGGGTCCCAAAGCGAGGACGATGACGAGGAGCCCAGGCCACCGAACACAGGGGGACAGAAGAAGTCCCCCCCCCAAGTTAAAACGGTGAACATGATATATGCTACCCATATCCCCAAGAGGGAGCGCAAGCGCGCGCTCAGGGACGTACCTGCGATAGAGCTAGTCGCCCCAAAGTTCAACCCTGGTTATCCTGCCCGATCACCTTCGATCGCAGGGATCATCCGACCAGTATCCGTCATGGCGGTTCAGCCGCACTGGTCCTCGACCCAATCATTGATTGATTCCACCTTATGCGAGTCCTCATGGACGGTGGCAGCAGCCTGAACCTACTCTATCAGGATACAATGTGCAAAATGGGTATCGATCCCTCAAGGATCAAGCCCACAAAAACCACCTTTAAAGGTATCATACCAAGTGTAGAGGCCCGCTGTATGGGCTCAATCACACTGGAGGTGGTCTTCGGATCTCCGGATAACTTCCGAAGCAAAGAGTTGATCTTTGATATTGTCCCCTTGTGCAGTGGCTATCACGCACTGCTTGGACGAACCACATTCACTCGATTCAATGTGGTGCCACACTATGCTTATCTCAAGCTCAAGATGCCCGGACCACGCGGCGTCATAACAATCAATGGAAACATAGAACACTCCCTCCATACTGAGGAGCACACCGCTGCCCTCGCAGCAGAAGTACAGAGCGGCCTTTTTAGGAAGAACATCAATTCAGCGGCCAAGCTCCCGGACACTATCAAATGAGTCTGAACTACCCTGCAGCAGGACAGTCCAGCTCGTCAAGATCTTGACCAGCAATTCAGCCTCCGTCCCAGCCCCGACCAAGCGGCGACATTCGTACCGCGCATACAAAACTATGCAGTTAAAATACCATGGGCATAGACGGAGGCACAGCTAGATCGTGGTCCATAGTACGGTTCAACCGTACTATGGACCCGCATAATTTTACTTTTTATTTTTTTTTCTTTCAGGTCTCTTCTCTTTCCCAGGTAATTCCTAGTGACCTGATCGACGGACCTATAGAGAGACGGATACACCAAGACGGCAAGAAGCATTGACGTATGGGGGAATTTCTAGGTGGTTTCTTTAAATAATCATTATACCTGCCTTAAGGACCCGCACGCAGCTCTCCCTTGGTCATGGCATGTTAAGTACCCCTTTTTCTTATCACACTATTTGTACAAAATACGCTTTGACGTATTAATTAAACAACGATGGAAAATGGTTTGCGGCCCAATTTCTGTGGCATTAGCCTATGACTTCATTTTTCTTTTTTCTTGATATTTTTATCAATTGCACCCGTACACTATGGTACGTCTCAATTCGCCAGGGGCTTCATTATGCTCCATACTATAGCAACAAAGTCCGAACACTTTCTACAGTACAGTTCGTCACCCCGAACTTATAGCATTGTATGCATCGGCTCCGAATCATGTCTTTGGTCAATAGTTGGGTTGCCCGGCTCCTGTGCTTGCTACCATACGTTCCGCTATATCAGCTAGGGTAGTAAAGGGATAACTACTGCGATTGTGTCCTGGTTCATCCGGATGAGCACCTCAGTAGAGAAAGCCGAAAACTGACTGTCATGATGCGGCGTGAGCCGGTCAGCTGTTCAAGAGGTTCTCAAATCTTTTGCGATTTTTCCGTATTATGCGATGAATCGGTTTTTATCCCATCAGGTGTTAACAGCATCCCAAATTCGAACTTCCGAACACTAGGGGCTGCGCCTAAATTTCTATTGTCAAACTCCTATGGCTAAGTGAGGGTGATAAAGCCACATAGTCCGTTTGCCTTCTTCGTTGCGCTAAACACCTCCTTTAAGGACCAAACTTTGGAGTAAAGAGTGTTTAGATTTATCCAGAACACCCCCGTACTATCTACGTGGGGGAGGAAGCCGGCGACTGGCCAACTCTCAGATTTAACAATAAGACCACACAGGAGGTAAATTCTTTAATAACAAGCATTATATTACATAATGATCTTGTTTCATAATACAAGACAGGATAACGTGAATGTATTCAGGGAAACATAACATCCTTTGCACATTGCTCCGCAACAATGCGGGACCCCTCCATGACATTGTCAAAATACAGCTCAGGGGTGCAGTGCTCCTTGCCCTCAGGCAGTCCCTCGGTCATAAGCTTCGCAGCGTCCATCTTCGCCCAATGCGTCTTGACTCGGGCGAAGGCCATTCGCGCACCTTCGATGCAGACTGGCCGCTTGATGGCATCCAGCCGAGGGCAGGCATTAACGATCCGCTTCACAAGCCCGAAGTAGCTGTTGGGGATGGCTTCGGTAGGCTATAGCCGGATTATTAAATCCTTCATGGCTAGTTCGGACGCCTTGTGCAGTTCGACCAGCTATTTTAGCTGATCGCTCAATGGCACCGGATATTCTGGTGCAAGGTATTGCAACCAAAATAGCTTCTCCATAGAGCTCCCCTCTTCGGCTTGGAAAAATTCTGCAGCGTCGGAAACGCTGCGCGGCAGATCTACAAATGCCCCGAGAGAACTCCAAATCCGGGTCAGTAATCGGAACCTTTTCTTCACATATTTGCTCTGCATAATAAAGGCCTTACCCGCCGCGATTTTTCTTGCCTCCTGGACCTCCTGGAGGGTGCCTTGGGTTTCAAACCGGGCATCATGCGCGTTTTGATGGGCCTTGGTGAGCTCGGACTCTTGATCCGTAAGGTTACGCTCCAAGGACTCGCACTTCTTGACGGCGTCCTGGAGCTCCTGCTGGACCTTAATGACCCTGGCCTCGTGCTTTTCATGGGCGGCCTTTTCCTTGGCCGCTTTCTCCTCGGCCTTGGCCAGCGCCTTCTTGAGGGTCTCCACCTCGGTCACCGCTCCTGACAAATTAAGTGGCACGTTAGTCAGCACAAATCATTTATCCTCCCTGAATTTATACAAGGTTATTGCATACCTTGACTATCTTCCAGCTGCTTTTTCATGCGGCTGAGTTCCTCCTCGGGTCCGCTCCAGACTCTGCTTCAGTCCGAGATTTCAACAGTGTGAGAGGTTTCAGCTAGGAGCGATGCCTGCTTATTCACATTGACATTTTAGGTTAGTCTCCTGCAAAAATTATTTGATCCTCTGTTCGGCTTTTCTTTCCAAACACCAGACAGAGTATCAGGGGCTGCTGTCTATACTGTGACATTCTTTTTATAATTGCGTTGCTTACCTCAAAGCCTGTTAGAAGGCTTGTGCAGGCTTCGGTTAGTCCGCTCTTCGCGGACTGAATCATCTCAATCACATAACCCATAAGGGTACGGTGTTCCTCAACAATGGAAACACCTCGCAGTGCTTCCAATAAATTATCCGGTACCTCTGGATGGACAGAAGTCACCAATGGGATAGGTGCACCTCCTTCTTCCGAAAGAGGCAGCTCGCCTGATTCCGGAGTTGTATGGGTCTCCGAAATAGTATTCGGCTGGGGGGGCGAATTGGATATGGCCCCCATCGTCGGTGTCCATGGGGGTTTGCTCCCCCATGTGTTCGACAACTGAGGTTTCACCCTCCGGCGCCGCCCTGACGGCCTCCTGAGCCTCTCCCTGGCCTAGGATCCCTCGGGACAACACCTCGGTGTTATCCATGGTCTTGGGAGAGGAGGCCGCTGGAAGGGTCCCGTTGTCCATCGCCTCTGGGTCCAGCGAACCCTCCGAAGAGGAGGATAGCTCAAGGTTGGACCGGGCCGGACTGCAAATACATAATTCAGCACGTTAAAACAATGAAGTAAAGAGGCCGGATATATGAATGTGTCTGAGTATCACGATTTGGCCAGGGGCTTGTCTCTGGGCTCCCACTCTGAGCTGCTATCGGTGGCCGCTGCGGAGATGTCCGGAAGGGACATTTTCCCCTTCTTGGACGCCTCGGCCTCTAGACGCGTGGAAGCCGTCCTTTTCTTTCTTCCCCCCTCGGGGGGGGGGGGGGATGGCTTTCTTCTTCTTCCTCCTCTTCTTCGTCGTCTTCGGACGTCACGTCCGAAGTGCCCTTGCGACGGAGAACACCTCTGCTCCCCTTGGCCTTCTTCTCTGGCGCTTGATAGGGCGCCGGAACCAGCATCTTCGGTAGAAGAGGAGTCTCTGGGTCTTCAGGCGGCAGAGCCGGACAATAAATCTGCTCTGCCTTCTTCGTCCAGCTCTAAGAAAATTAGTAGTGAGGTTTAGGTGTCTTCCTCAAATATGCAAGTAAAGGATGTACCTTGAAACATGAAAAAACTTACCGGACTAGCAGGATGGGTCAAGTCGTGCCCACAGTCCTCGGTCGTGGCCGGCCGCGTCTCGCTAGACTTGACAAGCACCTTCCAGATGTCTTCATGCGTAGTATCGAAGAACTGCAGCAAGGTCTGGTGCTTGGCCGGGTTGAATTCCCATAAATGGCAGGTCCGGCATTGGCACGGTAGGATCCGGTGAACCAGCATCACCTGGATCATGTTGATGAGCTTGACTTTCTTGTTTATCATGTTCTGTAGATGCGTTTGAAGCGCTGTCAGCTCGTCCACCGAAGACCAGTTCAGGCCCTTCTGTTGCCAGGAGGTGAGCCGCATCAGGACCCCAGACCGGAATGCGGGAGCCACGACCCAGGTGGTGCCGCGTGGGTCTGTGACATAGAACCACTTTGACTGCCACCCTTTGACAGTCTCCACGAAGGAGCCTTCGGGCCATGTGACATTGGGCATCTTGGCCACCATGGCACCTCTGCACTCTGCTTGTTAACCACTCAGCACCTTCGGCTTCACATTGATGGTCTTTAGCCATAGCCCGAAGTGAGGTGGGATGCGGAGGAAGGCCTCACACATGACAATAAATGTCGAGATATTGAGGATGGAGTTGGGGGCCAGGTCATGGAAGTCCATCCCGTAGTAGCACATGAGTCCGCGGTCGAACGGGTGGAGGGGGAATCCCAGCCCGCGGACAAAGTGGGAGATGAACACCACTCTTTCATAGGGTACCGGAGTGGGTACAATCAGTCCCTCGGCCAGAAGCCAATGGGCGATTTCATTGGCCAAGTACCCGGCCTCCCGGAGCTTCGTAATGTCCTTCTCCTTGACTGAGCAGGCCATACACTTGCACTGCGCTCCGGATCCGGACATGGCTGGAGTGCTTTCAGGGGGCGGAGAAGATGACAACTTGGGCGTTGGAGCTCGAGAATGGGGTGGGCAGAGAGAGAAAGATAGAAGGCGTGGGTGAAAAAGGGTGAATCCTTATCCCTTTATAAAGGCAGTGAATATCATGCGCCTACCCACTCGCCTTAAAACTCGCCTATTCCCCAAGGGCCGTGTAGGTGGCACTGTTGGGTTACCCATGCCCATATTGACGAGAATCCCGCAATAAGGGGACATGATCTCTGCTTTGGCAAGACATGCCAATAAGACCGCATCTCGAAATATGAAGCGGCAGGCTAAAAAACGGTTCGAATAATGACTAGGCGGTGACGTGATGCCACGCTACAAAAAGTTGTTAGCGGATTGGACTTGTGGAATATTATACTCTCTACGGTTGTGTGTGGAACTTGTTTTGCCGAGCCAGACACGATTCTTGTGTTCGAAGACTATTTTGGAGTATTCCGAGAAGGAACCCGCCTTGCAATGCCGGAGACAATCTGCGTGCTGGACACCTTGTCCTTGAAGCCTGGTTCAGGGGCTACTGAGGGAGTCCTGGATTCAGGGGTCCTCGGACAGCCGGACTATTTACATGGGCTGGACTGTTGGGCTATGAAGATACAAAGACACAAGACTTCTTCCCGTTCCGGATGGGACTCTCCTTTGCGTGGATGGAAAGCTTGGTGATTCGGATATGTAGATTCCTTTCTCTGTAACCGACTTTGTATAACCCTAGTCCCCTCTGGTGTCTGTCGTGGTTCTAAGTCTGACAGTAGAATGGGGGGTAGGTATGGAGAGGCAAGATCCTAGCTATGGAGCAGTTGTGAACACAAGGATGTATGAGTTCAGGCCCTTCTCGGAGGAAGTAACAGCCCTACGTCTCGGAGCCCGGAGGCGGTCGACTGGATTATGTGTGTATGGATTACAGGGGTGCGAACCCTTTACACTGAGGAGAGGGGGTGGCTTATATAGTGTCTGCCAGACCCCTCCGGCCCTCAGTAATGCAGGGTTTAAAGTACATTAAGTCTAGGCGTTACTGGTAACGCCTTACATAAAGTGTCCTAAATGCCATAAAGACTACTTAATTACAGACCGTTTGGATGCAGAGTGGCTCTTGATCTCCTGGTAGTCGAGTGAGTCTTCATGGTCGAGTCCTTCGAGTTCGTCGAGTGAAGTCTCTCTTGGTCGACTGGAAGGTAGTTTCTTCTAAAGGTCTCCTTGGGTAGGGTACTTAGATCAGGTCTATGACCCTACCCTAGGTACATGACTTCATCATTAGCCCCCGAATGGATCGAGGTTTGAGTGAGGAAGGAGTTGATAATATTTCCGACCTACTTTTGTGTTCTGGACATGCATCATCTTGAACCAATAATCTCTTCATTGATAACAGCAACTTTTCTTTCAGTCGCCTTGATCCATTCTTTTCTCTCGTCGAGTGAACTTTTGAACTTAGTAATTTCCGAGTTACGGATCGCAGGAAATTTCTCATCTGACAGATTGATTTGCCATTGGCGGATTTTGCGGGATACGAATTTTGGAAAGCGCGCGAAGCAGGGCGGACCGCGGCGCACGGATGGGATAGGGCATAGATGCCTCGATTTCCACGCCGCCTTTTTCGCCACGTATCGTGTACGCGCGACTGTTTCGGGATGTGATTGGATTGCCTGGGCCCACTTGTCATCCACTCGGAAGCGGCCTTATAAAATGCGCCCGGCGAGGGTTTTTGAACAGCGCCTCCCTACTTCTCCTTCTGTCCTCTCAGCCTCCGCCCACCGCGCCTGCTCTCGCCTCCGCCCAACCACTCCTCGCGCACTTCACCGGCGACAATGGTGAAGGAGAAGACGGCGGCTCTGGAGCACGCGAAGAAGGCGACGGCAACGGGGAAGGCGAAAGGGAGAGCGACCAGTCGGGGCGGGTCCTCGTCAAGGTCCTGTCTGCCGCACGGTTGGGTTCAAGGGGATTGGATCCGTTCGACCATCACCGAGAGGGATCTCACGGAGATGGCCAACGAGGGTCTGATCCCCCATGGAGCAGCGAGGCTCCCGGGGAACGAGTGGCAACCGCAGCCGCAGGAGGGTGAGTGTGTTCTTTTGGCTACCCACGTCGACCGTGGGTTCTCTCTGCCTCCGAGTGTTTTCTTCCGTGGTTTCTTGAATTTCTTTGGGGCGCAACTCCACCACTTCAATCCAAATTCCATCGCCTACCTTGTTGCCTTTGTGTCCATGTGCGAGAACTTCCTGGGTTGCCGACCGCACTGGGGTCTGTTCAAGCACATATTCACTTGTCGTTCTCGGACAGTGAAAAAAGCGAGTCCAGATGACGATAAGACGAAGGTTATTCAGATGTGTGGGGGTTTGAGGATTCAGATGAGGAACAAGAGCACCTTTCCGGCCATGACCCTCCCTGAGTCGGTCAGAGGATGGCAGTCGACTTGGTTCTACTGCCAAGACGAGTCGACGCCGGGGCAGTCGAGTGGTCTCCCTCCGTTCTCTATGGACCGAGCGAACAAGCCCTCTTCTCTGAAGGTGCTCCCTGAGGAGAAAGCTCAAGTGAAGATGTTGATGGAGCGTGTAGTCCAATTAGTTCGAGAAGGAGTGACGGGTATGGACCTTCTGGAGGTCTTCCTTAGGCGGCGCATCCAGCCACTTCAGTACCGAGGCCATTGTATGTGGTTGTACTGTGGAACCGAGGATGAAACTCGGGTCCATCCAGAAGCAGTCGACGACGCCACACTGGAGAGGTGGATGGCCGCGGTCACAGGGAATAAAGACAACCCTCGAGGGGCCAGGAGGATTCCGCCACTCGACCATTCTAGCACTCCAGACAAGGTATGCCCACTTTATCCTCAATTGTAATCTTGTCATACTTATTCTGCTTTCACTGCAAATTGGTCGATTGATCTTCATTTTGCTGTCTGTCAGGCCCTCACCGAACTATACTCGATGCCCAATGGGGCACAGACGCCGACTGAGGAGGAAGAAGGAAGTGGGGGCGAAAGCCAGGAGGACTGGGATTCGGACGCCGCTAATGATGATGATGATGACGACTCTGATGGGGAAGAAGAAGATGAGGAGGAGGAGGAAGTTGCACCGCCTCGCTCGGAAAGGCGCTCCAAGCTCGTCCATGACCCTGCCACCGAGCGTGGTAAGGGGGTCGCAACTGTCGCTCAGTCGACCAAGCGCCCTCGAACCACTTCTCCGGCGCCGACCGAGAAAGCTCCGAAGCAATCCAGGGTGGCACCGTCAAAGCCAGCCAAGGTTTTGCCGAAGATGAAGGTGTCGATCCCCACCATATCAGGGTAAAAATGCTACTTGAGTCTTCTTGCTCTACATGAGTTTTTTTGTTGGTCGACTCATGAGTTAACCGACTGATTTTTGGAATTGCAGTGCTGCTACTTCTGATACTTCGGCCAGGGCTGATGATCATGAGATGGAAGATGCTGCTACTTCAAAACCTGGTATGACTTTCGTAATCTCGTCTTCAGTCGATTGGCTCTTTGCTTCTGATTTTGATTCTTGTCTGTAGCTCCGTCCAATGTCGTTATTACCCTTCCTAACGATGATGATGAACAACCACTGAGGCCAAGGAGGAACAGGAAAGCGTCTGCTGGCAAGGTGACTCAAGATGTGCCAGCCTCCGAGACACTGGTCGCGGAGGGAGAGAACACCACTCGGCCCACCGTATCTTTCGCGGTGCCGTTGACGAGTGCTCACCCCACATCGTCGAGTGCTGCACAGCCTTCACTTTTCTCGACCCACTACGTCCCAGAGGATCAAGCCAGTGCTGCAAAAGAAGCGATACGCCAAGCGGGAGTCATGATGGAGCAAGTGAAGGCCATCCGAGAAGCCAGCCAGGCAGCCAAGTTGGCCAAATGTGCCTCCTCCAAGGCGCGAGCCTCGGGGGTTTCTCCCGCGATGGGAGTATGCAGGGCATCCATGTTCCTGCGGCGAAGTTCTTCCCTTTGCAGGGAATTAAGTGGCTCAGGTTGGTACTCCTCGTGAACTTGAGCGGGGTCGCCTCCACCGTCTACCCCATCCTCGCGGGGGAAACCGGGAGGGCTGCAAGGTCCGTTGACCATCAAGACCTCTGCCGCTAGATCACTGCTATCGCACTCGGATGCAGTCTCTACGGAGCCAGTCGACAGATCGAACAGGCCGTACAGGGACTCGTCGGGCTCGATTGTCGCAACTTGGGTGGTGGCCGTCTGGCGAGCCACCGCATGCCGCACCCACCGCTGGAGCCTCGACCGATCAGAGTGCTTGCGCTGGCGGGAGACAGGGAGGGTGGACGATAGGGGAGTCGACCAATATGGAGTCGACGGTTGCCGCAACAGAACGCCGCGGACACATGCGCAAAAATGTGTCGCACCGCGGACGGGGAGCGCATCAACGTCGAGTGGAGCCTCCTGAAGCCAAGCGGAGTCGTCGGCGATGAAGGTGAGAGCGCCGAGACGGATCTCGCGGCCCTCGACCAAAACTCCACCAGCAACCATGATGAAAGTAATCGGAAGAATTGCAACTTCTCCAAAAATCGCTAAGACACCTGCCCCAAGGAGGGCACCAACTGTTGTGGTTCTAAGTCTGACAGTAGAATGGGGGGTCGGTATGGAGAGGCAAGATCCTAGCTATGGAGCAGTTGTGAACACAAGGATGTACAAGTTCAGGCCCTTCTCGGAGGAAGTAACAGCCCTACGTCTCATAGCCCGGAGGCGGTCGACTGGATTATGTGTGTATGGATTACAGGGGTGCGAACCCTTTACACTGAGGAGGGGGGTGGCTTATATAGTGTCCGCCAGACCCCTCCGGCCCTCAGTAATGCAGGGTTTAAAGTACATTAAGTCTAGGCGTTACTGGTAACGCCTTACATAAAGTGTCCTAAATGCCATAAAGACTACTTAATTACAGACCGTTTGGATGCAGAGTGGCTCTTGATCTCCTGGTGGTCGAGTGAGTCTTCATGGTCGAGTCCTTCGAGTTCGTCGAGTGAAGTCTCTCTTGGTCGACTGGAAGGTAGTTTCTTCTGAAGGTGTCCTTGGGTAGGGTACTTAGATCAGGTCTATGACCCTACCCTAGGTACATGACTTCATCAGTGTCTGTATAAACCGGAGGGTTTAGTCCATAGGGAAGGATCATAATCATCTAGGCTAGACTTCTAGGGTTTTAGCCATCACGATCTCGTGGTAGACCAACTCTTGTAATACTCATATTCATCAAGATCAATCAAGTAGGAAGTAGGGTATTACCTCCATAGAGAGGGCCCGAACCTAGGTAAACATCGTGTCCCCTATCTCCTGTTACCATCGACCTTAGACGCACATTTCAGGACCCCCTACCCGAGATCCATCGCTTTTGACACCGACAGGGAGGAGAAGGAAAGGGGGCGCCGCTGAGGGAGTCCTGTATTAAGGGGTCCTCGGACGGCCGGACTATGTAGCGTGGGTCGGACTATTGGGCCGTGAAGATAAAAGACAGAAGACTCTCTCCCTTGTCCGGATGGGACTCTCCTTGCGTGGAAGGCAAGCTTGGTGCCCAGATATGAAGATTCCTTTCTCTGTAACTGACTTTGTACAACCCTAGTCCCCTCCAGTGTTTATATAAACCGGAGGGCGTATTCCATAGACGCAATCATAATCATACAGGCTAGATTTCTAGGGTTTTAGCCATCACGTTCTCGTGGTAGATCAACTCTTGTAATACTAATATTAATCAAGATCAATCAAGCAGGAAGTAGGGTATTACCTCCATAGAGAGGGCCCAAACCTGGGTAAACATCGTGTCCCCCGCCTCCTGTTACCATCAACCCTAGATGCACAGTTCGGGACCCCCTACTCGAGATCCTCCGGTTTTGACACCGACATTGGTGCTTTCATTGAGAGTTCCGCTCCGTCGTCACCAAAAGGTTTGATGGCTCCGTCAATCATCTATAACAATGCAGTCCAGGGGGAGGTTTTCCCTCCCGGACAGATCTTCGTACTCGGCGGCTTCGCACCGCAGGCCAACTTGCTTGGCCATCTAGAGAAGATCAACAGCTACGCCCCTGGCCATCAGGTCAGGTTTGGAAGCTTGAATTACGTTTTCCATATCCGCGGAGACTTGATCTTCGACGGATTCGAGCCCATGGTAGCCGCTCCTTGCCACCACGATGTACATGACCTAAATCTATCATCGGACCATGCCCGGGAGATAGCGCCTGTAACTCATCTGGCCCTGGATCCGAAGCAGATTGCACCATCCGAGGACAGGAAGCTCAACCCTGCCCGGAAGCTGCAGACTCAGCGGCATTAGAGCCACACACAGATCCATCCTCGAGCGGGGCATGTGTCACCAGAACCTCGAATTCGTCTCCGGCCATAGGTTCCGAACCGCGTGCATCCGCGCCCAACGAACCTGATCAGGAGCCGATCGTTGGATTCAGCTCCGTGGACATCTTCCAGCACTCACCTTTAGGCGATGTGCTAAACTCATTAAAAGCCCTCTCCTTATCAGGGGACTCTCAGCGAACTATATCCGGTTTGGATTGGAAGCTGATGACGGAGAATTCCGCTTCCCACCCACAACCCACTTCATAGCCACTGTCGAAGACTTAACCGACATGCTCGATTATGGCTCCGAAGACATCAACGGTATGGACGACGATGTCGGAGAGGAGCAGGCACAAAAACCACCGCTTACAGGGCGCTGGATAGACACCTCCTCGTATGATGTATAAATGGTGGATACACCCAAAGAGAACAGCAACGGCAATGAGAAGGATCCAGTCGAGGACAAGCATCCTGAGGTACAGCCAAAGCACCAACGTCATTGGCGCCGTTCTAAACCATGCCGTGGAAAAAATAGCAATACGGGCACAAGAGAAAATAATACTCTGGACGATGCCGAAGACAATGAAGACCCCATTGAGCCAACTTCCGAATAGGATGAACGGGAGGATGGGTGAGTCAGCCCTAATGAACAGGCCGTTAACAAAGACTCGGAGGACAGTAATTATCTTCCACCCTCCGAGGATGAGGCGAGCCTTGGCGACGAAGACTTTATCGTGCCTGAGGAGCCCGTCGATCAGGAACGCTTTAAGTGCCGGCTAATAGCCACTACAAGGAGCCTGAAAAAGAAGCAGCAGCAGCTTCAAGCTAATCAACATCTACTCAATGACAGATGGACTAATGTCCTAGCAGCCGAAGAATACGGCCTCGAGCGCCCAACCAAAAGTTACCTGAAGCGCAAATTGTTACCCCAATTCGATGACGAGGTGCCGAAGCCCGTCCTACTAGTGCATAATGCGGCTGACTGACCACCATGTGGCCGGGAAAAAATGGCAACTCAAGCCGAACACCAACTCGTACCACCTCGCGGTAAGGGCAGAGACATGACAGCTCGGCGCCACACATATGACCTGCGGCAGGACCAAGACAACAGAGCAGGTCAGACAAGATCGATCTACAGATCACGGGGACGTGCCCGGGCGCGCAACGACGGCCACCTAGGCGGACGTGACAAACACAACCACGCCCGGGCCGAGCACCGCAAACGAACTCCATCCGAGCTATGTCATGACGTGGCCCAACATAGAGGCACCGCACACCCCCTTTGCCTAACTGATGAAGTAATGGAACACGAATTCTCGGAAGGGTTTAAACCCATGAATATTGAATCATATGATGGAACAGCAGACCCCGCAGTTTGGATTGAAGATTTCATCCTCCATATCCACATGGCCCGTGGTGATGACCTCCACGCCATCAAATACCTCCCACTAAAACTAAAAGGGCCAGTGCGGCACTGGCTGAAGAGCTTCCCTGAGAACTCCATCGGTAGCTGGGAAGACTTGGAAGACGCCTTTCGCAATAACTTCCAAGGTACATATGTCCGACCTCCGGATGCCGACGACTTAAGTCACATAGTCCAACAGCCTGGAGAGTCTGCCAGGAAGCTCTGGACTAGGTTCTTAATCAAAAAGAACCAAATTGTCGATTGTCCGAACGCCGAAGCCCTCACAGCCTTTAAACATTGCATCCCAGATGAGTGGCTCGCCCGCCACCTCGGTCAAGAAAAACCAAGATCCATGGCTGCCCTTACCACTCTAATGACCCATTTTTGGGCGGGAGAAGACAGCTGGCTCGATCATAGAAGCAACATCCCCGTTGATCCGGGTACTTCCGAAGTACGAGACGGCAACAGCAAGCCACGATACAATAAACACAAGCGTCACAATAACAATGAAGGAACGCAAGTCATTGCGGTCAACGCCGGATTCGGTGGTTCCAAACCCGGTCAACGGAAAAAGCCATTCAAGGCAAATAGAGACAGACCATCCAATTTAGACAAGATACTGGATCGGCTGTGCCAGATTCATGGCACCTCCATTAAACCAGCCAATCACACCAATGGGAGCTGTTGGGTTTTTAAACAAGTCGGCAAGCTTAATGCCGAACACAAGGTGAAGGGACCGCCCAGTGACAGCGACGACGAAGAGACTTGCCAACCGAACACCGAGGGTCAGAAGAAATCCCCCCCCCCCCGAAGTAAAGATAGTGAACATGGTATACGTGATGTACATCCCTACAGGGGACCGCACGCGCGCGCTACGGGACGCCAGCGCCATAGAGCCAGCCGCCTGATAACCCACAAGTATAGGGGATCAATTGTAGCCTCTTTCGATAAGTAAGAGTGTCGAACCCAATGAGGAGCTAAAGGTAGAACAAATATTCCCTCAAGTTCTATTGACCATCGATACAACTCTACACACGCTTAATGTTCGCTTTACCTAAAACAAGTATGAAACTAGAAGGACTTTGTAGGTGTTGTTGGATAGAATTGCAAGATAATAAAGAGCACGTAAATAAAAGGTAGGGGCTGTTTAGATGAAGACACAACTAAGTTAGTTTTACTAGAGAACTTTTTGTCACGCGAAAGTTATTTGTCCCTAGGCAATCGATAACTAGACCAGTAATCACTATTGCAATTTTATTTGAGGGAGAGGCATAAGCTAACATACTTTCTCTTCTTGGATCATATGCACTTATGATTGGAACTCTAGAAAGCATCCGCAACTACTAAAGATCATAAGGTAAAACCCAACCGTAGCATTAAAGTATCAAGTCCTCTTTATTCCCATACGCCATGACCCACCTATCCGTGTTTGTGTTTCAGTCACTCATGCAACGCAGACAATAAGCAAACCATGAACATATTGCAACACCCTACAGCAGGAACCCCTCACTCTTGCGTGACACGGAGAGGAGCATAGGACATCACCAGTAATAAAACATGCAACTCAAACCAATCACGATCATCAATTAACCCATAGGACAAAATGGATCTACTCAAACATCATAGGATGGGAACACATCATTGGATAATAATATGAAGCATAAAGCACCATGTTCAAGTAGATGGTACAGCGGGTTACGGAAGAGTGGACCGCTGAATATAGATGGGGGAAGGTGATGGAGATGTTGGTGAAGATGATGGTGGTGTTGGTGTAGATCGAGGTGATGATGATGGCCCTCGGCGGCGTTCCGGTGCCACCGGAAGCAAGGGAGAGAGAGCCCCCCTTCTTCTTCTTCTTCCTTGACCTTCTGCCTAGATGGGAGAAGGGTTTCCCCTCTGGTCCATGGTCTCCATGGCGTGGGAGGGGCGAGATCCCCTCTAAGATTGGATCTGTCTCTCTGTCTCTCTCTGTTTCTGCGTTCCATATTTTGGCCTTTCACCATTTCTTATATTCCCGGAGATCCGTAACTCCGATTGGGCTGAAATTTTAACACGATCTCTATTCGAATATTTGTCTTGCGGCGAAAGAAGGGCACCAACCGCCTTACGGGGTGGCCACGAGGGCCCAGGGCGCGCCTAACCCCCTAGGGCGCGCCCCCGTGCCTCGTGGCCCCCTCGGGCATCGTCTCGTGTTAATTCTTCTTCCTAAAAATCATAAATATTCCAAAAAAAATCTCCTTCAGTTTTTATCCCGTGTGGACTCCGTTTGATATGGGTTTTCTGCGAAACAAAAAACATGCAACAAACAGGAACTCGCACTGGGCACTGGATTAATATGTTTGTCCCAAAAATAGTATAAAAAGTTGCCAAAACTATGTATAAGTTGTAGAATATTGGCATGGAACAATAAAAAATTGTAGATACGACGGAGACGTATCAGCGTCCCCAAGCTTAATTCCTGCTCGTCCTCGAGTAGGTAAATGATAAAAAAGATAATTTTTGATGTGGAATGCTACCTAGCATCATCTTGATCATGTAATCTAATCATGGCATGAATATTAAGACAAGAGTGATTCAAGGCAATAGTCTATCATTTGGCATAAAAACAATAATATTTCAAGCGTACTAATAAAGCAATCATGTCTTTTCAAAACAACATGGCCAAAGAAAGTTATCCCTACAAAATCATATAGTCTGGCTATGCTCCATCTTCACCAAACAAAGTACTTAAATCATGCACAACCCCGGTTTTAGCCAATCAATTGTTTCATACTTTAGTATTCTCAAACCTTTTCAACTTTCACGCAATACATGAGCGTGAGCCATGGACATAGCACTATAGGTGGAATATAATATGATGGTGGAGGTTGTGTGGAGAAGACAAAAAGGAAGAAAGTCTCACATCAACGCAGCTAATCAACGGGCTATGGAGATGCCCATCAATTGATGTCAATGTTAGGAGTAGGGATTGCCATGCAACGGGTGCACTAGAGCTATAAGTGTATGAAAGCTCAAACTAAAACTAAGTGGGTGTGCATCCAACTTGCTAGCTCATGAAGACCTCGGGCATTTGAGGAAGCCCATCGTTGGAATATACAAGACAAGTTCTATAATGAAAATTCCAACTAGTATATCAAAGTGATAACCCAAGAGACTCTCTATATGAAGAACATGGTGCTACTCTGAAGCACAAGTGTGGTAAAAGGATAGTAACATTGTCCCTTCTCTCTTTTCTCTTTTTTTGTAGGCTTCTTTGGCCTCTCTCTCTCTCCTTTTTTGGGGGGAGCTTCTTTGGCCACTTTTATTTTGATAACCTCACATGGGACAATGTTCTAATAATGATGATCATCACACTTTTATTTACTTACAACTCAATATCTAGAACAAAGATATGACTCTATATGAATGCCTCCGGTGGTGTATCGGGCTGTGCAATGATCTAGCATAGCAAAGATATCAAAAAATGTACAAGCAATGAAAACATCATGCTAGCTATCTTATGATCATGCAAAACAATATGACAATGAATGCTCAAGTCATGTATATGATGATGATGGAAGTTGCATGGCAATATATCTCGGAATGGCTATGGAAATGCCATGATAGGTAGGTATGGTGGCTGTTTTGAGGAAGACATAATGAGGCTTATGTGTGATAGAGTGTATCGTATCACGGGGTTTGGATGCACCGGCAAAATTTGCACCAACTCTCGAGGTGAGAAAGGGAAATGCACGGTACCGAAGAGGCTAGCAATGATGGAAGGGTGAGAGTGCGTATAATCCATGTACTCAACATTAGTCATAAAGAACTCACATACTTATTGCAAAAATTTATTAGCCATCGAAACAAAGTACTACACCCATGCTCCTAGGGGAAGGGTTGGTAGGAGTTAACCATCGCGCGATCCCGACCTCCACACAAAGGATGACAATCAAAAAATAAATCATGCTCCGACTTCATCACATAACGGTTCACAATACGTGCATGCTTCGGGAATCACAAACCTCAACACAAGTATTTCTACTAGTCCACAGTCACCCACTAGCATGACTCTAATATTACCACCTTTATATCACAAAACTATTGCAAGGAATCAAGCATATCATATTCAGCGATCTACAAGTTTATGAAGGATTTTATGACTAACCATGTGAATGACCATTTCCTGTCATCTCTCTAAATAGATATAAGTGAAGCAAGAGAGTTTAATTCTTTCTACAAAAGATATGCCCATGCTCTAACAAATATAAGTGAAGCAAAAGAGCATTCTACAAATGGTGGTTTTCTATGTGAAGAGAAACAGGCAATCCAAACTTCAAATGATATAAGTGAAGCACATGAAGCATTCTATAAAGCCATACTCAAAAGATTTAAGTGAAGTGCAATGAGCATTCTATAAATCAACCAAGGACTATCTCAAACCAGCATGGTGTATAAAAGAAAAATGAAAACTAAATGCAAAAGACGCTCCAAGATTTGCACATATCACATGAATGAAACGAATCTGAAAACATACCGATACTTGTTGAAGAAAGAGGGGATGCCTTCCGAGGCATCCCCAAGATTAGATGCTTGAGTATCCTTGAATATTACTTGGGGTGACTTGGGCATCCCCAAGCTTGAGCTCTTGCCTCTCCTCCTTTTCCTCATATCGAGACCTTCTCGATCATCGAACACTTCATCCACACAAAACTTCAACAGAAAACTCGGTAAGATCTGTTAGTATAATAAAGCAAATCACTACTCTAAGTACCATTGCAAACCAATTCATATTTTGTTTTTTCATTATAGATACTGCAATATAACTTTTCCATGGCTTAATCCACTGATAGAAATTGATAGTTTCATCAAAACAAGCAAACTATGCATCAAAAACAGAATCTGTCAAAAACAGAACAGTCTGTAGCAATCTGAACATTCACCATACTTATAGTACCCAAAAAATTCTACCATAATTAGGAAAAATAAAAAATTTGTATAGAAAGACAGTGCAAAAAGTTTCAGAACCGTTTGACGTTCCAGTAAAAAATGTAAAATCGCGCACTACAGCCAAAATTTCTGTCCTGCATCATACAAACCAACAAGCATTGTAAACATCCTAAAGGCAAACCTTGACACATTATTTTTATAATACAATGGAATTATACAAGGGGATAATTATTTTTTATGAAAATTTTCTGTAATTAAGATTCATAAAGTTTCCATGAGCATGAACAAAGTTCAAGGAGCTCCCCCACTTCAACAATGCTTGTCTTTCGCACTTTCACTTTCCTTTTTGAAATGTTTTGGGTTCCCCTCTATTTTTTTTTTGTTTTTGGACTATATGAAAGCACACAATAGAAATAAATGACTCTCTAAAACTTCCGGGTTGTCTCCCTGGCAGCGGTTTCTTTAAAGCCATTAAGCTAGGCATATAGTGCTCAAGTAATGGATCCACCCGGATCCCAAGGTATATCAAAGCCAAATTTAATTAACAATGATTTGTAATTTAGTAGAGAGTACAAAATAACATATATCATGCAACAACAAAGTCTAACTCTCTTCTATGCAACGGCATGTCATAAAAAACAATTCATGCACACCAAGTAAAGGCCAATGCATAGTATAAGCAGTTTCTTGCAATTTTATCATATTGGAAACATAGAGCGGCGGAGATATAGTTCCTCTCTCATAATAATTTCAAGTAGGAGAAGCAAGCACATGCATATTATATCTATCAAAATCATCATGTGTAGTAGTAAAACGCAACCCATCAACATAATCCTTAATAAGAGCAAACTTCTCTGATATAGTGTAGTTTGGAGAATTCAAAAAGATAATAGGACTATTATGTTTGGGTGCAATAGCAACAATTTCATGTTTAACATAAGGAACTATAGCAAGTTCATAACCATAAGCATCATTCATTTTGGCATCATGGCCACAAGCATAGCAAGCATCATCAAAAAGGGGTATTTCAAGATAATCAACGAGATCATAACAATCATAGCAATCATCCTTCGGTAAGCACGAAGGGGAATTAAACAATGTATGAGTTGAAGAGTTACTCTCATGAGAAGGTGGGCATGGGTAGCTAATCCACTCTTCCTCCTTTTGTTCTTCGCTCTTCTCATCATCTTTTTCATCCAATGAGCTCACAGTTTCATCAATTTCTTCTTCCATAGACTCCTGCAAAATATTAGTCTCTTCTTGGACAGAGGAGGTGTCCTCAATATATGGTTTAATATAAGTATTAGAAGCATAATTATCATAGCAATATTTAAGTATGGCCAAATTTTTAGATTTGTAAAGAGTAGCATCATACTTTTCAATCAAAGAAGCGATTTCATAAGCACCCTTAAAAGCAACAAATTCTTCAATTTGTTGAACATCATAGTAATTATAAACACCCTTAGCATACGAAGATACTATTCCATTATCACTAAACTCACATTGGTAGGGAAGGTGTTTCTTAGGGTTTGCGGAACAACAAGTAACGTCATATATTTCACATAATTTCCAAGCATAGCATTGCAAACGATGTATTTGATCCAGTAAAAGTTTCCCTTTTTTAGATAAGCGGTGTCGCACATAACAAGTATGCTCATCTAAAGATTTTCCCTCAACTAAGCTAGTTGGGGTTTCAGCACGAGCACATAGGGATCGAAGATGATCCAAGTAAAAAGCTTCAGGAGTGTGATAGATTTTGAGTGGTTCTTCAACCATTGGTGTAGTAGGTATAACTAATTTTTTTGGTATTTTGCGTTTCCTACCCATAACTAAAGATAGAAAACATCTAAGAATAGCAAATAAAAATTACTTACTGATAAAGCAAACAAGCACACACGAGAATATTCACCTCACTCTATGACTCCCCGGCAACGGCGCCAGAAAAAGGTCTTGATAACCCACAAGTATAGGGGATCAATTGTAGCCTCTTTCGATAAGTAAGAGTGTCGGACCCAACAAGTAGCTAAAGGTAGAACAAATATTCCCACAAGTTCTATCGACCACCGATACAACTCTACGCACACTTAACGTTCGCTTTACCTAAAACAATTATGAAACTAGAAGGACTTTGTAGGTGTTGGATAGAATTGCGAGATAATAAAGAGCACGTAAATAAAAAGTAGGGGCTGTTTAGATGAAGACACAACTAATTTAGTTTTAGTAGAGAGCTTTTGTCACGAGAAAGTTATTTGTCCCTAGGCAATCGATAACTAGACCGGTAATCACTACTGCAATTTTATTTGAGGGAGAGGCATACGCTAACATACTTTCTCTTATTGGATCATATGCACTTACGATTGGAACTCTAGCAAGCATCTTCAACTACTAAAGATCATTAAGGTAAAATCCAACCATAGCATTAAAGTATCAAGTCCTCTTTATTCCCATACGCCATGACCCACCTATCCGTGTTTGTGTTTCAGTCACTCACGCAACACAGACAATAAGCAAACCATGAACATATTGCAACACCCTACAGCAGGAATCCCTCACGCTTGTGCGAAATGGAGAGCACCATAGGACAACACCAATAATAAAACATGCAACTCAAACCAATCACGATCATCAATTAACCCATAGGACAAAACGGATCTACTCAAACATCATAGGATGGCAACACATCATTGGATAATAATATGAAGCATAAAGCACCATGTTCAAGTAGAGGGTACAGTGGGTTGCGGGAGAGTGGACCGCTGAATATAGATGGGGGAAGGTGATGGAGATGTTAGTGAAGAGATGGCGGTGTTGGTGTAGATCGCGGTGATGATGATGGCCCCCGGCAGCGTTCCGGCGCCACCGGAAGCAAGGGGGAGAGATCCCCCCTTCTTCTTCTTATTCTTCCTTGACCTTCTCCCTAGATGGGAGAAGGGTTTCCCCTCTGGTCCATGGTCTCCATGGCGTGGGGGGCGAGAGCCCCTCTGAGATTGGATCTGTCTCTCTGTCTCTCTCTATTTTTGCGTTCCAGATTTTGGCCTTTCACCATTTCTTATATTCCCGGAGATCCGTAACTCCGATTGGGCTGAAATTTTAACACGATCTCTATCTGGATATTAGCTTTCTTGCGGCAAAAGAAGGGCACCAACTGCCTTACGGGGTGGCCACGAGGACCCAGGGCGCACCTGACTCCCTGGGGTGCGCCCCCTGCCTCGTGGCCCCCTCGAGCATCGTCTCGCGTTGATTCTTCTTCCCAAAAATTATAAATATTCCAAAAAAATCTCCATCAGTTTTTATCCCGTTTGGACTCCGTTTGATAAGGGTTTTCTGCGAAACAAAAAGCATGCAACAAACAGGAACTGGCACTGGATCAATATGTTAGTCCCAAAATAGTATAAAAAGTTGCCAAAAGTATGTAAAAGTTGTAGAATATTGGCATGGAACAATCAAAAATTATAGATACGACGGAGACGTATCACCGCCCCAAAATTAAGCCAATGGGCGGCCCGCCCGATCACTTTTTATCGCAAGGACCACCCAGCCAGTATCCTTCACGAAGGTCTGGTAGCTCTTATCCTCGATCCAATTATCGATGGGTTCCATCTCATGAAAGTCCTTATGGACAGCGGAAGTAGCCTTAATCTACTTTACCAAGACACTGTCCGCAAAATGGGCATTGATCCTTCAAGAATCAGGCCCACCACAACTACCTTCAAGGGAACAATATCCAGCGTAGAAGCTCAGTGCACGGGCGCGATTACATTGGAAATCGTTTCGGCTCACCGAACAACTTTCGAAGCGAAGGATTGACCTTCGATATTGTCCAGCTCCGTAGTAGCTGCCATGCACTACTCGGGCATACCGCTTTTGCTCGCTTTAATGTGGTCCCACATTACACCTATCTCCAACTTAAGATGCCCGGTCTACGTGGCACCATCACGATAAACGGAAATACGGAATGCTCCCTCCGTACAGAGGAACATACTATGGCTACTACGGCTGAAGTACAAAGCGGCCTTATCAAGCCGCACATTTCGTCGACCATCAAGCCGCCGGTCTCCATTAGACAGGATCAATCAATCTCAGAGATGGATTAGTAGTTTGGCCTCCATCGTCTGCCCCATATAGCCGCGAAGTCTGTCCCGCGCACATAATATTATACACTTAAAATACTCTGGTCACCGGCGGAGGCACAATGCGGACAGGCCTATAACACTATCCGCACTCTCATAGCCTTTTTCTTTTTCTAACCATTTTTTATCTTTTACCATAGGTGACTATATTTGCTGAGAAGTCCTTTAACCAAGGCAAGGCAGCGCAGACGTGCGACAGGAGGTCCAAATGTTTTTTGTAGACCGCTCTCTTTATTTCAAACCTGTAAAGTGCCCTTTTTATCAGCTTTCGACCCCCGGCATGTCAAATAGCCTTGGTAGTAGCGTTATAATATGTAAAGATCATGCTTGACATATCATTCAGATGCTAGTCAATATAACCCGTATTCAGTATTCGCTTTTCTCAAAGAACTGAATTTTGCTTCTGTGGTTATTTCACGCACGCACCTCGGCATATATTGCGAGGGGCTCGATATGGCAACATATGAGTTGCCGACAAGTCCGAACAACTTTATAGCACACTTCGGCATCACGAGTTTGTCCTTATATGCATCAGCTCCCACTCTTGTCTTTGGTCAATAGTTGGGTTGCCCGGCTCCTGTGCTTACTACCTTACGTTCCGCTCTATCGGCTAGGGTAGTAAAGGGAGAACTACTGCAATTGTGTCCTGGTTTGTCTGGATGAGCACCTCAGTAGAGAAAACCAAAAATTGACTGTCATGATGCGGCGAGAGCTGGTCAACCACTCGATGACTCACCAGAATCTTCATGATTCCTTCCGTATTACACGAATGACAGTTCTTTTGGTCACGTATGTAAACGCATCGTATTCGGATAACCGTGTACATACCAGGGGCTATATCGTAGACCCACTGTCAAACTCCTATGGCTAAGTGAAAGTGTTAAAACCCTATAGTCTGATTGCTTGGTTCGCCACATTAAGACCTCCTAAATGGACCAAGCCATTGGGTCAAGAGTGGTCAAGTGCTTTTCCAAACACCCCCGCGTTATATGCGAGGGGGCCGAAGCTGACGACTGGTAAACTTTCAGATTATACAAAAAACGGCTGCACTGGAGGCACCAAAAAATTTTAGGCAAAAGTATAAAAAGCATAGCCCTAATATATCATAATATTGTTTTTACAATTTCGGTACACTTCACTCGAACATAATATCTTTCGAGCACTGACCCTCTATCCAGCGGGCACCCTCTAGCATCCTCAAAATAATGCTCTGGCGTGTGATGGTCCTTGCCCTTGGGTGGACTTTTCATTGCAATATCGATGGCCTTCATCTTCGCCCAGTACGTCTTGACGCGGGCAAGGGCCATCCGTGCACCTTCTATGCATGTTGACCGCTTAACAGCGTCGATACACGACACCGCATCAAAAATTCATTGCACCAAACCAAAATAACTATTCGGAATTGGCTCAGTCGTCCACAGCCGGACCACGACGTCCTTTATGGCAGATCCAGATATCTTGTGGAGCTCGGCCCACTGGGCCATCTGTTCATTCAGCAACAGCGGATGCTTTGGCATGCTGAATTGCGACCAGAAAAGCTTTTCCGCCACATGTCCTTCTTGTGCTTGGAAAAACTGCGTCGCTTCGGAGACACTCTTCGGCAAGTCCAAAAATGCATCTGGAGAACTCCACATTTTATTAAGCGGGGCATACTTCGGATCGCTGAATTTAGTTTGTAATAGGAAGGGCTTACCAGCCGCTATCTCCCCAGCTTGTCGGATCTCCTCCCGAGCCGCTCTAGACTCAGACGTGCTTCCCTCGCCTCTTGTAAGGCCTTGTCAAGATCGGTCGCTCTGGTTTTGTTATATTTCTCGAGAAATTCGCATCGGCTAGTGGCATCCTTTAGCTCAAGCGCCATAGTAGATCTTCTCCCCTTGCACTGGCGCCGAGTAGCCTATTCGGCCTTTAATTCAGCAGCTTCCTTTTCGGCAGCCGCATTGCTCATCCTGGATTGCTCCTTGGCCCGGGCAAGCTCAGCCCGAAGGGTCTCAACTGCAGCGGCACTATCTGTAGTTATGCATATCTCCGTATACAATTCTCATCGTCATGCTCATATTATAGTACTTGCATATACTGACTGCCCCAAAGACATACCTTGCGCCTCGTCGAGCCGCCTGTTAATAAGCGTGATGTCATCATCTGCCACATCAAGTTTCTGCTTCAGATCTGCAACCTCTGTAGCTTGGGCAGTCGCCAGGGATGTAAAAGCCTGTGTTCCAATTAGTTAGATTATTTCCAAGGCATGTCTTTCTTGATCCTCTGATTGCCTCCCTTTGGACGCCAACCAGAGTCTCAAGGGCTACTATCTATACACAGGTGCATTTTGCGTCTATAGCACAATTGAAAATATTACATTATATACCTTGAAGCCTCTTAGCAGGCCCGTAAAGACTTCATTCAATCCGCTTTTCATGGATAGAACCCTCTCAACTACCGTACCCATCAAGGTACGATGTTCCTCTGAAATGGGCGCATGTCGCAATATGTCCATCAATGTATCTGGCGCCTCCGGATCCCTGGAAGCAGCTGTAGGGGTACAGACTCCCTTCAAAGGAATATGTTTACTCGACCTTAGAGTCGTCTCTGGCTGTAAATCAGATAGTTCGGGGCCTTTATTGTTGGTCCCCGTAGGGGCCGCACACCCCGGACCTTGGACGGCCGAAGTGTCACTTTCGGGCCTAGTCTTCATTGTTCCTTGCACCCCTTGTTGATCGGGAGAGATCCTCCGGGACGACACCTCGGGGTCGTCTGCCCTATTGGGCGGGGAGATCTGTGGAGGCATCTCGCTCTCCATCATCACCAGAAGAAGATCCCCTAAGGAGGAGGACTCTTGAGGAAGGCTGCATGCCGGACTACAAACATATATTTTAAATATTACCCTTGCAACCAGGAAAGAACGGGATATGTTTAAGACACCCTTGTTCACTTACGATTCAGCTAAGGGCTTGTCCTTATGAAGGAACTACGTGACAACGTCGCCTCCCGAACTAGAACCCCCTGACAGGGATATCTTCCCTCGCTTAGAAGCCTTTATATTCAAGTCTTCGGAGGCGGTCCTCTTCTTCCCATGGGGACAAGTGATGTCAGTTTCTCCTTCCCTTTCATCTTGGGAAGAGGGAGTTCCAATCTCCCCGGACGAGGTACCTGGCCTGCCTCTAGAATGGGGGCCACCCTGGGCCTTCTTGCTCTCCTCCCTGTCTTCCTTCGCTGGCATTTGATATGGTGCCAGAACCAGCATCCTTGTTAACACCGGATCAGCTGAGTCTTCGGGAAGAGGGGCCGAACACCTAATTCTCTCCGCCTTGTGTATCCAGCCCTGGCCGAGTATGGTTTTCTCAGTATATTGTTATGAGAAATTTAACTAAGCTATGTTCAGGAGTCGAGTGCTTACCAAGGTATCCGGATGGTTGCAGTCAAGGCCGATGTCCACTGTAGTATCCGACCACTATTTTCGTGTCCCGAAGAATAATTTCCACATTCCTATGAGCATCGTGTAAGAGAAGTGTTGAAGGGTTCGTGGTCCTTCTGGATTGAACACCCACATACAGAGAGGCCGTCACTGGCACGGTAGGACCCGACGGACTAGCATTACTTGGATTACGATGATAAGACCGATGTCCTTTTCAATGAGGCTTCGAAAGCGGCTTTGCAGTGTCTGCACTTCATCAATTGATCCCCAGTCCAGCCCCTTATTAATCCATGATGCGAGCCGTAACGGAGGGCCAGATCGGAATGTAGGTGTAGCTGCCCACTTGGTACCACGGGGTTTAGTGATGTAAAACCACTCCCGCTGCCATAGGTTGGAAGTTTCTGTGAAGGAGCCTTTTGGCCAAGGAGTATTGGTGAGTTTGCTCACTGCAGCACCACCGCACTCCGCTTGTTCCCCGTCGACTACCTTCGGCTTCACATTGAAGGTCTTGAGCCACAAGCCAAAGTGCGGGGGAATACAGAGGAAGGCCTCGCACATGATAATGAACGCCGAGACATGAAGAAAGGAGTCCGGAGCTAGATCGTGAAAATCTAGCCCGTAATAGAACATGAGCCCTTCAACAAAGGGATGAAGAGCGAACCCTAGCCCTCGGAGGAAGTGGGAGATGAATACGACCCTCTCGCCGGATCTGGGAGTAGGAATAACCTGCCCTTGAGCAGGAAGCCTGTGGGGGATTTCCGCGGTCAGGTATCTTGCCGCCCTTAGCTTCGCAATATCCTCCTCTGTGACAGAGGAAGCCACCCACTAGCCCTGAGGGCTGGGTCAGGACATGACTGGGAAGCACGAAGCGATTGAATTGAACCTTGGGCGCTAGAACTCGAGGTGGGAGAGGTTTGAGGAAAGGGTTGGCGTAAAGGAGAAAAGACGGGTCTTAGCACCTTTATAAAGGCGATGAATATCTAACGCCCCCTCCTAGGCCTCAAAACCTGCCTATTCCTAAGGAATCATGCCAACGGAACGGTTTGGTTACCCACGCCCGTATTGATGAGAATCCCGCAATAAGGGGACACGATCTCTGCTTTGACAAGACATGCCAATGAAACCGCATCTTGAAAAATGGAGCAGCGGGCTAAAAAACGGTTCGAAATAATGGCCGGGCGGCAACGTGATGTCACGCTACAAAAAGATTGTCAGCGGATTGGACTCGTGAAATATTATACTCTCTGCGGTTGTGTGTGGAATTTGTTTTGCAGAGCCGGACACGATTCTTGTGTTCAAAGACTATTTTGGAGTATTCGGAGAAGGAACCCGCCTTGCAATGCCGAAGACAATACGCGCGCCGGACAACTCTCCATTGAAGCCTGGTTCAGGGGCTATCGAGGGAGTCCTGGATTAAGGGGTCCTCACACGGCTGGACTATGTAGCGTGAGCCGGACTATTGGGCCGTGAAGATACAAGAAAGAAGACTCGCTCCCGTGTCCGGATGGGACTCTCCTTGGCGTGGAAGGCAAGCTTGGTGCCCAGATATGAAGATTCCTTTCTCTGTAACCAACTTTGTACAACCCTAGTCCCCTCTGGTGTTTATATAAACCGGAGGGCTTAGTCCATAGAGGCAATCATAATCATACAGGCTAGACTTCTAGGATTTTAGCCATCACGGTCTCGTGGTAGATCAACTCTTGTAATACTCATATTCATCAAGACCAATCAAGCAGGAAGTAGGGTATTACCTCCATAGAGAGGGCCCAAACCTGGGTAAACATCACGTCCCCCACCTCCTATTACCATCAACCCTAGACGCATAGTTCAGGACCCCCTACCTGAGATCCGCATGTTTTAACACCGACAACCGTCCCCACCCCTTATCCAATTTGGTTTCCCCCAGGTGGGGGGGCAGCCCCTTGTGGGAGGGTATGCCTCCCTCCTATGGCCCATATGGCCCATATCTTCCACCGGGGGGTTCTGGTAACCCCTCCGGTACTCCGGTATGTACCCGATACACTACGGAACCCTTCCGATGTCCTAATACTACCTTACAATATATCAATCTTTACCTCTCAACCATTTCTAGACTCCTCGCCATGTCCGTGATCTCATCCGGGACTCCAAAAAACCTTCGGTCACCAAAACACATATCACATATAATACATATCATCATCGAATGGTAAGCGTGCGGACCCTACGGGTTCGAGAACTATGTAGACATGACCGAAACATCTCTCCGGTCAATAACCAATAGCGGAACCTGGATGCTCATATCGGTTCCCACATATTCTACAAAGATCTTTATCGGTCGAACCGCAATGTCAACGTATGTTATTCCCTTTGTCATCGGTATGTTACTTGCCCGAGATTCGATCGTCGGTATCTCCATACCTAGTTCAATCTCGTTATCGGCAAGTCTCTTTACGCACTCTGTAATGCATCATCCCGCAAATAACTCCTTAGTCACATTGCTTGCAAGGCTTCATATGATGTGCATTACCGAGAGGGCCCAGAGATACCTCTCCGGTACTTGGAGTGACAAATCCTAATCTTGATCTATGCCAACCCAACAAACACCTTCAGAGATACCTGTAGAGCATCTTTATAATCACCCAGTTACATTGTGACGTTTGATAGCACACAAGGCATTCCTCCAGTGTCCGGGAGTTGCATAATCTCATAGTCGGAGGAATTTGTATTTGACATGAAGAAAGAAGTAGCAATAAAACTGAACGATCATTAGGCTAAGCTAACGAATGGGTCTTGTCCATCACATCATTCTCCTAATGATGTGATCCTGTTTATCAAATGACAACACATGTCCATATCTAGGAAACTTAACCATCTTTGGTCAACGAGCTAGTCAAGTAGAGGCATACTAGGGACACGATGTTTTGTCTATGTATTCACACATGTATCAAGTTTCTGTTTAATACAATTCTAGCATGAATGATAAACATTTATCATGAATAAGGAAATATAAAGTAACAACTTTATTATTGCCTCTAGGGCATATTTCCTTCAGCTATGACTCTGTCATGCAACCCATCAAGAGTGAACCATCGAGGGTGATTCTTCCTTATTTCACCTTCACGGCTACATCAAGCGGAACCCATCGTGGGTGATTCCTCGGATTCCCCTTTGGTGTTTTGGACTCACAGTTACTTTGACTTTACCATAGAACCATGATGACATCGGGTCAACCCCGAGGGGTACTCACGAGTGATGTGAAGTCAGGTTGACCTATAGGGTACCTGTGAAATAACTACACAACACGGCCCGGCATTCTTAGCCCTAGCCGTAAGTCCGTGAGACGAGGCGACGGGACGACATATCATGGATCATTGATAGTTACCACGTGCTCCCAAGACACTAACGGTTTTGATATGTGATCCGAGTAGGCCTCTTGCTTTATCGACTGACCACCACGCGAGAATAAGTATGGGCACTCTGCGTTGTTGAAAGTGCGTTATATCGACTAGAGGGGGGGTGAATAGGCGATTTTTATGAATTCTTCACTGAGGAATTTGCTGGTGAGGAAATTCCTTAGCGAAGAACAACTTGCAGCGGAATAAGTACTCAGAAGTAAGCATAACAGAATACAAGCATGGTCATCATGATGAAATGAAGACAAGCACAGAGTACAGAAAGCGTAATCACAGGATAACACAAGATGAAGACAAACAGACTGAAGAAATTGAACTGAGGAATTTGAGAAAGTCTTCAGTCAAAGTCTTCAAACACAGATATGAACAAACACTCAACACAGTAATGAGGAAATGAAAGGGTTGAGGAAATAGAACCAGTTAGTTGGTGAAGACAATGATTTGGTAAACCAGTTCCAACTGCTGTCTCAGTTGTACGTCTGGTTGGAGCGGCTGAGTATTTAAACTCGAGGACACGCAGTCCCGGACACCCAGTCACTGAGCCGCAACTCAGGACACCCAGTCCTCACCGTATTCTCCTTGAACTAAGACCACACAGGCCTCGTCCAATCACTCGTGATAAGTCTTCAGGTGACTTCCAAACCTTCACAGACTTGGTCACTCGGTGATCCACAATTCCTCTTGGATGCTCTAGACCTTGACGCCTAACCGTCTGGAAGAAGCACAGTCTTCAAAGGTAACAAGCGTCGGATCCACGCAGGATCAATTTCTTCAGTGATGCTCAATCACTTTGGGTTTGTGGGGGTTTGGTTTTGGGATTTTCCTCACTTGATGATTTTCGCTCAAAGTCCTCGCAGGATGGGTTGCTCTCAAATGACAAGTGTCAAGTTCTCTCGGAGCAGCCAACCAGCTAGTTGTTGTAGGGGGCGGCTATTTATAGCCTAGGGAGCAGCCCGACATGATAAGACATAAATGCCCTTCAATGATATGACCGTTAGGTGGATAAGATATTTTGGGACAGCCGGTGCGCAGCACAACAACGGTCGGAAATTTGACTCTCAAATTCCTCAGGGCTATCATGTTCCTCACTTTGTAGGCAATTCGCACTGGCGAATTCCTAACTCCTCAGTCAGAGAAAAGTCCTCAGTGACGAGAAGAACTGCGTCTCTGTCACTGAAGAAATTGACTGAACTGTATGAGATTTCCAATGGCTTCACTCGAAGGGATTGGTAGGTGTAGGATTTTGAGTTGAGCATCACATGGAAATTTTTCCTTAGTATTTCCTCGACCCCCTTTAACAGTACGGTGTTTCCTATGACTCAAGAAAGAGAAAATGAAACTATGAAAACAAAAGTCTTCACGCTTCATGTTCCTCAAATGAATATCAAGTCTTCAAGGTCACACCAATTTCTTCACTTTCAAAGTCTTCAGAAAGTCTTCAGAATATCAAAGTCTTCAGTCGAAGAACTTCATTTTTTGGGGTCGACTTTCTCTGTAAATATCAAACTCCTCATAGAATTATAGACCTGTGTACACTCACAAACGCATCAGTCCCTTAACCTATAAGCCTTCAATACACCAAAATCACTAAGGGGCACTAGATGCACTTACAATCTCCCCCTTTTTGGTGATTGATGACAACATAGGTTAAGTTTTCAACGGGGATAAACATATGAAGTGTAAATACTGATATTGAGGAATTTGATTGCAAGACATAGAAGAACTCCCCCTGAAGATGTGCATAGTGAGGAATTTGCTTTTGAGGCAATGCACATTTGAAGAGTTGAATCATGGAGATCTCCCCCTATATCTTGTAATTCATACACGCCTTTGATATATATAATATGAAGAATTTGAAATGCATGATGAAATATGGTGCCTGATGAAATTCAGCATGCGTGCAATAATATTAACGAGGAATAAGCATGCCAAAAGCATCAAAAGTATCGAAGCATAGTGCAACAAAAGTATCAGAGCACCATCCAAAAGTATCAGAGCACCATCGGGTTTAAGATTACAACTCGATCCAATAAAAGTTTCGGAAGAACGAGAGTTGTAACTTAAAAAAATGCCCATAATATAAACCCGCTTGAAGACTAACTCAGATTTCTCCCCCTTTGTCATCAAATGACCAAAAGGATTGAAACTGAGGACTAACGCCCCTGAAGAATTTCAAGTCGATGGAGGAGCGCCAGCGTTGTCGGGGTTGTTTGTTGTAGCAGGGCCTGCCGTAGTGTCGTCCAAATCTTCATACTCATCAGTTTCACGCGATGAAGAATAAGAGCTGGCCACCAGATCAGGAACTTTGACCCTCTTGAATTTCTTCGGAGGAGGGGCAGACCAGTCAAATGCTTCCTCGAGACCCATAGTCTTCAGTTCTTCCGCGCTATAGACATGAGTGAGGACAGCCCAGGTGCGGTTGAGGGTGTCATGAAGGTGATAATGGTTTTTCTTCACTGCATTATGTGTTGAGGTCATATTGTGAAGAACGGCAGCAAACTGACGCTTTACCCATTTGTGATTGCGATCAACCTTCTGATGAAGACTGAGGAGTAACTCACGGTCAGTCATCACCCTGGGTGCTGTGGCTTGAGGATTTTGCTTAGCTGAGGTATTTGCGGCAGTGTCATGTGTGGCAGAATCGTCATTGGTAGAGTAAGATGTAGCCAGGCGAAATTGACCATCCAATGGACGAATGCCTTCATCGATCACAGCAGCTGCCTTGCCTTTATCATCAGCTAAAGAAACTGTCCGTTTGAGGACTTCAATGGGAGGCAAGTAGCTACCATGGTTCAGAGTGTCAGCTTTGTAATTCAGTGAAGATCTTGCCCGTATGAATCTCATAATCCAAGGCGCATAGGGCTTCAGCTCGAAAGGTGACATGGCAACATTTTCCAGAGTCCTCATGAAGAAATCATGGAAGTTGACGGGAACGCCATGAATGATGTTGAAAAGCATATTCTTCATGATGCCAACGACATCTTCATCATTTGAGTCGTGGCCTTTGATAGGACTCATTGTCTTCGTCAGGATGCGATAGACAGTCCGAGGCACATAGAGCAATTCCTTGACGAGGAATTTGGTTCGTGGGGCCTGCCCAGGCTTCAAAGGCTTCATGAGCACTTGCATATAATGATTTGTCAGTTCAGGGTCATTGTAGATGCAACGTGCACTGTCATGGGGAGGATCGAGAGGAAGGACACGAAGCAATTCAGTTGCCGGTGCCTTGTAGTGAGTGTTTTCGGTCATCCAATTCAACACCCATGAATTGACATCTTCAGCGTCTCCAGTGATATGCAGTGTGGCGTAGAACTGAAGAATGAGTTCTTCATTCCAATTGCAAATGTCAGTGCAGAAATTCAGTAATCCTGCATCATGAAGAACACTAAGGACTGGCTCGAAGCATGGCAGAGATTCCATATCCACGTGAGGAATATGTTCATGATCGAAGATTTTTTCCTTGTCAAATAGCACTGAGGAATAGAAGTTGGCTTGACTAGCAGTCCAGAAACGCCTCTTCCTTATGCGAGCAGAGTCATAGGGGTTGTAATCAGTGAAGAACACATGCTCGAAAAGAAGTCTTCAGCCTTGAACTTCTGTTTGCTTGAGAACGGATTCTTCGGCTTTGGCAGAGGGGTGTCAGTGATTTGCAGTACCACCTCAGGAATCGCGAGCTCAGGTGCTTCAGGCAGAGGAATTTCTGGTTCCTCTTCTTGTGCAATATGTGGATCAGCAGTAGCAGGTTCTTCAGCACTAGCGGCTGGAATATCTTCATGAACAGAGGAAGTGGGATGAGTTTCTTCAGAGCCCATTTGAACAGTTGTTGCCGGGGACTGAGGAATCTGTTGGATAGGTGTGAACAGAGGAGTATTGGGATGCTGACTTTCCCAAAAGTCATCATTCATCACTGGTGTGGAGCATCCGATAGCCACATCTTCATCTTCAATTTCCTCAACACCAGCCTCTTCAGCTGTGAACTGAGGCATAGGTGAGGAATTGACTGTCATTGAAGGGAAGGTATCCACTTCAATTTCTTCATCAATCTGCTCTGACGAAGCAGCAGAATGATTTTCTTCATCAGATCCGCTTGGAATCTTGTAGTCTTCTCCAAAAGGAACAATTTCCTTTGATGACATGGAGGAAATCGGAACGGCATCAATTGGATGTTCAAGTGAGCTGGTCATTGGCTTCATTTTCTTCGTAGCCGAAGAATTTGACGCAGATGATGCCTTCCTTTTCTTCACTGCAGCTCGCTCTGCAGCCTTGGTCTTCTTCACTTCATAGGCAGAAGGAAGAATTGGAGTTGGTGTAGGCGCGGGAGGAGCTGAGGAAGCTGGTTGATTTTCTTCAGGTGCAACTGATGCAGTTGCCCTGATCTCTTCAGTTTCTTCAGGCGCACCACTAGTGGATGCCCTGGCAATTTCTTCAGCGGCTGGAATAGAGTCATTAGCCCTGGAATTTGCATTTTTTTCAGCAGGCTGAAAGTCATCAGCGGTGCTGGCATGTTCTTCAGCAGGCTGAGCAGAGTCTGCAGCCTGAAGATTTTCTTGTTGCGATGGGGCTGCAACAGTTGTCATTTTCTTCGTCAGGTTGACAAATCTCACTTTGGCTCCTTGCCAATCAGCATAGTATGCATCGAAGTCTTTGCTGAGGGCTTGGGTTTCAGACTGAGCCTTGAGAAGTTCCTCAGGTGTCATTCTGACAACATTTTTCTTCAGGAGCTTCTCCTTCCTGTATTGAGCCTTCTTGATCCTTCTCAAATTTCCATTTCTCTTGAGTGATGAAATGGGTTAGCATGTGACTTTGACCAGGAGTCAGTTGAAAATCAGGCATGGGGGTGTTTGGATCCTTGTGCCAGAGGTCAATGTAGTCGAGGATTTTCCTCGGATCCAAAAGCAGTGGCACCGATGTGCCTTTGGCTCTAGCGGCCTTCACTTGTCTGTCTCTGATGATTTCTGCAAGTTCATCATCAGAAGCTTCATTATCAGAGGGCACTTGGAATGCGACCTGTTTCTTCCTTGGACTTGGCCGAGGACCGCGTCCAGCTGTTGCTTTAGTCTTCAACAGTGTGGGGCCTGATGAGGACATTGGTGCAGCTGAGGAACTTGCTGAGACACCAGAAGCAATTGAAAAACCCGTAGTCCTTTGACATGTAGCCAGATGCACAGGAGTTGAGGACTTTGGTGGAGCAGTAGCGGTCTGAGGAATTTGCCGTGAGGGCATAGCTGAGGAACTTGGCCTTGAGGGCGCTGTTGGTGAAGCACTTGGCTTGCGAGCAGGCTTCTTTGGCATTGATTTCCTCGGCTTGACCGAGGTCTCAGCAGCAGCAGCAGCGGCAGAATCCTCATTGAATTTCCTCACTGCCTCCTTGGCTTGTCTTGCCAATTTTGCTTGGCGCCTAGCCCATTCTTCAGGAAAGTCCTCACCACGCTTGATGCTGGTGGGATCAGCTACTTGGCCAGGTGCCAATGGAGCTCTTGGGCATGGAGGATTTAAAGTGAATTTCTTCATGTACTTTGGAGTAACATATCGATATTCCCTCCATTCTCTTGCCCATCTCCGTTCAATCCTCTGAATGCGCACCTTGCACTGATTTTTGTTCTCTTTGCCAAATTTGGCTTCATCAGGTGTGCAATAGTCCTTGTATATGTCATCAGGGATCTCGAAAGTAGTCATGACCTCAGGTTTCTTTCCTCCTTTCTGCGGTCTCTTTCCTTCAGCCATATTCTTCAGATGAGGAATTTGAACAATTGAACACTCTGAAGAAGTATGCAGTTTTTCTTCGAGGAACGCTGCAAATGAGTTAAGTTGATGAGAACCCAGTGATTCAGCAGCGGACATGAGTACCTGTGAACAGAGTGTAGGTGCGAGGAATTTGGAGAGGTCATATGCGTTCTCAGAAGGTTTTTCGAAAAGACAAGTTTTGAGGAATTTGACCAGTTGAGCCTTGAGGAATTTCACTAAGCGTTCTTGTCTTAGGTTCCAAAGTTGTACAGATCGAAGATCCACACAATTGAGGAATCTTGAAGAAAATGAGTGCTTAGAGAAATGGATCAAGAGCATACAGTGTGTGAGGTGTTCAGATGTGTGAAGATTTGAAGAATAAAACACCTTTGAAGATTTTCAGGAAAGCTTGAGAATCAAAGTGAGTAATAAAAGTAACTTTTAATTACCCGAACTGAAGAACACGACGAACTGAGATGAACAGCGGTGAAGTTCGTCAAGTTAGATCTCCCACGCCCTAACTTGGCAGAGGGAGACAGCTCCGGCGGCGGCGGAGTGAAGATTTCCGCAACCGGCGCGAGTACGATGGCGACGAGGTCGAGGCAGCGAAGCTCTTCCTCACCGGCGACGATGGAGTAGCGGCGGCGCTAGGGTTTGAGGAGCTCGAGCGAGAGACAGCGACCGAGCGGAGTAAATGAAGTGAGGAAGGGGAGAGGGGTATTTATAGCCACGGTGAAAAACTGTTCGCCCGAAGATTTTGGGATGAACATACCCCTGCCCTTTCTCCTTCACGCGACATGTGTCACCCACGTACTATGCAGATGAGATCGTGTAAGATCGTGGGTGAATATAATAATGCATCATGGGATGCGGAACGGTTTGAGAAGTAAAACCTAAAATCTTGATAAGATTTGTTTTTAAAGTTTCGTTCGCAATTTCTTCAGCTGACAAGGACACAGTGAAGACTTTGAACGAGTTTCAAATAGAATGCACATGAAGAATTTGTGAATAGATTGGGTTGAGTATAGCATAGAGGGGGAAGGGTCCGATCACATTCACTTAGCAGAAAACGCAACTTGAAGAAATAGCCATAAGTGAATGCTGTAGAGGACATAAACTCATATATATACATAGCCAATGAACAAAAATGACGGAAACAGTGAAGATTTTGCAAAGTTGAAGAATTTGAAAAACTGAAGAATTTCAAAACTGAGGAAAAACTCAAATTGAAGATTTTCAACTTTTTGTGGTGGCGTAACCCACCGTATAAGAATGATGATTTCAGACACCGCGTAAAATTGTCGTAGGGTTCTGAGAATCAAATTCTTCATTAATTTCTTCACACTTAGAGTGTTATTCTTCATTGATTGAAGAAAAACGTTTCTTCATGTGTTGCACATCTAAGTCATCAGTTTTGCATAAGTGTTAGGATGTGTGTCCTTTTCAAAGAACATTCGAAGACTCTAAGATATTTAGCTCACACCGCAACTTGCTAAATCTCTTCTCATCCAAGGGCTTAGCGAAGATATCAGCTAGCTGTTCTTCAGTCTTCACGTGCTCGATGGAGATGTCGCCCTTCAACACATGATCACGAAGAAAATGATGACGAATCTGAATGTGCTTTGTCTTCGAGTGCTGAACTGGGTTGTGTGCAATCTTGATGGCACTCTCATTGTTGCAGAGGAGAGGCACATTCTTCACGTTGACGCCATAGTCCTTGAGGGTTTGCTTCATCCAAAGCAGTTGAGCACAGCAAGAGCTAGCAGCAATGTATTCAGCTTCAGCAGTAGACAGTGATACACAGTTCTGTTTCTTCAAGGACCAACAGACCAAAGATCGTTCGAGGAAATGACAAGTACCAGATGTTGACTTGCGGTCCACACGATCACCAGCATAGTCAGAGTCAGAATATCCAATGAGATCAAAAGCAGAGCCCTTGGGGTACCATAATCCTAGTGTTGGTGTGTGAGCTAGATATCGAAGAATATGCTTCACAGCCTTATGGTGTGATTCCTTCAGTGCAGCTTGAAATCGGGCACACATGCAAACACTAAGCATTATATCTGGCCTAGATGCACATAAGTACAATAAAGAACCAATCATGGAGCGGTATACCTTATGATCGAAGTCAATACCATTTTCATCAGTGCATAGATGGCCATTTGTGGGCATAGGAATTTTGACGCCTTTGCAATCTTGCATGCCGAATTTCCTCAGTACATCTTTGAGGTATTTCTCCTGAGATATGAATATGCCATTGCGCTGCTGACGAATTTGAAGGCCTAAGAAGAATTTCAACTCTCCCATCATAGACATTTGATATTCTTCACTCATCATATAGGCAAATTCATCACTATAACGTTGGTCAGTACAGCCAAAGATAATATCATCAACATATATTTGGCACACAAACAGTTCACCATCATAAGATTTAGTAAAGAGAGTAGGGTCGAGTGAACCGGGTGTGAAGCCATTCTTCACGAAGAATTCCTTCAATGTATCATATCACGCCCGAGGGGCTTGCTTGAGGCCATACAGGGCCTTATTAAGTCTGAAGACTTTGTCAGGATTCTTTGGATCTTCAAAACCTGGGGGTTGAGCAACATATACTTCTTCCTCAAGCTTACCATTGAGGAATGCACTTTTCACATCCATTTGATATAAGATGATATCATGATGGTTAGCATAAGCAAGTAATATGCGAATCGCCTCAAGTCTAGCAACAGGTGAAAAAATTTCATCGAAATCAATTCCTTCAACCTGTGTGTAGCCTTGAGCTACTAGACGTGCCTTATTCCTCACCACAAGGCCATTTTCATCTTGCTTGTTGCGGTAGATCCACTTTGTGCCAATGATATTATGCTTGCGAGGATCTGGGCGATTGACCAGTTCCCAGACATTGTTAAGCTCAAACTTATGTAATTCTTCTTGCATAGCCTGAATCCACTCCGGCTCCAGAAATGCTTCATCTACCTTAGTGGGCTCTGTGATAGAGACAAAAGCATAGTGCCCACAAAAGTTAGATAAATGTGAAGCTCTTGAGCGTGTGAGAGGACCTGGTGCGCTAATGTCATCGATGATCTTCTCCACTTGCACTTCTTTTGCAACGCGAGGATGAGCTGGTTGTTGCTGAGGGATTTGATCAGCATTTTCTTCAGCACCAGTTTCTTCATCATGTTCTTCAGGTGCATCAGCTCGACGTTCTTCATGAACAGGAATGAATTCTTCAGCAGATTCTTCAGTAGGAATGACATCCTCAGTTGCCTTGAACTTGATAGAATCCTCAGGTGCTGGTTCATCTAACACAGACGGTAGGTGCTCTCTTTGCGAGCCATTAGTTTCATCAAACTGCACATCTACAGTGTCAACAATCTTGTGAAGAACAATGTTGAAGACTCTATAGGTGTGTGAGTCCTTTCCGTAACCAAGCATAAAACCTTCATGTGCTTTCGGTGCAAATTTAGAGTTGTGGTGAGGATCTCTAATCCAACATTTAGCACCGAAGACTTTGAAATAACTCACATTGGGTTTCTTGTCAGTGAGGAGTTCATAGGCCGTTTTCTTGAAGAATTTGTGAAGATATACTTTGTTGATGATGTGGCACGCAGTATCAATTGCATTAATCCAAAAATGTTGAGGCGTTTTGTATTCATCAGCATAGTGCGAGCCATCTCAACAAGAGTTCTGTTCTTGTGCTCCACGACGCCATTTTGCTGAGGAGTATAGGGAGCAGATAACTCATGAGTAATACCAAGTTCATCAAGATAGGCATCAAGACCGGAATTCTTGAACTCAGTTCCATTGTCACTTCTAATGTGCTTGATCTTCACACCAAAGTTGGTTGAAGCCCTCGAGGAAAATCGTTTGAAGACTTCCTGCACTTCATGTTTGTAAGTAACAATGTGTACCCATGTATATCGAGAGTAATCATCAAGAATGACAAAACCATATAGATATGCATCATTAGTGACTGCTGAGTAATGATTAGGTCCGAAAAGGTCCATGTGAAGCAATTCGAATGGACGGGTAGTGGTCATGATAGTCTTCGCTGGATGCTTGGCCTTGGTCATTTTTCCAGCTTCACAGGCTCCGGATAAGTGATCCTTGAGGAATTTGACATTCTCAATGCCAATGACATGCTTCTTCTTCGCAAGCGTGTGCAAATTCCTCATGCCTGCGTGACCAAATCTTCGATGCCATAGCCAGCCTTCTGAAGCTTTTGCAAGTAGACACACGGCTGGTTGTGGTCCTGTAGAGAAATCAACAATATACAGATCTCCTCTCCTAAAGCCTTCGAAGACTTTGGAATTGTCAGCTTCCATTATCACAACACAGCGATACTTGCCAAAGACAACTACCATATCAAGATCACAAAGCATTGAGACTGACATGAGATTGTATCCTAAGGACTCAACAAGCATGACTTTGTCCATGTGTTTATCCTTAGAGATTGCAACCTTACCAAGACCCAATACCTGGCTTTTGCCTTTGTCAGCAAAGATGATATGCTTCAGAGGTGACAGTGATAAGGAAGCATCCATCAATAGATTCTTGTCACCAGTCATGTGATTCGTACATCCACTATCGAGGACCCATTCAGTAGTTTTGGGTTGATCATCCTGCAGATGAATTAGTGTAGCTTACAATCTCATATGCTTCATCAGTGAAGAATATGATATCAAGTTCATCAGATGAATTTCATCAAGCAGTAAACAGATATAGCAGTATGAGGACGTGTGAAATGAAAGTTCATTTCATCATGATTAGCCTACGTCCTTTCAGGCATTTTGTCAGGTCCCCAGCAAATTCTTCAGACGTTAAAGCACGTCTGGAGACCTGACCCTGCATAAGAGATTAGTTCTTTTTTCTTCACCACCCACATCTGAAGGGGTGGCAAAGAGTTCATCACTCTGCGAGCACCATATGAGAATGGTGGCAAAGATGCCAAACCATTTCGTTTCACATGAGAGGGGTTAGGATAAGCATATGAATAAGCAGAGAAATTCTTTGAGGACTTATGAACATAATGGTTTGAAGAATAATGCACATATTCATAGCCCTTAGCTCTACCCTGCGAGACAGAGTTGTTAGCACGATGATAATCATATGAGGACTTTGATCCTTTTGAAGAATTTGATCCATGTGAGGAATTTGGTCCGTATGAGGACTTGGATCCATATGAAGAATTTGGTCCATATGAAGAATTTGATCTGGGTTTCCTGTTCTTCACTGGTGGTGTCATGAGGACATTCACCTGAAGACTTTCAACATAACTTTTGGGAACCCAGATTTTCTTCATAGGGGAACCGTTCCTGCAGTTAGTGCCAACATATCTAGCAAATACTTCACCATTCTGATTTTTGAACAGTTTATAGTTGGAGTCAAATGACTCATCAGAAGAATGAGGAGATTCACATGTAAAGCCAGATAAGTTAGATGGATCAACTGGAGGTCCCTTTGAAGCAACCCATGAGGTTTTGGGGTACTGCTCAGGCTTCCAATATGTTCCATCAGCATTGAGTTTCCTCTCAAAGGCAATACCCTCTTTCCTAGGGTTTCTGTTGAGGATCTGCTTTTTAAGCACATCACAAAGTGTCTGATGCCCTTTGAGGCTTTTGTACATGCCTGTCATGTACAATTCCTTCAGCCCTGCATTGTCAGTGATACTAGCAATGTCCTCAGATGAGGAATTAGTGATAGCAGAGGCAGATGAAGAATTTGTAACAGTTGAAGCATTTGAACATTCAGGTGAAGAATTAGCAGATTCACGTTCAATGCACTTTAAGCATGGAGGAACAAATTCTTCCTGAGAAGCGCTGATTTGTTGAGCTAGTAATGAATCGCGCTCCTTCTGAAGATCTTCATAACACACTCTTAGCTTTTCAAGATCTTCCTTTCTTTGAAGAGATTCAGAGGAAAGCTTCTCGTGATCTTGCTTTTCTTGAAGAAATTCATAAGAAAGTTTCTCATGATCAGATAAGAGAGTGTTATGATGACCTTGAAGGTTATCAAACCTAGACTGAAGTCTCTGAAGATTTTCAGTCAGGGCTTTAGTGCGATCCATTTCTTCACCCGACATATCATCACTTTTGTCTAGCATGTTTTGAACCTTTTCAAAAGCCCGTTGTTGTTTTACAGCAATCTTAGCAAGTTTAGAGTAGCTGGGCTTGAGATCCTCATCAGATTCATTTTCACTAGATTCAGAGGAGTTGTATTTGAGTACCTTTGCACCTTTCGCCATGAAGCAATAGGTGGGAGTGTAGCCATCGTTATCTTCATCAGGCTTGTCGGTGGGGTCAGTTTCTTCAGTGTTGAAGATAGACTTGCTGACGAAAGCAGTAGCGAAGGCCAGACTCGCCACACCAGATTCAGATTCTTCAGACGCCTCCTCTTCATCATTTTCCTCAGATTCAGCTTCAGAGTCCATCTCCTTGCCAATGAATGCACGAGCCTTCTTGGAGCTGCTCTTCTTGTGAGATGAAGACTTCGAGGATTTTGATGACGAAGATTTTGACGATTTCTTCTTCTTCTTTGCATCATCAGAACTATAATCCTTGTATTTCTTCTTCTTCATTTCTTTTTCCCACTGAGGACAATCTTGGATATAGTGACCAGGTTTCTTGCATTTGTGGCACAGCCTTCTCTTATAGTCACTGGATGAGGAATCACTGCTTCTTGAGGATTTTCCAAAGCGACCACGTCTTGAGAACTTCTGGAATTTCTTCACGAGCAGTGCTAGCTCCTGGCTCAACTCTTCAGGATCACCAAGGCTACTACCAGAATCCTCATATTTAGAGTCAGACACAGCCTTGGCCTTCAGGGTACGTGGTTTGCCATAGTTTGAACCATAGAGATCTCTCTTTTCAGCAAGCTGGAACTCATGAGTATTTAGCCTTTCAAGGATATCGGCAGGATCAAGAGACTTGTAATCAGCACATTCTTGTATCATCAGTCCCAGAGTATCAAACGAGGAATCAAGCGATCTCAACAGTTTCTTCACCACTTCATGATCAGTGATGTCGGTGGCACCGAGGGCTTGAAGCTCATTTGAGATGTCAGTGAGGCGATCAAAGGTTTGTTGGACATTTTCATTGTCGAGTCTTTTGAAGCGGTTGAAGAGATTCCGAAGAACATCAACTCGAGAGTCACGCTGAGTTGAGACTCCTTCATTCACTTTGGACAGCCTATCCCAGATAAGCTTAGCAGTTTCCAAAGCACTCACTCTTCCATACTGTCCTTTGCTCGGATGGCCACATATGATATTCTTCGCTTGAGAATCGAGTTGCTTGAATCTCTTCACATCAGTAGCGTTCAGTGAGGGTGAGACAGAGGGAACACCATTTTCCACAACATACCAGAGATCGTTATCAATTGCCTCAAGATGCATTCGCATCTTGTTCTTCCAGTAGGGGTAGTCCGTCCCATCAAAGGTAGGACACCCAGCCGAGACCTTGATCATACCTGCGGTCGACATAACTAAAACTCCAGGCGGTTAAACCAAAATCACACAGAACAAGGGAGTACCTTGCTCTGATACCAATTGAAAGTGCGTTATATCGACTAGAGGGGGGTGAATAGGCGATTTTTATGAATTCTTCACTAAGGAATTTGCTGGTGAGGAAATTCCTTAGCGAAGAACTACTTGCCGCGGAATAAGTACTCGGAAGTAAGCATAACAGAATACAAGCATGGTCATCATGATGAAATGAAGACAAGCACAGAGTACAGAAAGCATAATCACAGGATAACACAAGATGAAGACAAACAGACTGAAGAAATTGAACTGAGGAATTTGAGAAAGTCTTCAGTCAAAGTCTTCAAGCACAGATATGAACAAACACTCAACACAGTAATGAGGAAATGAAAGGGTTGAGGAAATAGAACCAGTTAGTTGGTGAAGACAATGATTTGGTAAACCAGTTCCAACTGCTGTCTCAGTTGTACGTCTGGTTGGAGCGGCTGAGTATTTAAACTCGAGGACACGCAGTCCCGGACACCCAGTCACTGAGCCGCAACTCAGGACACCCAGTCCTCACCGTATTCTCCTTGAACTAAGACCACGCAGGCCTCGTCCAATCACTCGTGGTAAGTCTTCAGGTGACTTCCAAACCTTCACAGACTTGGTCACTCGGCGATCCACAATTCCTCTTGGATGCTCTAGACCTTGACGCCTAACCATCTGGAAGAAGCACAGTCTTCAAAGGTAACAAGTGTCGGATCCACGCAGGATCAATTTCTTCAGTGATGCTCAATCACTTTGGGTTTGTGGGGGTTTGGTTTTGGGATTTTCCTCACTTGATGATTTTCGCTCAAAGTCCTCGGAGGATGGGTTGCTCTCAAATGACAAGTGTCAAGTTCTCTCGGAGCAGCCAACCAGCTAGTGGTTGTAGGGGGCGGCTATTTATAGCCTAGGGAGCAGCCCGACATGATAAGACATAAATGCCCTTCAATGATATGACCGTTAGGTCGATAAGATATTTTGGGACAGCCGGCGCGCAGCACAGCAACGGTCGGAAATTTGACTCTCAAATTCCTCAGGGCTATCATGTTCCTCACTGTGTAGGCAATTCGCACTGGCGAATTCCTAACTCCTCAGTCAGAGCAAAGTCCTCAGTGACCAGAAGAACTGCGTCTCTGTCACTGAAGAAATTGACTGAACTGTATGAGATTTTCAACGGCTTCACTCGAAGGGATTGGTAGGTGTAGGATTTTGAGTTGAGCATCACATGGAAATTTTTCCTTAGTATTTCCTCGACCCCCTTTAACAGTACGGTGTTTCCTATGACTCAAGAAAGAGAAAATGAAACTACGAAAACAAAAGTCTTCATGCTTCATGTTCCTCAAATGAATATCAAGTCTTCAAGGTCACACCAATTTCTTCACTTTCAAAGTCTTCAGAAAGTCTTCAGAATATCAAAGTCTTCAGTCGAAGAACTTCATTTTTAGGGGTCGACTTTCTCTGTAAATATCAAACTCCTCATAGACTTATAGACCTGTGTACACTCACAAACGCATCAGTCCCTTAACCTATAAGTCTTCAATACACCAAAATCACTAAGGGGCACTAGATGCACTTACAGTTGTACGTTTCTTACGAAAGCTCACAGATGTTAGCGGTTTAGCTGCACGCACCCGAGTGGTCCGCGTAAGCACCTGCCTTGTATAAGGAGGTAGCCAGGACTGATCCCAACCATCCTTGCAACGTGTAGGATTGCAGAGGACGATTGGCCCATGACGCCTTCGCATTTATGATGTAGACCGGCGTGTCGGCCTCTCTGTTGAGCCTAGGTAGGACTACGACATGTCGATGAGCCGAGGCCGGGTATGATCTGATGGTGTGCCCGGTCGGAGTTAATCAAGCGTGCTGGGTAAGTTTGTGCACCCCTGCAGGGAAGTTAATCTATTTGAATAGTTGTGTCCACAATAACGGATGCTCGGAGTTGTAGCCCAATTGATACAACTAGAACTGGATATTGGATATGTGAAATGGATATGATGGCTCCGGGATTGCTTGCTCGCAGGGAGTCGAGAAGGGATCTCTGGGCGATACTACAACATACTACTACTTTATATTATGCTAATCTCCACTCTTCTAATGCGTCAAGATGCCATTCTTTAATAGGCTAGGCTTTCCCTTCTCTTTTGGCATTTCTTCAGTTTAGTCCAAAGATATAGCCCCATTCCTTTGATACTGATGCATACTTGGAATAGTTCTGATATAAGTCTTGCGAGTACTTTGGATGAGTATTGACGGTTTCTTTGCTACTTCTTTTCCCCTATACCGGATTACTATGATAAGATGACGGATCCAAGGAGCCAGATGCTACCATTGATGGCTACTACTACTACACCGAGGGTGTCTACTACTACGTGGAGGCCGTCGACGACCAGGAGTAGTTAGGAGGCTCCCAAGTAGGAGGCCTTGCCTTTTCGATCATCATTGATGTTTGTGCTAGCCTTCTTAAGGCAGACTTGTTTAATTATGTCTGTACTCAGATATTGTTGCTTCCGCTGGCTCGTTTATATTCGAGCTTATGTATTTGATCCCTCGAGGCCTCTGGCTTGTAATATGAAGCTTGTATGACTTTAATTTGTGTCTAGAGTTGTGTTGTGATATCTTGCTGTGAATCCCTGATCTTGATCCTACATATTTGCGTGGATTAGTGTACGATTGAATCGGGGGTGTCACAATATGGACATCCACGGTTCCACTATCGGTCATTGAACAAAAGGGGTTTTGGTCATGTCTATGTTTCGCCGAACCTACAGGGTCACAAGCTTAACTTAATCATGATCTACTGAGTGTTAGGAGGGCAAGAGTAATGAGGAATATTTATGAAATAGTTTCATTAATATTTGAAATACTTTCAAGAGGAATCAGAAGCGTTTTGGGGCCACCAGAAAGGTTTCGGGGTTTACCGGGTAATATCAATAAATTATATATATATATATATATATATATATATATATGTGTGTGTGTGTGTGTGTGTGTGTGTGTGTGTGTGTGTGTGTGTGTGTGTGAAAATAGTTTCTAGTGATGTTGAATTAATATTTAAAAGCTCTAAATATGATTAGGAGGCTTTTATACTTATTTAAATATCAACATGCCTAAAAGGGACAATAGGAGGTGGCATCCCCTTCCTCCTTGTAGAAGAAAGGGGAGGCCGAATTGGAGGGGGTTTCCCCCTCCTCAAGCCCAGCCAAGGGGGGAAACTGTCCTCCCTTGTGTGGCACGTCGTTCTCTCCCTCCAACTTATATATACTTATGGTTTTGGTACTTTTTTATACACAAGTTTTTGGAGCCTCCTCTTGTTCTCTAGTTCTAATTCTAGTTGATCCAACTAGAGCTAGATATAGATCCTCTCTAATCCTCATAATTAGAAGCCAGTGTGATTCTAATCTCCTCCCTATAATTCTTCGGCGAAGATTAAGTTTGGACGATGAAGCGCTGCCGGGTCGTGAAGATCGTACACTTGCAAATTGTGGAGAGGCCATGCTTTCCGTCTTCCGTTCGAGGGATCATTCATGAATGGTTCAAGGGACTTCAAGTATGATCTACACGGACTCTTCTTCTTCCGATGCAACTCGGAGCCAGTGCCGATCTGATCAAAACCGTTATTGCATCTTCATAGTGTTCCTGGTTGATCATAGGGCGATTTTTTGTTTTCTACTACGTTTCCCGACACAAATATACATTCAGGGACTTGCATAAATTAATTTTCACTCGAATTTAGGGCTTTGTATCACTCAAATTTCAATATCAATTTATTCGGAAGCAAAACATCTGAGCTACGCAACACGTATATTTGCTACAAACACCACTTAGCTACAAATGTTGGTTTGCAAATGAAGAGAATTTTTTTATCCATGAACTCCTATTTTGGATGAACAATTTCATTCATGAACTTGGAATAAAAAAATTATTTTTGAGCTAGTAATAAATAAACCCTTCAGGTCATCCCTCTCATACTTTATGAACTTCTATTTATGAACTTGTAATCAACACTTCTATTTACGAAGAAAAAATTAGGATCCATGAATCACGTGGTTGTTGCTCATGTCAGTGTCAACTGCCTTCATGACGGGAGGTTGTTCTTGTTCTTGAAGTTGTCCATCGGTGTAGACGAACTCATGGCGGTCGTGGCAGTCATGGCGGTAGAGGCGACATCGTAGTGGTGGAGGGGAGGGTGACATCGAGAAATGGACGATAATGACGAGGAGGACGGAGACAGAGGTAGCCACAACGGCGAGCAGGGCTGAGCCACGACGAGGCGGATGGGTGGCGTCATGTCGGTGGAGGCTACAACTAAGGCGTGGTGCATCAAGAGAGGGGGAATATGCAAGTAGTCGACTGGTGAAGAGAGAGAGAGAGAGAGAGAGAGAGGAGGGCTGTAGTGGCGGGCAAGGCATTGTGGTGACGGGGCGGCGCGACACGACGGTGGTGAAGATTTGGGAAGGGGAGAGGACAATGTGAGAAGGAGATTTAGAGTGGGGTGGGAGGAAGGGGCCGTGGCGACGGTTTTGGGCTACTGACTAGTGGCGTGAGCTCGTGGGGCCCACGACACCGATATATTTTTCTTATTTCTTATTTTCTTTAGTTTATATTTTGTTTGTTTGAATTTATATTTATCTAGGTTATTTTTTATTTGATGCTATATTTAGGGTATTATTTATTTGTGTTTTGTTTAGATTATTTTAAATTTACGTTTACATTCTATTTAGGTTATTTTTAAATTTATATTTTATTTAGCTTTATTTCAAAATTATGTTTCATTTAGGTTATTTTTAATTTAGTTTATTTTTATTTATTTATTAGGATTTATTCAGATTATTTTATATTTTATTTAGGTTATTATTTAATTTAGGTTAATTTTAATTGATGTTTTATTTGGTTTTTTAGGTTATACTTAAGTTATTTTTATTTAGGTTATACTTGGTAATAAAACCACTATTACTTACACATACATGTTTTTATACATTTGCCACGAGAGAAAGAAAAAAAACTAATTGGAGCTAGCTACTGATAAGTGAAAGTGGAGAAGAAGAGAAGAAATAAGTGAAGTTATATAGGAGGAACAGGATAGAGGTCGACATATATCAGTGGCCTGTAAAGAAGACACACTAGTGGAGTGCTAGGTAGATACCACAACAGCACTAGTTACAGTACTAGTGTTGTGTAAATATCTCACATGTCGTCACTAATTTGTGCCTGGTCAGAACACTTAGTCCCACATACTTGTGGCATGTGAAAATGCAGCCACGCCACCAGTAACCTATTATAGGTGGCTGCTTCTCTCAACTAGAAAGGTGTTGAGCCACGAAATGCACGGGTTTATAGCAAGCTGCAATGTCCCGTAAATGACATCAAGGTTTATCGGACCAATAGGAGTTTAGTAACACAACCAATAATGAGCACATGCACATACATATACAAAACTGCCTTGGCTCCCAACTGATCTAGCGAGGTTGTCAGTATCACTAGCTCTGCTAGTTATAAGGATTAAAAGTACAAATGTATGAAAGATTTGATTGCAACCAAAAAATAAAAAAATAAATTGAAAAGAGCATTTGATCGACGATAAAAGAATACAGGAAGATGGACTGAGGTCCATAGGTTCATCAGTGGTTTCTTTCCAAAACAAAGCATGGTGTGGTGGACAAATTATAGTTGTGCATCAATAAATTTAGATTATCTTTTATAACTATATGACTATCCATGGCATAATCAACATATACGCATCACGTCCCAATATTATAGACAGTTATCCCACTGCATCTATAGCTAACACTCCACCCAACACCGCTATCCAGCATGCATCTTAAAGTATTACTCCCTGCGTTCCAAAATGCTTGTTGGGGTTTTAGTTCCAAACTAAAACCCCGACAAGCATTTTGGAATGGAGGTTCAAACTTGAACTAAAACCCTGACAAGCATTTTGAAACAGAGGGGGTAAGTAAAAGCAAAGTATTTCAATAAGTACGATGACATGAAGTTGATGATATATTGTCTTCACCCTGCATTCAAATGACAACTACACAACCATCTTGTTATCCCTAGTGGCAACAACACAATACAAGCCTTTTTCACTTTCTGTCAATGTGGTAGATTGCTTGCAAGATTGAACCCAACTATCATTACACAACTCCCTCTTGGAGACCACCCATCAAACTTGACCAAAAAAATTAAAGATAGGTCACAGAGTATCTATGAATCAGAATTATGCAGCAAGGAAACCAAATAGATCTAAAAGACATTCATGGATAAATCTGATCATAAAGTGACAATTCATCATATCACAACTAACACACCAACATATTACATCATATGGCTCACAATCATGTAGGGAAGCTCATGTGATCTTTGTATTGAGAATTATGCGAGAGCGAAACCAACTAGCTACTGATATGGCTCCATAGTCCAAAGAAAACTACTCACGGGCGATTATGATGGCCTTCAAGTTGATGGAGATGGCCACCACTATGATTTTTCCCTCAGGCAGAGTACCCAAAAAAAAAGCATCCAGATTGGATCGTCACGTAACAGAGAGGTGCGGCGGCAGAAACATGAGAACTCCTCAATATGTAGGGTTTTCTAGGTTAAATATAAATATATGTGTCAAGAGGCAGTGGAACCCAGTCCTTTGCCGTGTGGTGGGGCGCAGGCTATGGACCACCCTCTAGTCTATGTCAGTGACCCCTGGAAGCTTCCCGGTGCAAAATAATTTCTGAAAAAATCCAGGATTTCTTGAGCTCTGAAAAATTATTTTTTCTGGAAGTCCAAAAAGATGCAGAAAACAACAACTGACATTGATCACATAGTTAATAGGTTAGTCAAAAACAATTTGATGCTAAAATTATATACACATGGCATGAAACAATAAAAAAATAGATACGTTATGTCCACTCTGTGTTTACGCATAGTGGCTGGAACCTTCATATTCATGTAGAGCACACTCCATATTTCATATGGCGACAGGAGATGGGATTTTTTACGTACACTCACTCCAAAGTCTTAAAAGAGGAAGTGCTATACAGCCATATAGTAGTCCAAATAACGTACTCCGTACCACAGCTGGTACTACTACGTCCTGGAGTAAAAGTTAAAATTTGAACGGAATAAGATGCAGATGCAGTTCACATGATCACATCGATCCACGGCCAGGGGAGAGATGGGATTCCTCTGCCCCCCGCTGCTCGGTCGGAGGGCACAGGACCAACCAGGCTCCCCGCCTCCCCGCCTCCCCGCGCAGCGCCACAACGGACGGCTCCAGGTGAGGCGAGGTGGATCCGCGTGTGCCGCGCAAAATTATACTGGTGGCCGTACAATGATTCCCGGTGGCTCACTCGTGCGTGACGGCTACTTACCTGCGTCACGCCACGGGTGGCCTGCGTATAAAAATCTCTCGCAGGGGACAGGGCCTCTCCGGACCCCAAGATGATAACACTGTTTGGATTGCCCCAAGAGTCAGTATAAAATGGACAAGTAGTCCGTAGATTAACATTTACAACTGCGTTTCACAGATTAAAGTATAGTTTAGTTGCAACTACGTTCATCATGTCTTCCAAATATTTTTCTTTTTTGCGGGATATATGTCTTCCAAATGTTGATCTACCGTACTAATATACTTCATGAATGTATGAGATTATGATTGCACGACGTATTACTCTCCGTGCATAGGCACGTATATATGATGTACAAAGGTGGGCCACAGACCTCAACTATACAAGGAATTAGGAGGCGGGCCCAATATACAATATGCACATAACACATATACTCAACACCACCCCGCAGTCGAAGCGGCACCGCGGCTGACGCAAAGACTGGACCGGAACTCCTCAAATGACGCCGTAGGCAAGCCCTTGGTCATGATATCGGCAAATTGTTGGGAAGTAAGGACGTGTAAAACACGAATATGGCCAAGGGCCACCTGGTCCCGAACAAAATGAATATCCAACTCAATATGCTTGGTCCGTCGATGATGCACCGGGTTAGCGGAGAGGTAGACCGCCGAGACGTTGTCGCAGTAGACCACCGTGGCACGGTCAACAGGGCAAGAGAGCTCCTGAAGCAGCTGGCGAAGCCACGAACACTCGGCGACAACGTTGGCCACCGCACGATACTCGGCCTCAGCGCTGGAACGAGAGACCGTAGGCTGTTGCTTGGACGACCACGAGATGAGTGAGGGTCCAAGATAGACACAATAGCCCGAAGTGGAGCGACGAGTGTCAGGGCAGCCCGCCCAGTCTGCATCGGAGTAGGCGGTGAGGGCGGTATCGGCGGAGGCGTGAAGCGTGACGCCAAGATCCATAGTGCCACAGATGTAGCGGAGAATCCGCTTGACGGCAGCCCAGTGAACGTCTCGAGCAGCATGCATATGAAGACACACCTGCTGCACGGCATACTGGATCTCCGGTCGAGTCAGAGTGAGGTACTGGAGAGCACCAACGATAGACCGATAGAAAGCAGCATCTGAAGCCGGAGAACCATCCGTGGCAGAAAGCTTGGCCTTCGTATCAACAGGCGTAGCGGCGGGCTTGCAGTTAAGCATGCCGGCACGCTCCAGGAGCTCATGAGCGTACTTCCGCTAATGAAGGAAGAAGCCATCCGGACGGCGCACCACCTCGACATCGAGGAAGTAGTGCAAAGGACCCAAGTCCTTGATGGCGAACTCAGCGCGAAGACGAGCCGTGAGCTGACTGAGGAGACCAGCCGTACATGCCGTCAGGATGATGTCGTCGACATAGAGCAGCAAGTAGGCTGTGTCAGTGCCCTGATGATAGACGAAGAGCGAGGCGTCCGAGCGGGTAGAGCGGAACCCAAGCTGGTGGAGAAACGCCGCCATGCGCTGGTACCAAGCGCGCGGAGCCTGCTTGAGTCCGTACAAGGACCGCGAAAGCAGGCACACGTGGTCGGGAAGCGCCGGGTCAACAAACCCGGTGGGCTGCTGGCAGAAGACCTGCTCCTCGAGGTGACCACGGAGGAAGGCGTTGGAGACGTCCATCTGGTGCACCGGCCAAGCACAGGAGACCGCAAGGTGGAGAACCGTGCGTATCGTGCCGGGCTTGACAACCGGAGCGAAGGTGTCGGTGAAGTCGATGCCACCACGCTGTCGGAAGCCACGAACAACCCAGCGCGCTTTGTAGCGGTCAAGGGTACCATCAGGACGAAGCTTGTGTTTAAAGACCCACTTCCCGGTAATCATGTTGGCGTGCCGGGGACGGGGAACAAGCTGCCATGTCCGGTTGCGCAACAGGGCGTCAAACTCCTCTTGCATCGCAGCCATCCAGAGCGGGTCACGAAGAGCGGCTCGAACGGAGGAAGGCAACGGCGACGGCTCAGAGGTGGACGCCGCATGGACGTAGTCATCCGAGGCGTAGCGCGAGTTCGGACGAAAAATGCCCGTACGGGCGCGGGTGACCGGACCGGCCACAGGCACTTGGGGGGGGGGGGCGCGGGCGTCGAGGGAGCCGCGGGCGCCGAGGGAGCCGCGGGCATCGCGGGCGCCGGGGGTGCCGCGGGCGCCGAGGGGGCCGCGGGCGCCAAGAGGGCCGCGGGCGCCGTGGGGGCCACGGGCGCCGGGGGCACCGAGGGGGCTGCGGGCACCAACGTCGGGGACGCCAGGGGTGCCAGCGCCGCGGCTGTAGGAGGTGCCGCATGCAGGGGGCGCACCTCAAAGCCAGGGGCGGGCCAAGAGAGGCATGCGAGCGCCCTGGGAGAGGCGTCGAGGAGCCCGCGTCACCGGTGGCGGGAGGAACAGCCGGGGGTACCTGGTGAAACGGAAACACATGCTCATCAAAGTAAACGTGCCGGGAAGTGAACACACGATGGGAGACGGGATCGTAGCACCGATATCCCTTGGAGTTGGAGGGATAGCCGATGAAGATGCAAGCGACAGAACGAGGTGCGAGTTTGTGAGGAGCGGAGTCGGTAGTGTTAGGATAGCAAAGGCACCCGAAAATACGCAAACCATCATAAGACGGGGGCATACCGAAGAGAAGATGGTGAGGTGCATAGTTCCACCGTGGGCGGCAAGGGCGAAGGTTAAGGAGAAGAGAAGCAGTGGCGAGTGCGTCCGGCCAGAAACGAGACGGCACATTAGCATGGAACAGGAGCGTGCGAACGCAGTCGTTCAGAGTGCGAAGGACGCGTTCGGCTCGACCGTTCTGCTGTGAAGTATACGGGCATGTGAGACGAAAAACTGTGCCGTGGTGCGACAGAAAAGTGCGGAAAGCAAGGTTGTCAAACTCTTTCCCATTGTCAGTCTGAAGAGCAAGTATGGGACGCCCAAACTGTGTGCTGACATAGGAGTAAAAGGCTGTCAAAGCGGAGAGTGCATCCGACTTTCTGCGTAAAGGAAAAGTCCAGACATAATGAGAATAATCTTCAAGGATAACCAGATAATATAAATAGCCCGAATTACTAGAAACCGGAGAGGTCCACACATCGCTATGGATCAACTGAAAAGGAAAAGAAGCTATGGTGGTGGAGTTATTGAACGGGAGGCGAACATGTTTGCCAACACGACAGGCATGACAGGTGTGGTCCTCAATCTTACGACAACTGAAACTGAAACTCCTAAGAATATGACGAAGTGTGACGGGGTTGGGGTGACCCAAGCGAGCGTGCCAGAGATCAACTCCAACGGAGAGAGCGACCGGTGCGGTGGTGGTGGATGAGGGCGAATGCACCGGATAGAGCTCGTCGGGGCTGTCACATCGGTGAAGGACCATCCTGGTTCGAGCGTCCTTGACACAAAAACCAAGCTCGTCAAATTCAACAGTGACAGGATTTTCACGAGTGAAACAACGAACGGAGATAAGATTCTTAATAAGATGAGGAGACAAAAGTATGTTAGACAAAGATAAAGGCGTAGAAGTAGAAGGAAAAGAAGTGTGCCCATCATGTGTGATAGGAAGTGTGGAACCGTCGCCGACAATGATGCGGCGGTCGGTGGAGACAGGAGTGAAGGAGGCACGGTTATCAGGATGAGCAAACATGTGAGCCGTGGCACCGGTGTCCATGTACCAATCATCACCTCCAGTGTAGTTATGCGGCGTAGGAGCGGCATGCAGCCCGGTGAGGAGCACCGGGTCCCAGGACGCCGGCGGCAGGGCCGGCAAGGGGGACGGAGACGCCATGGGGAAGCCGTAACCGCCGCTCAGCTGCGACGATGGGTACTCGCCATACGGCTGCGGAGCCGTGTAATACGCATGATGCGCGGGAGGGGCGGGAGGCCCGTACGGTATGGAGAGCAGCCCCGGCGGCAACTGCGGTGCCAGGTAGGCCGGATGGTCCGCCGAAAAAACCTGCGGGGCCACTGACAGAAGCTGGGCGCCGTCGGGCTGTCCCCCAACGGGCGAGTGCTGGCCCGTTGACGACCCCCACCAGTACCTCGGAGACCCATACGCGGGCGGAGCCCCGTACGTGGGAACGGGCGCGGGGGCCGTGCCGGAGGGCGCCGACGACGAGGCGACGATGGACGGGCCGAAGGGCGCTGGCGGTGGGGCGGCCGAGGCGGCGGCGGATGGACCGGTTGATGCCATCACTGGTTCGACTCGAACGGCTGGGTCGATGCTTTTGGCCACGGCACCGTGCACCCACGATTACACGAGGCAACACACGTCTTGGCACAAGCAGGCAAGCAGCTGGATGGATGCGTTGACGTGAAGCTAGCAATCGGCCGGCTGTACAAGCACGTATACACGTACGTGCGAGGTTGCCGCCGTATCAAGTGGTCGAAACTCACGCGAATAGCACACGGGACCGGAGGCTGGCGATGCGGGGAACAGCGGCGGCTGGCTTCGCGGGACGCAGCGCGGGCGGGTGGAAAGAGGAGCAGCGGCGGTTGGCTTCGAGCGACGCAGCGCGGGCGGGTGGAGAGAGGAGCAGCGGCGGTTGGCTTCGAGCGACGCAGCGCGGGCGGGTGGAGAGAGAAGCGGCGGCCGGCGCGAAGGGAGCGCGAGCGGCGGCGGCTGGATTGCGGCCGCTGCGCGGAGAAGGCGCGCGGCGGCGGCTGGTGGCGGCGGCCAATGCAACCAAAAGACCGATCTAATGGAAGAGACTAGGCCGCACATTATACGTCAACACTCCCTTCACGTGTGGCTCCCTCAGGCCTAAACGTGAATCGAAAGTGGGCTACAATTTTAATTGCGCCAGCCGGGTCTTAAACTCAAGATCTCTTGGCTCTGATACCATGTATGAGATTATGATTGCACGACGTATTACTCTCCGTGCATAGGCATGTATATATGATGTACAAAGGTGGGTCACAGACCTCAACTATACAAGGAATTAGGAGGCGGGCCCAATACACAATATGCACATAACACATATACTCATCAATGAAATCCATTTACAACAATTAACTAGGTTGGTATATATATATATATATATATATATATATATAAGAATGTTTAGGTAGTATATATACTACTTTTTTGATAGTATGTATCATATTTTGCGCATACTCTATTTCACGTATAAATATGTACGTATTTCACAAATACAATAAAATTATGACCTCACTTGCAATTTTTTCATACAAATCACTTGGAAGTATCTTAGATATAGTATATGAACATACTAAAAATAATAAAGTAGAGTATATACTACCACATGATAGTATATGAGAAACGGGTGTAGCTACACCCGGTAGTAGGATGCATTTTCCATATATATATATATATATATATATATATATATATATATATATATATATATATATATATATATATATATATATATATATGGGTGATTTGCTATTAGCTCAGTTACAATCCGATGTTGGCGTGGAAGCAATGTTGTCTTCTCCTTTAATTTGCTTCAATCAACAGTTTATGTTTGGATATACCTCAGATGATATCGCACAGTTGTGTACTTCAAGTCAGTAATCCTTCTCAAATGGGTCATCACAACTCATCAGTTAACCTCGTAAAAGAAAAAGGAAACTCGTTGGTTAACCGGATTCCGATCACATCTAGTACCCAGTTAATGCAATCCCTAAATGGAGGGAGACCTGTGATTATCTTCTTTTTTGATGAAAACGATTGCTTTGGCTACAGACTTTCCAGGAAAGCCAAATCATTGCCGATCCCATTCTTTCATTTGTTTGCGGCAAAGAATAGCTAATTGCATGTAGGTAAATTTCATTTTGTTCTCCGAGTATATATACCAGAAGAACATATGACATTCAAGGAAGTACCGCATGTGTTTTGAGTGATAACAATCCACCAATTTAATAAGAAAAATGCTACTAGAAATCATCATTTTTCTTATTTTGGTGAGGATAAATTATGGACCCTGATAAGTTCCACACATTCGGTACCGGCACATGGCAACTCTGAATGTTTTCGACGACAAGTTTAATTACGCGAGGATGACAACTTTCATGCTTTAGTTTATTTTTGATAGAAACTTGTCATCCTTGCTTGGCTGGAATTGTTATCGAAAAATGTCAGAGCCGGAGTGCCACGCATCTGACATGTGGTACTTATCATTTGAGTAAATTACACGGACCGTCAATAGGTCAGGTGCCTGAAAAAACACCTAGCATCAATCACTTTTCTATGGACCATCAGATTAGAATCCAACGGCTGAAAAAAGATTTATTGTTCATCTTCAACCTCCAACATCTTCTTCCTCGCGTAGCCACTGGCCAACCCAGGGCTTAACCACTTGCCTCTGCCCCCCGCGGTCGGCGGCTGTCGCCGCCTCGCTACCCCACCCTCTCGTCGACCTACCCCACCGCTGTGTTGGCTGCTGCCCCAACCATCACTCTAAGCCACGCCGCACCAGAAAACAACTCCGGCGATCCCTCGCACCCCACCCCTAAGATAAGGTTAGGCTTCCCCCTAAGATAGATAATGAGGTTATGGCTTCCCTAAGATAGATAGTGTGGCTACTTCTTCACCGGCTCGGTCTCTCCTCCTGTGAGTTCGAGATGAACTAGAAAAGGTGACTGGCGTTTTGAAAATTTTGAGGTTCCCGAGAAATAGCAAAACCGCAAATTTATATCATCTAGGCTAGTTATATAAATCCTACAAAAAATAACAAGTTCTATAAACGAACAATGGACAACCCACTATTTTCTATTAGACTAGGTTATAGACCGTAAGGTTGTTTGTATCACATTGACCCAGAGGCCGGAGTTTTGACCTCCTTTTCATAAAAAGAAAAAAAAATGCTCTGAGAGACCAATGATGACGATGCAAATAATAGTTGTACAAATTTTGTGAAAGATGGGCACAACACGATCTGTGAACCAAACTATAATGATGTAGATTAATAATAATAAAAGAATATCATATGAATAGAGCAGATTAATGGTGCTAACTAGAAGATAAAGGCCACTAGATCTAGTTACTATAAGCATACACATTTGTCTTGTCATAGACGTAGTCATGCATGTGATAGGATTCCTGAAACACTTACGCTTTTTGAAGAGGCAAACACAATACAATATAAAAAGCATATGACTGTAATGTTATGCCATCTGAATACGAAACTCTGAGTACTACATGATTTTAAGGATGTTCGATTACTATAGGACGGAGACGAGGAACTGCACCAACTGGTTGGAGTCAACCAAAATTTACCCATCAAATGCAGTGTAAAAAATTTGTTGAAAGAGAAATTTCTATGAATTGCAATCCTGCAACAGTCCTTTGAAAAAACTTTTGTGTATCCTTTGATTCAAAGAGGACGTATGGGAAGGTATTCTCTCTGGTGGATTAAGATCATACATAACCCCTCCTGGTTTTGGTCTTGCTTAAGCACTTGTCTGCTTCTGCTCCATACAAAAATTAAGATACTCGACATTTGTCCCTTAGGAATGGTTCTTGATCCAGGTTTAAGGCCAGTTTCGAGCTACAGCGTCCATTCATATGGTCGAAGTAGAGGTCTACCTTTTCTCTGAATCAGCGTCTGCCCTGTTAAAAAAATGTGCAAAATTATTTTGTACTATCATAATCACATGCACAATCCCATGGCCTCCCTCAACTCAACATTTTTAGCTACACACTTCATTCTTTAATCATCAGTGTCAGCTCTGCAATCTGCATATGACAAAGCATGATTGGATTTCCCTGCGAAAAAGAAAAAAGAAAAGGTATGATTGGCCTCTTCTTCCCGCCCGTTTACGTGCCACAGCTAATTTACAGCAATTTTATACCCCATTTAGTATGTTGATCCAGTTTAAAATTCAACTCAACCGACAGTTGCAGTGGCAATTTCCAAGTGGGACTGTAACAGGCCACAATCTTGAAGATTTGGTAGATATCAGCCATCATGGAGATCACTGGTCTATCCATCCATCTGCTACCTCTTTACATGATGCTGTGATTCTTACGTACGGGCAAGAGACCGTAGGCGGGAGTTTCCTGGGGAAGAAAAGAAGGCGGGCAGCAAGTCAAGAGACCTTTGCCATGATCGCGTCTGCCGGCCCTTGATTGCCAAGCAAAGTGTCACATTGCAATCCCCCAAAGTAACTCAATCAACGGATTGACAGCGACGTTCGGATTTCGTCTGGAAACTGGCAACGGACTGATCGAAACAGTTGCATTCCGTCGCTGAACTCTTACGCACGCAGAGTGTCGTCGTCACAACCTAGCTGGTACGTATCTGATACCACCCACGGGCCCGGGAGCGGGAGGGGCGATGAAGTAAGGAACAACTGGCACGTATGTAAGACTATCGGGTACGCGCCGCTACTGGTTCAGGAGCGAGGGGTCGTCGTCGAGAGGATGGGGGGCGCAGCCTGCCGAGCGCGACGCCCCTTGGGGACTTTCTTTACGCACGCGGACGGGCGAGGCGGCGTGGCGTGCGTGACCCGGACGGTCGCAAGTTGCAACGACCAGCATGGCGAGCCAATCCCTGGTGCGCAGGTAGGAGCGGCCTGGGCGCGTGTCTGGCCGTGGGGGAGCAGCGCGGCCGTGGGGCGGCGGAAGGTCCACCGCCCCTCTCCCCGCCTCGGGGCATTTTGCATTTGGCAGCAAGGATTCGTCGTCGTCGGGTGCCGGTAGGAGTCATGCATAGCGTCGCCACTTGCAGCCCGGACCTCGGCGAGTCGTGGGTTGAACGCACGCGCGCGCCAGGGCGGCGGTGAAGGACTCATGGTGAGTCAAGGACGGGCTGGAAAGCACCTAACCAGCCCTCACGCGCACCCATCGTGGGCCGGCCCAACCAGGAAGCGAGTATTCGCTCGGGGACGAGCCGGTTTCTCTGGATCGCTGGTCGCAGTTGACCGGTTGAGCATTGACATTTCGAAAAAATGCGGCTTTTATAAAAACATCAGTATTACAAAAAAGTTCAAAAACCTTAATGGATTCAAAAAAATCGCAAATTCAAAAAAGTTCACGAATTTGAAATAACCTTCATGAGTTTGAAAAACATCACGGGTTTTGAAAATAAAGTTAATAGATTTGCAAGAAGTTCGCTGATGTAAAAAAAGTTCAAGAATTTCAAAAAAACGTGGATTTTGAAGAAAAAATCGTGAATTTGGAGAAAGTTCACGAATTTGAAAAAACAAATCACTGATTTTGAAAATTTGGAAAAAAATGTTGATTTGAATACATGCATACGAAAAAAGTTAGCGGGTTCATGATTTTTTTAATCCGCTTAAAAGATTCAGGAATTTGAAGAAGGTTTGTGAATTTGAAAAAAGTTTGCGCATTTGAAAAAGGGAAAAGAAAAGAAAAAAACTAAATTAAAACTGTTGAGGAAACAAAAAAATTGGTCAGAAGCTTACCAAAACTGTCTGGAAGCTTCACAAAACCGTTGTGCCGCTTTAAAAAAAAAAGAAACAATATCGTGTTCGTTCGAAGAAGGAAAAAAGTAAAATGAGTCGAGCCCAAGTGGACGAGGGGGTGTGCACCAGGTTGGTTTTTGCACTGTAACTGGCACGTGAAGTGCCGAATAGGATTTGGGCTCGGGCTGGCTGTTGTCAATCGATGGCCGCGTGCTTGCATGCCGCAGGGTGGCTTGGGCTGTTGGTCATTGCGGTGACAAGGATCTTGTCTGCGTCCTCGTCGATCTTGTGGGTTGTGATAGCCCGGGCTAAGGCCTCCTGTGAAATCAGATCATAGACTTACAGATGATAATACGCCACCGCTCAATAAAGATGACACTACACCTAATTTTTATATTTTTAAACTTACGCCTAGTATTTGGAGGGGTAAAATCCTTCACCTCACTACTCAATTACCATTGACTAGCTAATTGCACGTATGTTGCAACATGGCATACATATTCTAGTTTTCCTGTCGTCCAACACTCTGTAGGATTGAAAGTAAGTCTAGAGGGGAGTGATTAGATTATTTGACCAAATAAAACTTAACATTTTCTCAATTTTAGTTGTAGGCAAATTTTAGCAATCATAACAAGTCAAGCAATCAACCTACACATGCAATTCTAAAAGTATAGCAGTGGAAAGTAAAGCATTGCATATGTAAGTAAAGGAAGGGTTTGGAGAAGGCAAACGCAGTGGGAATACAAATATTTTTTGGCGTGGTTCCAATGGGTGGTGCTATCGTACATCCACGGTGCTATCGTACATCCACGTTGATGGAGACTTCAACCCACGAAGGGTCCACGAAAAAGCAACCTTGTCTATCCCACCATGGCAATCGACCACCAAGGACTTGCCTCACTCGGGTAGATCTTCACGAAATAGGCGATCTCCTTGCCCTTACAAACTTCTTGTTTCAACTCCACATCATGTCGGAGGCTCCCAAGCGACACCTAACCAATCTAGGAGACACCACTCTCCAAAAGGTAATAGAAGGTGTGTTGATGACAAACTCCTTGCTCTTGTGCTTGAAATAATAGTCTCCCCAACACTCAACTCTCTCTCACAGATTTGGCTATGGTGGAAGAACGATTTGAGTGGAAAGCAACTTGGGGAAGGCTAGAAATCAAGGTTCAAATGGTAGGAATGGAATCTCTTGATCTCAAAACATGCGTAGGCGGTTCTCTCTCACAAAATGAGTAGTGGAAGTGCAGGCACATTCTGATGGCTCTCTTACTGAGTAAGAGGGGGTGAAGGGGTATATATAGCCTGCACACAAAATCCAACCGTCACACACTTTTGACCCAACTCGGTGGCACCGGTCAGAATTCTCAGTGGCACAGACCTGTGTAAAAGATATGAACATTAGGAATCATGGTGGGACCGGCTGGAACAACTCGGAGGGACCAATGTGCAATGGCAAGGGCAAACCTCATTTTGGTGGCACGGATTGCATCAACTCGGCAGGATCAAAGTGAAGCAATAAGGCATAAGAAAGTTGGCAAGCCATCTCGGTGGTACCGATTGCAAAACTCGGTGGGATTGAAATAATTGCAACTAGTAACAAAGAGTTGGCAAGGCCATCTCGATGTGACCGAGATCCATATCGGTGGATCCGATTTGTTAGGGTTTGGCGATGGCTATGTCCAGAAGAACTCGGTGGCTCCGGATAGGGAATTTCGGTGGGGCCGAATTAGAATGTAGGATTGGACATATTTGGAGGAGAAAGTGGTTGGGGGTTTTGGAGCAATATCTCTAAGCACTTGAGCAAATCGATCATTAAGCAACACCTCATCCCCTTTTAATAGTATTGGCTTTCCTATGGACTCAATGTGATCTTGGATCACTTAACAAAAAATGTAGTCTTGAGCTTTTGCCAATCCATGTCCTTAGCATTTTGAGGGGTCCACAATCACTAGTCCTTGCCATGCCAATCATTGAACATTCTGAAATCTTTGACTTGAATGAATATTAGTTCAATGAGATATATGTTGTTATTAATTATCAAAACCAACCGAGGATTAGTTACACTTTCAATCTCCCCCTTTTTGGTAATTGATGACAACATTTAGATCAAAACTTCGACAAATAATTAAACGAATGAAATATATCATCGCTTTGAGAAGTATGTGATAAGAAAGGGCTCCCCCTAAATTTGTGCATTATTAAAATTTGTTTTTGAATGCAAATGCACAATCAATTAGGATCATGGATCTATCTTCCATGTCACATACAACTTGGTGGAGCGCACAAAATGATATGAATGGAATAGTAAGCACTCATCACCAAAACACAAGTGAATAATTATACAAAGATAATGATAGTTATAAGCATTAAGCATCACATGAAGCATAGTATGATCAATCACACACAACCAATATAGTATCTCACAAGCATACCAAACAAAGTAGCATAAACCAAAGAGTGGCAAAGACTCTCTCTCTCTCTCTCTCAGCCTAAATGATCTATACATATTCTCCCCCTTTGGCAATAAGTACCAAAAAGCTCGAATAAGCATAGAGCTATACGTCTCTCTAGACACGATCCTCAGCAGCTCCTAGCGATGAAGTCCTCTGGCTGGCAACTCCGGTGTGCGTAGATGGCGTTGAGAGAGTGCTTCTGCAAATGCTTTGGCTGATGTCTGCTGGGCTGGTGGAGTAGAAACTGGAGGTGGCATGGTAGAAGCAGCAGCAGGTGCAGAAACTGTAGCTCTATTGCCTGCAATAGGTACAACAGCAGACCTGGATGCCCTAGGCATTGTCTGGAATCTATCTGTTGTGGGTAAGTCATCTCCACTGTCCTCTGCAGCAGCTCTAGCAGCATCAACACCATCCCTTAGCTTCTCCACCATGGTCTGAACCTCTGTGATCTTTACATCAAGATCATGTATCTTTGTCTCGACCACCCGCTCTAGGCTCTCCTGGTTCTTGGTGAGGTTAGCCAAACTTCGCTCAATCCTCAGGGTTGCTTCCAATAGATAAGTCATCCGGTCGTTCTTTGTCTTGAGGTTGGCAACAGGAGCATTGTGTGCAGATGCCTCCTGAGCTGCTTTAGCTACAACAGCTGCCTGGATCTTCTCCTATGCCTTAGCAGAGTGTGAAGGATCCATCACCACTACATTATCCTTGAACTCTGGCAACAAAGGGAGATGCTCGTGATCAAGAAGATATGTGCTCGTGCCAACCTTTTAGTTGATGAGCAACTGAATGTGCGGAGCAAAACCACATGATCTCTTCTAGTCGACTGCAGTTCTCTTGATAGTTTCAACAAAGAGGCTTATCACCTTGAACTTCTAAGGTGTATCAAAAGGATGCAGCAGGTTGGTGGAGTGGCCACGAATCATCTTGTCATCTCCAGATTTGGGAAATAAGGTGTGACTCAAAATTGTGTTGATGGTGGCCAAACCAGCTAGCAGGTGCTTCACTGAACCAAGCTTGTGTGTCTCAAGATCTTTCTCTGGGATAGTCTTGTATATATTCTTCACGGAATTATGGTCCATATTGGGCTTTGCATATACATCGATGTCATCCTCTTCTTCTTTAGCAGCACCAAGAAGAGTAGCCCATTCTGAGATGGTTGACTGGTACTTGTGTCCCTCGGTCATCCACACTATCCTTCCATCTGAATAGAAATGAGCAGTAGAGTAGAATTGCATGATTATCTCATCATTACACTTGGTAAGCTTCTTTCCAACAAAATCATCTACACCAGCAAGATTGTCTTCATTTGCATCAATATACTCCCGATCCACCCATTTCATATCACTAACAATTGGATTCTTATATAGCAACATTGTCTCATAGAAGTCTTGTTGCGCTCTCTGGTGTGGAAATGGTAATTACAAGCAGTTCTTCTCTCGACAGCATATGGATCTGACAATCTCCATTGACGCAATCCTTTATCTTTTCTCAGCATCATGCTCTCCACAATAGGATGTGTGTTGTCATGCTCTAGAATCTTGGATCTTAACTTCCTGAGCACTAGTGAATCATCATCAGCTTCAGGCACTGGGGCCTTGTTCTTCTCACTAACAGAGATGTTTCTTGTAGACCTCTTGGGTGCAAGATTTTTAGGCTTGGACTTGGTGGTAGTAGCAATCTTCATTGCATCTGCCATGAGCTTTTGAGACTTGGCAGGAAGTGGATTTGCTTCAGCTTCTTCTTCATCCTCACTCTTAGACATGTCATCTCTCCTCAGGGAGGTAGGCTTGAACACCACATTCATTGACTGTTTCCTGGTCCTATTTTTCTTGGTGGCTCCTCCTCAGTGACCTTATCCTTCTTGGACTGGGAAACCTTTCTCAGAGCAGTTTTGTCCTTTGCACTTGTTTTGGCACTAGCAGCTGTGCCATACTCCTTTCTGAGTACAAGCTTCTTCTTTGATGTTGCTTCACTATCAACAAAATCCTCATCCTCATCATCTAAGGTTCTCTTCTTCCTTGCCCTAGTGGCAGCGTTAGGCATTTCTGGAGAGCTTCTCACTCCCTCATAATAGCTCCCCTCTGGACTTGATCCATCACTGGGATCAACATTGGCCTCTGAAACATTCTGGCTGTCACTAGCTTTTGACATCTTGCAAAGCTGACCCTGTGAATAAATGGGTATGGGCAGAGTAGATGAGTCATCACAAAAAGCAGATATTTTTGAAAAAAGTTGAGTTCAAATATTAGTTTAAAGTTTTCACAAAAGGCATTTCAGATCTACCAATTTGACATCAGTGCAGAAAAGCCTAGGTATGGCATGCCAAAAACTGCCTTGCTGGCGTAGGAGCCTGGCGCCACCAATATGGCGCCAGTGTTAAAATATAGTGCTATCGTTGGAGCCAACGCCAACACTATTCTGAATACCTATGGTGTTGGATTTACCTACACGACGGCAATATCATCCATAGCTATGGCATGTGGCATAGTGTAACAACAGTAATAAGATAAATCTTCTCTGGCGTTACGCATTGTCCGCACGCCATTACTAGTGTTTTCAAAACCTGTAAAAAATTGCTGCCACGGCAACGTAATTAATTACCAATTTATATAAACACATTTTTGTCCCACATTTATAAGATATTTGCATTAATACACACATCATTTATTCACACGCGTACATATATTAACCACACACTAGCTAGTTCTTATCGATCATGACTAATTAAACACTCGCTAAACTAAACCATGCATGCATATTACATCTTGTTCATTCGTAGTTATCCTAGCTAGGTAGCTAGCTAGTAGTATATATACATATATACCATCAACCATCATAACTACTAGCACGATACTCCTTTCATTTAGGAACAATTTTGAAGAATAGGAAAACCCCTACATGTCCATGGTGTAGGACAGAGATCCACCGATCTCCAATCTTGAACTCTCACTCTCTCGGTAGTTGGTGATACGTCTCCAAGTCTCTACTTTTCCAAACACTTTTGCCCTTGTTTTGGACTCTAACTTGCATGATTTGAATGGAACTAACCCAGACTGATGTTGTTTTCAGCAGAACTATCATGGTGTTATTTTTGTGCAGAAATAGAAGTTCTCAAAACGAACTGAAACTCCATGGAGTCACGTTTTGGAATTAATAAAAAATATTGGCAAAAGAATCAACAGAAGGGGGCCCACACCCTGTCCACGAGGGTGCAGGGCGCCCCCCCCCCCTAGGGCACGCCCCCTGCCTCGTGGGTCCCCTGGACCTCCACCGACCTCAACTCCAACTCTATATATTCACGTTTAGGGAGAAAAAATCAGAGAGAAGGATTCATCGCGTTTTACGATACGGAGCCTCCGCCAAGCCCTGTTCTTCCTTGGGAGGGCTGATCTGGAGTCCGTTCGGGGCTCCAGAGAGGAGAATCTGTGGCCATCGTCATCATCAACCATCCTCCATCACCAATTTCATGATGCTCACCATCGTGCGCGAGTAATCCCATCGTAGGCTTGCTGGACGGTGATGGGTTGGATGAGATTTACCATGTAATCGAGTTAGTTTTGTTAGGGTTTGATCCCTAGTATCCATTATGTTCTAAGATTGATGTTGCTATGACTTTGCCATGCTTAATGCTTGTCACTAGGGCCCGAGTGCCATGATTTCAGATTTGAACCTATTATGTTTTCATGAATATATGTGAGTTCTTGATCCTATCTTGCAAGTCAATAGTCACCTACTACATGTTATGATTCGGTAAACCCCGGAGTGACAATAGTCGGGACACTTCCCGGTGATGAACGTAGTTTGAGGAGTTCATGTATTCACTAAGTGCTAATGATTTGGTCCAGTACTCTATTAAAAGGAGGCCTTAATATCCCTTAGTTTCCAATAGGACCCCGCTGCTACGGGAGGGTAGGGCAAAAGATGTCATGCAAGTTCTTTTCCATAAGCACGTATGACTATATTCGGAATACATGCCTACATTACATTGATGAACTGGAGCTAGTTCTGTGTCATCCTATGTTATAACTATTGCATGATGAATTGCATCCGACATAATTATCCATCATTGATCCATTGCCTACGAGCTTTTCATATATTGATCTTTGTTTAGTTACTTCTCCGTTGCCACCGTTACGATTGCTACAAAACTGTTACTGTTACTTTTGCCACCGTTACCGTTACTTCCATACTACTTTACTACTAAATACTTTGCTGAAGTTATTAAGTCTTTCAGGTGTGGTTGAATTGACAACTCAGCTGCTAATACTTGAGAATATTCTTTGGCTCCCCTTGTGTTGAATCAATAAATTTGGGTTGAATACTCTACCCTCAAAATTTGTTGCGATACCCTATACTTGTGGGTTACCAAGACCTTTTTCTGGCGCCGTTGCCGGGGAGCATAGCTCTATTCTTTGAGTCACTTGGGATTTGTATCTATTGATCACTATGAGGAATTTGAAAGATGAAAGAACCGAGATTTTTCCCTCAACTACGAGGGGAGGTAAGGAACTGCCATCTAGCTCCAAACTTGATTCACCTTCTAATTTGAGTAAACTTGCGACACCTACACCTGTTATTGATTCTGATATGTTGCATGTTATCGATGATGCCACCTCTGCTATGCATGATGCTTATGATGAAACTACTTCTCTCACTACAAAAGTTACACTTCCGCGATGATACGTTTTTGTCACAGTAGGTCGCGTTTTTTGTCATGCATGTACTTCCATGACAAATTTATGACAGAATCAAGATAGTCATACCTGTGCTGTCGTATAAGTGTTCCATGACATTACCAAAATTATCATCTCGGAAGTGTCCACTTCCATGATGATAAATTGTGCGTCACAGAAGTGCTTTCGTCAAGGGTGACCGACACATGGCATCCACCGTAACGGAACGCCGTTAAGCTATCGGGTCGGGTTTTGGATCCGATAACCCATTAACAGCCCCGACCAATGGGGATTTTCCACGTGTAAAATCATCATTGGCTGGAGGAAACACGTGTCGGCTCATCATTGGGATAGATGTCATCCACTCATTGGACGGAAGGCGCCTATGATACGTCGACACGTGGCACGGCCAATCAAGTTTAAATGGGCCGGCCCAACTAAAGGCCCACAAGATTTGGCAGCCCATAATGGGCCGGCCCAGTTAAAGGCCCACGAGATTTTATGGACTATAATGGGCTGGCCCAGCTAAAGGCCCACAAGATTTCGCAGGCCATAATAGGCTGGCCCAGGTAAAGGCCCACCAGATTTTTGTGTGCCATAATGGGCCGGCCCAGGTAAAGGCCCACAAAATTCTTGTGGATCATAATGGGCCAGCCCAGCTAAAGGCCCATGAGATTTCACCGACATTAATGGGCTGGCCCAGCTGTAGGCCCACAAGATTTTGAGGACCCTAGTAGGCCGGCCCATTAACTGGCTGCCATGTTTTGGGCCAAATGCCGGCCCATAATTGATCCGGTCCATTAATGGCCTGCCACGTTCCGGGCCTAGTAATGGCCCATATAAGATCCGACCCGTTAAAAGCCTCCCATTTTCTGGGCCACGGCCCAGATCAGGTCCGACCCTTTAAGAGGTTTTGGGCTCAATTATGGCCCATATCAGATTCGGCCCATTGACTAGACGCTATACTTTTGGGCCCACCTACTAAAGGCCCATTTAGTAATTCGGCCTAATATTAGTTTCGTCCTGTTAAGGGCCCATTTAAAATTTCAGGCCTATATTAATTTCGGCCTGTTAAAAGCCCGTCATATAGTTGGGCCTAACTACGGCCCGGTTTGCATCCGGCCTGCTCGCAGCCGATATCTGATTGGGCCAAACAAGGACCGAGGCAACTTTGGCCTGTTAAAAGCCCGTGAATTGATTTGCACAATCATGGGCCAGGGTCCATTTCAGGCTGCCGCTGGCCCGTGAGCTATTCGGCACGTTTCAGGCCCAGCCTACTTCTCAGCCTCCTAAAAGCCCATTGAGTTTTCTTGCGAAAAGACGGCCGGGGGTTACTCGGCCTATTAAAGGCCCGAATCTACTAGTGGGCCAGTTTGACAGGGCCCATGATGCAGATCATACATCGTGATTGCATGACGACCCGATTATGTACCGTAATTTTATGGTTTGGCCGGTTTACTGCGAAGACAAGATATATATACAGTAAAATAACTGCAGCATCGTGAATAAGGAAAAGCCTAGACTATACAATAAAAAATTACAGCATATTACATCCACTGGGCATCAAAGTTCACCACTATGATAATAAAGCACAAGCAGACAGCAGATTACATACACTGGGCATCAAAGATCGCCACCAGTGCAAATAAACACACCGACAAAATAATATACAAAATCGACAGCACTTCAATAGAGTTCAAGAAAGGTTAGCCCTCCTGGGGAGCTGCAGCGCAAGCTGCTGAGCAAGATGATGAGACTACGCTTGTTCAACACTTATATCTTCCTCACTCTGAAAGATAAACAAGCAGACAGATGACAGGTTTTGCACATAAAAGTATCAGTGCTGACAATTCATCACATTTCTTACTGATGAATAAAGTGACACAGTTTAAAATTGCATTAACACAATATGGTATTGTTCAGGTCAAGACATGGCAGGAATTGACATTGTGAAGGAGTTGGCAGCTTCACGACACCACTGGATTACAGATCAAGAACTCATAAGTATCAATGGTTAGTGTGCTGTCAATTTATCCCATTTCAGATTGGCAAATAAAGAGACAGTTTAAATAATAGTAGAATGATATGACATTGTTCATAGTTAAGACATTGCAGAATATGACATTGTGCTACAGTGGGTAGATTCACCACACCATTGGATTACAGATGAAGAACAGAAGCATACATGTAGTGCAAAAGAAGATCACTTGCTCTGTATAGTTTAATTTACATGGTATGAAGAAGGAACTTGGTTGTACAATTGAAAACTTAAATTGAGAAGGACAAACTTTTGTTTATGAACTACATAATAAACTTTAAACATGCAATTTGATGCAAACACCAAAAATAAACAGTTGTTGTAGTCATGCCTAACCAAATATACACAACAAAGTTTGAAGGCTTGAGAAGGACAAACTTACATTACTGGTGAAGACAGGCTCTATAAAGCCCTTGTCCATGCTGATGGGGGGCAACTCAAGAAGTTTAGCATAGAATGTTCTTCATAAGCATTGACTTTATTCTACATTTTGTTAAGAGTAAATATAGATGTGATAATATACGAAAAAATGGAGAATATTTAAGATAAGATGAAGAGTGATGCTACATAACCAAGTAGCTATAAATGTATGTGCAGCGATACAGGCAAAAGGCACAGCCAAGAGCGATGCACAGCTAAACTTCTTCAGTACCAACCTTATGGTAAGAGTAAATATAGATCTGATGTGTAGAAATTGGAGGGCAAAGGAAAATAAGCTGCAGAGTGATGGTACATGAACAAATACCTGTCAATATAAGTACACTGATAAAGGACAGCATGTACTTACAAGAACAATGCAGAGCTAAAAAAATTCATTGGCATTGGATATATTCTACGCTAATGTAACCATTCATACAGATCAGATAATTTGGAGCGAACAATTCATAAGCGAGCTATCATGCATACTGCTGTCACATAATGAACTAGGTATGTATGCAAGTACAGTGATACAGGACAACAGGTACTAACAAGAGCAAAGCAGCGGGCAGCATATTTGCGATATCCTGTCGTTCTTTTCAAACCGGAATTCTTCTTCGAGCTGATTTCCTGCAAAAAAGATCCGTAAGGCACATGCGGAAAAGTAGAAGTTCAAATTGTCATGTGATTTCATAGACAGTACCTCATCCTGGGAATGAGACTAGTGCATAACAAGGTTTTTCCATTCAATGTCTTCTAAATTTAGCACAGGAGACTTCACCGGAAATTCGTTTATAGACTTGTCATCAAAGTGTGATTTCCTCAGGTAACACCGATACTGCTGCAATGCTTCCTTGAAAAGCACAAGCAAGCTTTGCTCGTCATGACTATCCAGATTGACCCTCACCTAGTTACAACAATGTAATGTAAATCATTGATGTGTTCGATCAGCAGAAAACAGGAAAATAATAACCATGAATAATAGCACTTACACGTAAGTTGGACAGGAAGATGTGAAAATGGTGTTTGTCTTCACTGTAATCTTCCCATGATGGGAATATATACACGTAGTCCCTAACAACATTGAAAGCATTATCTTTTAAACTGGGAATAAATGGAATGGGGTTCCAATCTATAGGAATTGGCCGTGTTTGCAGTTGGGATAGGTCTTCGGCCGGTGGACTTGTTGTACTTTTTGCTGGAGTGGGATTTTTCTGTGGTACGGCTAGTGCTATGGCAAATGAAATCGGTATACCTTTTGCTGGAGTGCAGGTCCTGTGTGGTGGGGCTAGTGGTGTGGCCAGTGAAGTATGGGTAGAGTCTGCTGGAGTCAGTCCTATGTTTTGTGTCACTGGTTGTGCAGCCAATATAAGTGGGGCGCCGTCTGATTTCTCCGGCACCACCACGTTTTTCAAGGACTTTGCTGGTGCTCCTTCAGGTTCGGCAATCACCCTCTTCCTTTTTGATGTCTGATGCAAAAGAACAACATTTGAGTGGAAAAACATGGTATGACGACAGATGGAATATGTATTGATAATGGATGGGCATAGCATCTCGAGTTATATGATGAGTAAACTAAGCAGATGGTGGTGCAACAAAGTAGAAGAAATGCAAGACAACATATGCAAGATACGCGCAACCAATAAAACCTTGCCAAATTAGAATAGGCACCTTGATGGGTGAATAGGACAGTCCATCTGCCTTTGACTCCTCAAGGTTAGAATAGTCATTAGAATGATATTCTGAACAAGAATCAACATGTGGGGAGCGTACGAGTTTCATTGCTTCCAAAATGGCACTCAATGCCTTGGTGCCAATTTTGTAAGTCATTGCAGTGTTCCATAATATTCTTCTGATGCGCGGATTCTGATATTCACTGTAATTGCGTATAATATCTGAGAACCATGAAAACATAAATAGTTGTGAGATTATCTTTGTAATGCAGATGATATTCTAATATAGGGGCGCCCCTGTAAACACTTATGTGCTATCACTGGATTCTGATGCGAGAGCTCATGTGTGCTGTAATATCGTGCGTGCATTTATATAATCTGGCACAAGTACACAAAAAAATAGGCTCCAGAAGTAAGGATAGCTGGCAGATGATAGGTTCATAATATACTGTATAGATAGTTTATTACCAAACCATGATTACAAGAGCACACAACAACTAGGCAGATCATAGTGTACATAACATGGGTACACCATAACCACGATATATAAATAGGGAAAGTGGAACTGGCTTGAAAATACGGTGTTGTATTGCCGCTAGTAATTGAAAGCCTATCGATCACATACAGGCCAGCACTATTGAACATGGTAAAGAAGAGCAAGCAGATTTTGGATAATAAAATGTTGGTTGCGCAGTGCCCACACATGATGAACCAGAGCGCATTAAGAATGCAACTCCCAGCTATCTCTCGACCATTTCAGGCGGTTGGATGAAGATCCTACGTCTCCTAACCCTTCTTCTTCCTCGTCTGTGATTCTTCCCATACAGAACACCGCACGGGCCGCCGGCCGGACCACCGGCCCCCACCGCCCGTGTTCCTCCGCCACCCCCACCCCCCACCCGCGTCGAGTTTTCTTCGTTCGGCGAGGCCCCACAACCACCCGAGCCCCTTGGATCGCACCGGCAAACTCCGGCGAGCTCTGAAAAATCGACTGACCCAATTTTGAAATTTAGTCTACTGTGATTTAACTATTGTGGAATATAAAAGGGGAAAAACGTAAGCATTGGGAGTATAGTGTTGAGCGTGCCATGGTGGATCTGAAGGTGCAAACCGGACAAAGGCAACTTCGCAACCAAGACAAGAAATCAGAGTAAAGCAGTGGCGATCTATTTTCTTGCTGCGATGAATAAGTTGAGCAGATACGAAAGAGTACCGCCTCTGGTGCGGCGCCGTGTACGCATCTGGTGAGAATTTGATGGTGCTGCGGTAGCGATGGCTGTCGGCTGCGTGGAAGCAGATCTAGGAGGGTAGATGGTGGCGGCGGGGCGCGGTGGACGAGACGGTCGTAGGAGCAGCGCCGGCAAGGTGGACGACAGCGGGGATGAAGCGAGAGGACGGGATGCAAGGATCCCGGTCCGAAGGCGTGGATGAGAGAGGTCGATCTCTTGTAATGGACGGGGGCGTCGGGTATCAGCTCCGGCATGGTGGAGGAGGACGGCGGTGGATGGGGTGGCGGACGGCGACGGACGGAGGAGGGTGGGGTGGAGAGGGTGTTTTGGCGCCCACGGAGTACGAATGGGGAAAAGGGAGGTAGAGAGGAAGGGGGGAACCATGTAGTCAGGGCGCGCTTGTCTCAAATGCGAGGAAATTTACAAACTTAGCCCCCGTTTCAAATTTCTACTACATCACAGCAACATTAGTCGGTTGGGGATAGGACGGTAATCTCGCATACACCGAATATTTGCCGACGAGAGTTTGTTTTTAGCGCCCACCATGTATGAATATGAATCGGGGAGGGAGTCGATTTCGGCCGAGGGCACACTGTGTTTTGGTGCCCACCATGTATGAATCCGGGTGAGAGGCGGTTACATCACGTTTGGGTGAAATTACAAACCTACCCCTATCAAAACCTATAGAAATCCAGGAGATAGGCTTTGCACGGTAGGGATAGGCAGTAGTGATTTCCATCTCGCAGATTTTGGTTTCGGGCGGTTACTACGACTTTCCCTGCTTCGTTCAAATTTTGCATAGTGCATGTTTACCGTGCCAACTCAATTCGAATCCCGTTTGTATTCTACTATTTTTTTTCGGGCGGGATCCATTTTCAATTGGAATTACATTCTATATACATCATTTTTTTACATATATAATTTCAAAAGCACAACACCATTTATACATAAATATGGTTTACAAATGGCATGATCTCAGATTCATAAGGTTGTATCCATCAATTTGGATTTTCAAATATTTGAAACCACTTTATGTTGAAATCCAATGTATGCATTCCTCGCTAAGTATCTCCAATTAATGTGTGTTTCATGCGGGTTTTTTTTAACTTCTCTGTGTTTCACACACGCAACATATAGTGTAATCCCGTTTAGACACTAATTGCATATAAACCATGCATTGTTTGTAACTGAAGAATCTATGGATCACCAATATTGATAAACTATATAACATTACACATGTGCCCAAATTCAAATGAATATGCATGTTTTATACACCAATTTGCATTATGATATTATCGATATCGTGATCTCCAGTTTAAATATTTGAATCCCCTTTAATCCAGATATTCGTCTCATATAGCTATCACTCATGCTTATATAGGACTATCTCTCTGGACCTATACGCGTTCATCGTCTCTCAGCATCTCTCGTGCTACCTGTATGTCGACAATGATCTTTTATCTTCGTAACACACTGACAGTACTCTCTCCATCGACCTTCATCACTCTATCTCTCTCTCTAAGTATATCTCGCTCCCTGCTATATGTCTCTAGCTATGATTCTCCATGTGGAATCTCTTTCTCTCACACAAACACAAAACTTTGTCTCCCGGGGTCTCATTTCTCTCAACTATTCCCATGTGTGCCACTCGCACACCCCTCAAATAGATATGTCTTTCGCTCCTTAGATATGAGAACCTACGACTCTTCCTCTTCAATATCTCTTTCTCACACACAAACACAAACTCTATTTCCCAGGATCTCATATTTCTCCATTGTTCTCTTGTATGTCACTCAAACACACCCTCTCTCCCTAGAGATATCTTGCGTTCCCTCATATGTCTCTCTAGCTATCACTCTCGTTGTGAAATATCTTTCTCTCTCGCAGACACAAAACTCCGTCTCTCTGGACCTCATTTCTCTCTGATATTTGTTTGTATATGACTCACATGCACCCTCCCTCTATCTCTCTCACACCCACACACATAACCCAGCCTTCTGATCCACTCGACTCCTATCTCTAGCGCACACTAGCTAGCATCTTTATCTTTCTATTTATCTGTTTCTCCATCAACCTTGTTTATCGCCCTCACTCTTGATTCCTATCACGCACACTACATGTGTTTCTCTCTACATGCATGCAGTCAAGTGCCCTCTCACACACATATATAACTTCACCCTTTGAACCACCCGACGGTCATCTCCGACACCCAAACTAATGGATGTCTCTCTAGCTAGCATCTCCATCTCTGTATCTATCTGTAGTTTCTCCGTCAACATTTCTTTCTCGCACGGAGTCTTGCTTCCTATCACCCACACTATATATGTCTATCCATACATATGCATTTATAGGTTGATCTCTTTTGCACAATCGTTCTGCCTCACCCCCTCTGCTCGCCATAGATGCATGACACATGCTCAATTGTCAGGCCTTCTTCCCTGCATTCTCACATGCATGCATATTGTCATACCGATCCGTCTCTCCCATGTCGTTGATCTTAGGACTTATGTCTTCTTTCTTTTATCTCGATCATGCGCGCGCGCACACACACACATCCCACGTATACATGTATACCTCTCACACATGCACATTCAAGGTCTCTATGTCTCCATACGTAGTTAATTACCCTCAATCCTAATGCCACATCGAATCGTTCTCCTCTTTTGTGCACATAACTTCCGCCTGGATGGGCAAAACACACACTCACACTTAACAATCTCCTTTTGGCTACCCCCCCCCCCCGCCCCATGCGCCTCTCACTCTTGCCCTATATATCCCCGAAACCAATAAGACCATCCCTTTGTTTAATTCCCGCCTACATGCACCATCGATATATAGTAGTCTTCCGTGGTGTCTCTCGAACAAACACGTTCTCTCGATGTCGACTCCTCTCACGCGCATGCACCTTCTCTTCCCTCCTACGGGCATTTTCTCTCTCGCACCCCATCGTTGGTGGCCTCTGCCATACACATCACCTCTTTATGATGAAGCCATGCACACTTAAATTACATCCGCCGCAGAGGACCCCAGGACACACACACACGCGCGCGTGCACACACACACACACACACACGCACGCACCCCCCCCCCCCCACACACACACACACTAAGACTCCATCTCTCTCTCTCTCTCACACACACACAAACACACACACACACACGCACCACCCCCCCACACACACTTAGACTCCATCTCTCTCTCTCTCTCACACACACACACAAACTAAGACTCCATCTCTCTCTCTCCTCTCTCTCTCTCTCTCACACACACACACCACACACTAAGACTCCATCTCACACACACATGCTCTAGGCGGAGCATTTGTTCCTACCACTCTTCATCGAACCTTACCCGTATGATAAACAATCACCTTTATTTACTTGCATAACATGGACAGATTCCACTTTATTTTAGTAGTCAGCAAACTTATCATCTGTATACGCTTATAAAAAAACGAGTTGGCGATGATGGTGTGCCTGCCATCTTGTAATACAGACCGTATGATCTATATCTGACGGATAGGAAGCAAACTATGATAATTTTACAAAAGATACCCTCACCTCTCTCCACATCATTATCTCCCGCAACCTCATTGCTCAGCAATTAAAAAAGGAATAAGTCTCTGGAACAATCTAGCATGCATGGTGGCCGCTGCCGCCTGCCGGCGCCGTCCATCCCCATGCCTCCGCCCATTCCGACCACCAGTCACCACCACGCTCCACTCCTCGCCTTATCTCTCATCTTTCATTTTTTTGATGACATTCTTGAGATACCAGTTTTATGATAAAATTCTCGAGATATCATTAGTTTTTACACATGGGATTACTCCTGCATGGGTCAATCACAACAGGTGTTTTGTAAAAAAATGCATATTGATGTTCCGTGCAATGCACGAGAATCTTGCTTGTAATTATATAACGCAAATCACGAGCAGGAAGTGACATTTTTTTGACACAACCACGTTAACATGGCCACGTAAATCACGAGCAGGAAGGAGAAGGGAAGCGGGCTGTGGAGTAACATTTTTTACCACAATTTCTTAGGAAACTCAGTGCAATAATTGAGTAGTTTTGCAAACTACCATTACTACTACACCTGAAACGGTTCAAAACCTATACTCCCTTGCTAGTGCGCGCTTCCCGCATGAAACGGTCAGTGTCTCCTGGAGCGTCAGTGCCGCATTAATGCCCGTCCAGAGCGGAGGCAACCTCTCACTGGCGCCGGCTTTGAAGTGGCGCGACGGCCGAGAGAGCGCCGCTTCCCGGTGCATGCGACTGCTCCGCGTCGAGACTGGCCATAGGCCCTGTTTGGGTCCATCGGTTAGAGTTAGTTTGAGCTAATTGGGGCTTAAATAGCCCTAAAGTATCCAAGCATGAGGGTTTAAATTGGAGGAAGTTGCACCGAACCCACCAAAAAAAAACTATCCCACCCAAGAGGTGCTAACTGGAGATAGTTCTCATTGGGACCACTGAAAAATCACTTTTCTCTCTCCATGAAGTGCATTTATTGTCAATCTAACCCTGTCACCCAAACACCTCTTTGGCTACAGTTAGTTCAGGGTTAGTCATGAGTTAGTCTAACCTCTAGCTAAGTTAGAGTATCAAACAGGAGCAGTATAGGACATGCAAGTTGCTCAAAGCATACAAGCAAATTCGTACGTGAAAGGATTTTTTCTTTTTGAAAACGGAATGTGAAAGGAATTTTTTTTAGAATGCACTTGGCATGTCGCTAACATGTGATAGTTAACCGACCTCAATAGACGGCAGAAACGCCAGCCCGCCGCACTTTGATAGAGACGAGGAGGGAGAAGCGATACAGGCTGCTGGATTACTAGAGATAGGTGTAACACGGAAGCCAAGAAATATGGTGATAGCGCGGGTTAGCCATGTACTACTATGATGTAACTACACTGGGCTACCGTGTTTCGTACTCTTTCAGTCCACTGTGGAGATGATTGGTTAATTTTATATCGCTGAATAATATTAAATATTATGAGTGCAGACGCACGAGGTTCCTTGCTCCTTCTCGGTCATCCGGAATCTATGTTCTTCCACTCTATTTTTTTACGTGAGCTTTGTTCATCCTTTTGCCAACACGCGAGACATCTAGCATCAAGGCGCACGTTTTATGCAATGATCGTTCCATCTATATGAAGAACACGTGGCACTGGAACTACGAGACGGACATGTACCCAGGAGTGGACGTACAGACCTGAGTAATGTAGCGCAGTAAGTGAAGTAGAAAGGCACAAATGGTATGAACATGCGTGGCATACAGGGTGTGTTTTGTTGCGTTCTCGTATCAGCATAGTTGTTCCCTTCATGCATGCTCAACTCAACACCCCTCTTCATGCATGCTCGCTTCATGCATGCTTCTAGTGTATTTGTGCTAAACTAGTGTGGACTCATGCACCCTCCATACACTCTACCAAACACCCAAAAGTAGGTCAAGAAGGGAACTCTCGGGCGGCATTTGTCTCTTACTACGTACTACCACTAAATGTTGTACGTGCAATGCACGGTGATGTTATGGAGTACGTGTCTAAGTACTCTACTACTACTATATTAGTTGGAGGCACGCATTAACTTTTATATTTGTTTACATGTATGCCCCGAGACCTTCCAACTAGATGTGTCTTTCTCTCCAGGTCGCACTTTGTATCGTTCATACAGCTAAGTACTACTACGTGTGGTCTCCGACCCAGAAGTGGAAGAAGTGGAGACGCTCTACCACGCTGTTTTTTTACGCCGGGCTCTACCACGCTGTTCATGTCCCACTCCTTTCGCTGACGTGTGGGACATCCAGCACGTGCCATGTTTGGCACCCTTCATCGTAAGAGTTGAAATGCTATCATTCATCAGAAATAAAAAATAATTATAAATCGGCAGTGATACTATTTTTTGCGAACCAATCAGCAGTGATACTATACCATGCAATTTCCTTGCTCCTCGATATCGGAAAGAATACTTCCGTTCACCAACATGTGGGACGTCGACCATCCTGGTCCACTTGCCATGCACGCAGAACTCCAAGGGAGAGTCACCCAGGTCGTCGCGCCGTAGTAACAATGACTAATGAGCCGTCAAATCACAGGCCCACTTCCCACTTTGAAGTTGCTCAGACGAAGGAACCATCATGACTTCGTTGAATTCTGCTTCTTGAAGAAAACTACTGTACCAGCAGTACTGCTAGCTACAGTATTTACTCCAACAGAGGCCTCCTTTTGTTCATAGGATAGGAATATGAAAATCATAGGAAGTGAGATGACATGCATCTCAATTCCTATAGAGAAAGAGATGCCATTTGATGCATAGGATAGGAATTTTTCCACTTAGTCTAGGCTAATGTACTGGTAATTTGCTCTAAAAACTATAGTAGTAACTAGTAGTACTGGTACATGCTCGTACTCAGACACAGACACACACACTAACTACTAGTACTACTACTTCTCACATGCTGGCCAGACGCCGTCGTTCTCCTTCCCAGCTTTGTCGGCGACACCCCACCGTGCTTGGATCTCCACCGGCCTCTCCGCAGCAGCGCGTGCGTCCTTTTCTTTCTTGCAGCGGCGGGCCTCTCTTTTCGTGAGTGCTTTCTGACTTTTCCGCTCCCTCTATGCGGCTTTGGCTGCCTCTTGCTCTACCGCCCATTCGGCCTTGGCATCTTCAAATTCCTCCCACATAGTTGTGAGGTCGCGAGCGGCGATGAACTCGGCACGGCGGGATGCCATCGCTTCCCTACCATTTTGTGTGCATTCGTGGGCGGCGAGGAACTCGGCACGACGGGATGCCATCGCTGCCTTACCGGTTAGTGTGCGGCGCGATGGCATGAACGACGCTTGGTGAGAGCTCTGGGGTGGAGTGGCCGGACAACCGTATAGTGCATTGGTTTGTCAAGAGCTCAAGGACAGAAGACGAAGCAAATTAGGATTCCCCTTCAATCCTGGTCATTTATTACCGAGTAAAATACATTGGCTGTCATCGAACTTGTCTTGATAGCTCACTTTGATCATTGTATACGAGATATGGTGATTATACGGTCATTGGCTCAGCGTATAGCTCCGTATTTGTATGGTTGACCAGTCAAACAGTCCGCATGCGCCTGAAACGGTCACCGTCTCTCCAGAATGTCAATGCCGCATTCACTGGACTTAACTGCAGGTGCAATTGGTGTGTCACTGACATGCGGGCCAGACGCCCGTTGGGCCCACATGTCAGACACCCAAACGCATCTGCAGTTAAGTCACTAAAGCAGCGTCCGCATTCATGCCCGACGAACCTACTCCGACGCCAGTTGTCCATCCGTCTGGCGCGATTCATTGCAATTCACCCGCTATATTAACTTGAGCCCCAGCTCCCAGCCATAGCCAAAGACCCACACTTATTCTCCTCTGGTCCCATCCTTCTGCCAGCACCACTTCAACCATGGCCTCATGGCGCTCCGAAGCTCTCTTGGACGTACTATCGCAGGAGCAGATGAGGGACATCGGTGGCTCCGCTCCGGGCATGCTCCAAAGCTCTCTTCGACGTACTGTCGCAGGAGCAAACGAAGGAGATCGCCGGCACCCCCCGGGCCGCCCTCCGCTGCCACGACCACGAAGCCGGCGCGCGTGCGTGGGCGCAGCCGGCAGCGAGGAAGAGTAGTACACGGTAGGTCGCCGCCGCTTTGGTCCCGGGAAGGCCACCGCTACTCCACTCAGTCGACGCCAAGCTTGGTGGGGTAAACATCGGCAGCCGATTAGCCGCTTGACGGCGACGTGGAGGCGGAAATCTTCATAACCTTGTGCTCCGGCTGGAGAAGGGGGTTATCGAGGCGGATGAGGAGGAGGCAAAGGCAATGGCCGGCTTTCTCGGGTTCATGGCCGGACTTGGTGGTCGGGCACCGGCGATCGTTTAGATTATGTTTACAATAGGTTTAGTACGGTTTGTGCGAAATATGTAATGAATTTCGTCCAGTTTGTAGGAAAAGTTTTCGAAATGTAATGAATTTCATCCGGTTAATTTGAAATTTGCTTTGTTTGTACAAATTTCGTCCGGTTAGTTCATATAGTTGTTGAAAGGTATGCGTGCAGCATCGGATGGCATCCATCAGTGTCCTCGGACAAATGCCGGTGTAAATTTGTGGGCCAGCGCTGGAGATGCCCTAACTATCATGCTATAATCGCTAACAATCTTCCATTATTTGGCAGGGAACAGTTATCCCTCGATCAAAATCAGATCCGCGGTGTTTCGCACTCCTCCCGCGTACGAGTGTAAACTCTTGCTTACATAAAAATGGAGCAAGTGGACCGCACTGTAGCACGTCATATCAGTCGAACTAGCCCGCCTAACGAGCGGGAAAGCACCATCCTCGTCATTTTGTTCTGGATTTCTATCGATCGATCGCGCGAAAATGTTACGCTTCGCAAGTTCTAAAGGAAAAGGCGGCACACTTACGACTCGTACGCGTCGCAACCCCGACAGTCCGGCTCGCACGCCGCTCACCAAAGGGGACACGAGTTGTCTTGCAATTTCACTGACATGTGGGACCGTAATTGAATAAACCGTCCATAGCCAAAATCTAATCGCTCGGCGGGCGTTGGCTGAGAAGAGAGAAACGGGGGAGGGAGAAGAGATCGCCCGCCCGCCGCGCATGGACTCCAAGAAATATGTGGTGATAATGTGAGATGGGCCATGCTGGAGTCCGGACCACTTCCGTAGCCCACTCTCACCGCCCTGGCCCCTCAAGACGCCAGCTGCCCGCTGCATGCATAGCAAGTAGTCCCCGCTTATGTGGAGGAGAGAGAGGCATTGACAAAGTCAAGGAGTAATAGTGGAGACAAAGCTTTCATCAAAAATAAACAATGAATACTTGTTGCTCGTCCTCTATATCGGAAAGAATACTTTCATTCGCCGACATGTGGGACGTCGACCATCCTGGTCCACCTACCATGCACAAAATTATCCTGGTCTACCCCGATCGTATCGCAGGCCCAACCTTTCCCACCGTAAGTTGTTCGGACGAAGTAACCATCATGACTTCGTTGAATTCCGCTTCTTCAAGAAAACTTACTGTACCCACAATACTGCTACCACACGCGAAGACTGGACGGCACTGTACCACATCATATCATTGAAACCCACTAGGCCAAACTAGCCCGCCTTGGTCATCTATTTTGGAACGGAGGGAGTACGTCTCTGCACTGCTATGATTTTGTGTTGCACGTTCTCTGTACTTTTGCTACGATTTTCCTACCCTATGAACCAAATGAGGCCTGAATGTATGTCGACTATTGTCTGATCGATCGCTAAGCCTACAATTTTAGGAGCTAGGGCTATTGGTCGATCGACGAGGGATAAGTATAAGCGTACCACAAGCTCATCAGCCCCAACGTTTCTCTTCGGTGAGTGTTTTGCAAGTACTATAGCTCGCACAGTAGCTAGCCTACTAACACCAAGAATCATCAAACAAGCCCTACTGATATGATAAGCAGTTCAAACTTACATCTAAGCATGATATATTACATCAAAAGCTAGTGAGGATACATCTGTGTCCATAACTCGGAGAGGGTTCGCATGATTCATCGCATGATTCACTATCAAACAAAAGTAGCAAGATCCGCCCACACAAGACAGTGCACTAGCCCTAAGATGGTTTGATAACACGCATTGTTCTGGTAATTAAACACAGGGAAATGCAAACTACCCTGAAGGACTAGCGCGACCAACTATTTCTTGTCATCGATCTCTCGGGCAATGACCACAGCACGGACATCGGCATGGGAATCGATTTCTGGGGCGATGTCCACAAGACTAACCGCGACATCGGAATCGATCTCTGGGGCGATGTCCACAGGATGGACAGCGGCATCGGAATCGATCTCCGGGGCGATGCCAACAGGACGGGCCACGACATCGGAATCATCAAGGACAACCACCGGCACCTGCACAACACTAACATATTAGCAAGCACATTGCAAATAATCAAAAAGCAAGCACATTGCAAATAATCAAAAGCCACAACTATGGTAATAAGCCATTATTTTTTACCTTGTGCAGCTCACCGGGGGATCTCATCCCTCCGGGGGCCATCTCCTCGTCCTTGATGGGGGCCAGCACCTTCCCAGGGGAATACTGGCTCTCAACGGTGACTATCTCCTCAAACTCGGTCTTGAGCCTCACATAGGTGGCAATCAGAGCTCCTGGGGTAGGCACGGTGGGGCCCTTGCTGTTCTTCCAACTTTCTTTGAGGAGTTCGTCCGCCAACGTCCTCAACTCTTTGTCCAGTGCTTGTTTCTTGGAGTTCTTCGTCTCCATGTGGCCCGCCAACATGGTCAACTCGTTGGTCGGTGCTCGCTTCCTGGAGATCGCTGTCTCCAGTGGGTTGTCCGCCAGCAACTCTTTGCCTAGTGCTCCAGGATCCATCAATGAACTGACAAACAAAAAGCAATCGAAAGGAAATCACAATCGCAATGAAAACGGGAAAAGAATAGGATATGAGAATCGATCGGTGCTTCACAAAAAGAAGATTATTGGAATGAAAATATAGCTGCATAACTGATTCGCCCACCTTTCCTTCGTCGGTAGAGAAGAAAAATGGCAGAAGTGAGTAGCCTGGAGTGAGGTTTTCTTCAAGAAAGGGAAGAAAGGGCTTGAACGAGCATTCCAATGAAATGATAGTTGCTTCGTCCAGTCCAACTGCGAGGCCACCTTACCACTGCTGGTAAAGGTGTGGGTTTTGTGATATGATGGGTCATGACGGCCACACCGGGGTGACAGGTGAGTCTCGACTATAGCACCTCGCCGTGATTTGGTGGATGGCACGTGGGCCCGGATGCTTTGAAATGTCATTAACTTGATTTTAGTCTCTTTAGTATTTGGATCCAAGCATGGATGAGGCTAACAAGTTTTAGTCCCACTACTTTTAGGGTCTGTTTGGTTGGAGACTAGTGTGGACAAGTTAAAGTGTGGCTAGTCATGAGACTAAAACGTATCAAAGCACTCTCTCAATATTGTGCACCGTGACCAAGGCGGAGAGGAAAATGAGAGAACTACGTAATTAATGCATGAGTTTAATTAGGATAGTTTTTTAAAGTACGAGATACATTCCTCCAATCGCAAAATGCCTTGGTTCATGAGATTTGAGATTTGAGCCCTATAAACCGGAGGGGAGGGGGTACTGCACACGGTGTAGTCTAGTCACTTGTTTTTTTGAGCCGAAGTCTAGTCACTTGTTGAAATCTCTAGAAAGGCAAATACTCCTTTCCGGTTTACAGGTCTATACGAATCCCTCCGTCTAGGTGTGTAAGTCATCTTACGAAAACCAAATAGTCCCAAAACACTTAGGCGCGGTGCATTAACTTCTACCTTGTTTCTTGTTTCTTGGCATACGTATCAACCAATAAGAGATGAGAGGTGTGCATGCTTTTAATGACTTGCAATGGCTAGTTCATTGCATGGAATGCTATTAATTAGCAAATAAACATTGGTGACCCCAGGAGGAAACGGTGCTAAGCGCGTGGACCTATGCAAAATGAGTATCAACCAATGGATAATGGAGTTTAATTATTAAACAATAGCAATTTTGTCTCATGCAAGAGCCTGGCTAGTACTCCAAGGAACCACACCATGCGAGCGTTCGCAACTGCCACGTTCGGTTTGCACTTGGCTCTTCCCTCTTCGAGAAGACGAACAATGATGTTACTCCTACTTCTACAGTATCGAATCCACTGCTGCATGTCCGTCCACCTCGTGCGGGAGGGATAGCGTGTAGCGAAAGCTTCTACTTACTGCTCCTGCCTTTGCGTCCTTGACAGGTGGGCCCAACAGGTGGTTGGCCCACCTGTCATGCAGGCAAAGGCAGGTGCAGTTAAGGCACCGGAGCTCAGTCCGCGAGGGAGAGGGCGTCGTAGTAATCAAATTTCTCGGTCTTGTACGAGTTGATGCGACACATCAAAGCACTGCATTCGATAAAACTCTTTTTACACATTTCAAATGGGCTATTTCGTATGTAGGAGTAGACATATTCTGCTTCGTATGTACTCCCTCCGTTCCAAAATATAAGTCTTTTTAGATATTTCACTATGAACAGTACATACGAAACAAAATGAGTGAATCTACACTCTAAAATATGTCTATATACATCTGTATGTAGTTTGTAGTGGAATCCCTAAAAAGACTAACATTTAGGAACAGAGGGAGTAGTCACTTGTTGCAATCTCTAAAAAGACTTATATTTGGAAATGGAGGGAGTACAACGCATGCATGCATGCCGTGACTTTCCTTTTGATACCCGCATGTGTTGATTTGATGCACCTTTCCAAATTTTGACTATAAATTTAACTAACCAAATTTTCATGCATGTCACAAAAAATCACGGGGCTGTTTGGATTGTGACTATGTTTGTCTTATGTTGCCACATTATTTTTCCTACACTTGCCACACTTTCCTAACCTGAGTTGCTCAAATTGTTAGACACACTTTGGCTTGCCTAAGGGAATCTTGCCAAAAAAATTTGTGTCTATGACATGTGGGGTTCACTGCTAATAAAAAAATATTCTTGTCTTAGGTGTGGCTAATAAAAAAGACTTATATTTAGGAACGGAGAGAGTATAAAATATAAATAATAATGCATGTTGGGGCAACCCACGTTTCCGCTAATTTTAGTCGTGGGCTTGTTCACAATTTTTACGAGGGGGTGGTTGTTCATTTAATGGAGGGACTTGTAGTACTACCAAACTTGAACGATACAAAGTGCGACCTAGCACACCGTAACACCACTTGGAACAAGCGGGTAGCTATCTCAAAAAACAATCAACAACTAAAAAAACCGCGACCTGGCATGTAGTATGGTACACAATTTTAAACGATTGTTTTGATGGAGTGAAAAAGGAAAACTACCCCACTACTTATATATAGGCCGGAGCCTCCGCGCTTGCTTGCTAGGGCTGCTCTACTCACACACTCTCATCCTCTCCAGATCTAAACAAGATAGGGGTAGTAACCCTGTCTTTCTCCCTTCAAAAAACACTGGCTTTTTATCCTCACCGTTGGTTACAGATCCGGACGTATCTCCCTCCGCCTGTGAAGGGGAGGAGGGGCAGCGTTTAGGCCGTCGTTGACAGCGAGGGAGGAGACCCACTGCCGGCCGCACCGTTATCTCTGGCCGAGCACCGGCGCGGGAGGTCCTCCGATCCCTTCGTTGTTTCCTGTGGGCTGATCCGGCCTCCCGCCGCCCACCTATCCACATCCCGACGACCTTCAGGTATATCTTCATTCGAAACCGCCTTAGCTCTACTTCCCCAGCTTGCTATGTTGCTGCATGTGCATCATTTTCTACCTCTCAGCCCCTCTCGATCGGATGGTCCAATGTCACCTATTTTTTTCTTCTATTGTTAGAGGTAAAGCTACTTCATGGAGTCGAATATTGTACTCCCTCCGTCTGAAAATACTTGTCATTGAAATAAAGTGGGGGTGGGGGAATTTAGTATGTACATCGGACTTGGTACAAACAGGAAGGAAAGGGGATGAAAGTAGTACAGACTGGTCATCCAACCGGTCTCTTGGTCGAGAAGGGAAATATAGGGGTAACACTGTACATAGTGGTATGACCAGGACTAGATTTGCTATCCACACATAGGAGTAGGTGGCTAGAGTGAAAAAAATGGGACCAACCCAGATATGTTTCTTGGATGTTTGTTTCTCGGGGCAACAAACTATGAATCACCACTTTATGCCCCTGTTTACGTACATGGTGCTGTACTGCTGGTGCACCCACTGTCCCATGCCCTTATACCAAATATTTAGGCTCCGGTCGGAATAAAGGGGCAGAAAACATAGGTCTTGATGAAAATAGAGGAATAGGAAAGGAATGTAGGTATAAAACTATGGAACAACGAATCGGAGGAAACTCTCAAGAGAATGTGTTCGGATGGACTATGAAATGTACAGATTTATTTTTTTAGAGTAGCATGCTTGGCAGTATGAGATGCTATTTGTTTATTCAGCTGCACAGTGACTACTCTTGTCCTCACCTCACGTACCACACATAGGTTGATTTTTTTATTTCGGCAAACACAGCACAGCAACATGTCTAACGCATGGCAGCGAGCGCCTGCCTCGGGCTTCCACCCAAAAAATGAGCAGCGCGTGGATGTTTCTAATCCGATGGATTAGTACTACCAGACCAGCTTTCCTATGAAACACTATTCACCTTTCCCGTGTTCCGAACGGTTGGAAGGGAAAGAATACGGTAGGAATTGTGTTCCTACGAAAATCCTGCACCAAACCTGTGAACCGAACGCAGCCTTAGCTGTTCTTAATATAATGTCCCTGGTAAAAATGAAGCCATGCCACTGTTTTTGCCTGTAATTGTTTGAGACTCTGACAAGTTTAGCCAAATGTTTTTGCCTTTAATTGTTTGAGACTCTGACTGTTTCCTCTGTGCCTTTTTGTGCAAACAGGGATATCCAATTCACCTAGTTGCTGTTGTGACCTTTTGGTGCACTGCACAAAACTCTTCTTAAAAGAAGTGACTTTTGTGTTGTTTTACTGGAATGTCAAATGGAACAGTTGGTTCATTTTGGTGGAACTGCACAAAGGGAGATCTGTGTTCCAATCCTCATCATCCATATTGGCGCCATAACCTTCCTTTAGGTAAGAATGATATTTAATGCATGTGTTCATCTCTATTTTCCGACTGCCATGAGAAAATAATGCTGTTTTTTACTAGTACACTTGTACTCCCTCACTGACAAAACTAATTGTGAATTAGAAGGCCAATCATGTACTTGGTTTCACCAACTGGTGAGGAGAAAGAGAAACATAGCATGAAGAGGAAGAAGAAGAAGAATAAACAGTGCCAAGGCGATCTTGCTGAAGCTAGAGGCCTTAGTCGAGGCTATTCAAGGGCTCCGGCAACGACTACCTTACATGTGAGACTATCCTCCAGGGAGGCCTTCCACTTCTGCTGTCTCACTTAATTAATTAGGAGCACTTAAGTACCACTAATTTATTACTGCCTAATTTTCCTGTTGGAGTTAAACAAATCTTTAGTAGGACCCTATGTTGAATCATGTACGTGTGAATGTTTGTCTATGGAGGTGAATCATGTGGTGGAGCAGGGAGGGAATATTATTAGTGTCATGACATAATAGTGCTATTGTTTTGCATGTCAATTTATTGCCATTGGTTCAATGAGGCAATGTTTTGCGTATTGTCCATCATGAATTTGATGCTACTGTTTGAGTAATATGCTAATGTCTTCCTATCCTTTCTCACTAAGCTAATGAAGGTTTCACCTTGTTCCTACTTGTGCAAACAGGGATCATGTTGTGCCAATCATACAATTTAGTGGAACTACACAAGACAATACAATGAACTGTATCCCAGCCAGTGCTTTAACTCTGCTGGAAGTTCTTGATAATCTTTCGATATAATCTCAGCACTGGTAAACAAGAGTGATTTCAACCATACATTTGAAGTGCACAAAAATATATACTATTGTGTGATTCCGGTGAGTGCTTTATCATCTCTTTATGGGACTACATGAATAAGCTTTTTTTCTCAGGTTGGTACGGGCCTAAGGCCTTCATCCATATTAGTTTGCTGTCATCTCTATTTGTATCGTGCTACTGTCATGAGAAACTCCTTTATCTTTGCACTTTTAAGTTTTGCAACCTATGATAAATGGCAATGCTTTGAGTGTTGAGTTGAGCTAATCACTGATTAAATAAACTAATACCTCTCTTTAAGCAAGACTACTATGTTGCTAACTTTACCCATTAAGATAATGACGGTGCTTCTATTTGTTAGTGTATGTTTCATCAACTAGTCCCACTATTATAGTAATCTCACTCTCTCAATATATGTGCCAACAGGGATGCTCGATTTTGGCGGAACTGCACAAAAACTTTGGGTGCTTCATTGCCTCGACAGCTTCCGTCCTTTCCTGTCAGTCACTAATCTCCGCTTGCTTTCTTCCTTTGCTGTCAGTCGCTTGGCTTATCTCGGCTTCCAGTCAAAGGAAATAGTAATTGATATGCTACCTCACACAGGTTGGTACTGGTCTTTATCCTGATTATTGTGCCTGTCATATGTATTGGTAATTTGGTATTGTGCTACTATTTCCCGATTTCATGAAGGAGTAATTTGGAGCCTGAACTCGCAGGCAAATCATTACATTGGGTGATTTCAGTAGAACTACACAAAATGATCAGATGGACAGGTACTTATGCTGATGCTATGTACTCCAAAGTTCACTTAGACAAGCATCGATGTTGACAAGAAGTGCCTATATTCATTCGAGTATCAACCGGCGTCAACCAATTGTCAAACTCCAAGTATTAGGAGAGTGAATGCCAAAAATATTGCTTGGTGCATAGCCCAGAAAAACGCAGTCCAGTCTTTGGTCCCAACTTGTGCCTTTTGGTTATCGGCACATATGGTAGCGAACTATATGGCATGGAGTTTAAAGATTCCAGACAAGTTGGTTGACGCGTATATTCATCTGGGACTTAATTAGTCTGCACGCCAAGGATGCTCCATTTCAGTTGAATTGCACAAAAAATTTGGGTGGTTCATTTTCTCAATCACCTCCTTTCTCGTCTGCAATGTAGAATTTTGGCGAGATACACGACCAAGATGAGCCAGTAAACTAGTTGGATGAAAGTAGTGGCCAAGTTGCTCAAACCTCCGTCGGCACGAGGCCACTATTTGAGGATAAACCTACAAGCAAAGTCCAGATTGTCTGTGCTGCCTCTTATGTACTCAAAAGTTTACTCGTACAAGAACTAATTTTAGCAAGAAGTACCTCTGATTGAACACCATTTACCAGTCTGTACCCTAGGATCAAACCTCCGTCGGCACGAGGCCACTATTTGAGGATAAACCTACAAGCAAAGTTCGTCCATGGATCATACTGGCTGTGATCTCAATCATTTGGATGCATAAACATACTGAACATGTGTATATCTGAATCTTTTTGTGAATTATGTATGAATATTGTCGTGTGATCTATCAATCATTTGGATGCATAGATATGCTGAGCTTGTGTATATATGAATCTTTTGAGTTGTTGATAGTGAATGTTGGCTATGAATATGAACGTGTCCTGTGAACCTGAGTTTGATATGAATTGCAACAGAACCAGTTATAACCCTTCTCCTCCTCTCAATCTGCGACTCCACTGCCGCGTTTTCCCATCTCCGAGTCGTTCCCGTCCGGGGCCTCGCCGTCGTCCACCGCCTCGCTGTGTTCGGTGCGGCGTGGTCAACAAACGAGAGTCATCGGAAGAGGACTGTACGTGGAGAGCCTGACGGCTAGGACCCACGAGGTCCATGGTCGCACGCAAGGAAAGTTCCTCCTTATTAAGCTGAAAAAAATGTTTCCTCCACCTGACAGCTGGGACCCACCGGTTGTATCTTTGCACGGAAGGAAGTGCCTCCTTGTTTTGCAAAAAAAATTATTCATCCCATTGACAGCTGGGACCCGTAAGATTTGGTGACTGACTTGTGGACCTGCTAAGCGAACATGTACGCTCGGCTTTGTCAATTTAATCAACAAATGATTCTAGCAGCTGGACCGCTGGATGTTAATCCAACAGCCGTGCACCTTCTTCAACCTGTGTTCTTGCTCTTGTCTCCCGTGGGCGGCACCGCAGATGTGCTGCCGCGCACCCGAACCAGTGAAGTTTCTCACTCCTCTCCATCTACGAATCCACTGCCCCGTCTTCCCCATCTCCATGTCGTTCCAGTCTGGGTGCGCTCGGCACGGTGTGGTCAACGTGGTCAACAACCGAGAGTCATCGGAAGATGACTGTACGTGAGAGGCTGACAGCGGGGATGCACCACGCCCATGGACGCATGCATGCAATGGAACGCGGCGAGGTCAACATGGTCAAGGAACGACTTCCATCGGAAGTATACTGTACGTGGAGAGTCTCAGCTGGGTCCACAGCCGCAGCAAGTAAGTGCCTCCTTATTACGTGGAAAATAATGATTCCTCCAACTGACAGCAGGGACCCACTGGACGAGCCACCGTATTTTGCGAAAAAAACGTTTGCCCCCTGACTGCTAGGACCCACCTGACGGACCATTGTATTTCGCGAAAAAAACATCGCCCCCCCCCCCCCGCTGTCTGCTCGGACCCACCGGAAGTGCCTCCTTATTACGCACAAAAAAAAATGAATACTCCCCTGCTAGCTGGGACCCACCTTGGTGGGAGGCTGACTTGTGGGCCTACTAAGTTGACGGGGACGAAGGGCTTTGTCAACTTAGTCAATATGAACGATTCTAGCTCCAGTGGCCGTACAATGTCCATCCAACGGCCATAGTGCTTCTTCAACCTCTGGTCTTCTTGCTCCAGCCGCCCAAAGCAGCGCCGGTCGTGCCTCATGCTCCTGCCTCCCGTGGCCGGCTGTGCTGCCGTGGAGGACTCACCGCCCCTACTATTCCCACCGCTGGCCAGGCCCTGCGGCGATGGTATCCTCACACCGCAGCTGAACCAGGAACCCTCGTACTCCTCTCCGCGCGGGTTTCCACTGCCGCGTCTTCCCCGGCTCCGCGTTGTCCCATTCCTAGGCCTCGCCATCGTCCACCGCCGTGGTGCTCTCTGCGCGTCGTGGTCAACGTAGTCAAGGAACGACTTCCATCGGAAGAGTACTATATGTGGAGAGGCTGACAGCTGGGTCCACGGCTACAGCCCAGTTTTTTTTGTGATTTGCCAAGTAAGTCGCTTTGTCAGGCCTGTTGGGCTGCAAATCTTTCAAGAAGAGGAGAGCTTTCATTCGGCTGGCAGAGAAAATGGCCCATCAGTAATGAGAAATGGGCTGTACATTTTTAAAACACATCAAAGCGGCAATTAGTTTCAAATATCTTTTTTTCATTTCGAGATTTTAAATTACATTAATTTTTATGCATGGAGAATTTGTTGGATTTTATATTGATATACATTTAATTTTAAAATCAGTTTGAATGTGAGTCGAAATTTCGGGATTAAAAACAGTTCGGACCGCACCGAAATATGCAAAATTTCGTATAATTTTTTAACCGTGGCCACAACATGGGCTGTAATGCTAACAAAAAGAATATGGGCTCCAGAAAAAACCTTAAGAATTAGCAAATGGGTTGTAAATTATTAGAAATAAGGCAGATGGGCTGTATGCTATTTTCTACAGATTTGAGGCTTTCCTAAAAAAAAGGTTGACGCACAAGCAGTGATTGTTGGATGGCCATCCAACGGCCGTCGTGCTTCTTCGATCTCTGCTCTTCCTGCTCCAGCCGCTCAAACAAGCGTCGGCGGGACTGCCTGCTCCCTCCTCCCCGCAGCCAGATGTGCTGCCGCACAGGCCTCACCGCCCCACCGTACTCCCATCACTGGCCTAGCCATCCCTCTACTCACCCACACCTACTGTTATTCTCCGGCGATGGCAGACGAACCAGTAAACCCTCGTCCAGTCGTACTCCCCTCCGCGTGGGAAACAACTGCTGAGTCTTCCCTGCCTCCGTGTCGTTCCCTTCCTAGGCCTCATCGTCGTCCACCGCCCTAGTGCTTTCAGTGCGGCTTGGTCAACGACCGACATGCATCTGAAGTGGACTGTACGTGGAGAGGCCGACAGCTGGGTCCATGGCCGCACGCAAGGAAATGCCTCCTTATTACGCGCAAAATAATGATTCGTCCACCTGACATCAGGGACCCACCGAAAGGGCCTCAGTATTTCACGAAAAAAATGTTACCGCCGCTGACATCTCGGACCCACCAGCTATATCTTCGCACACAAGGAAGTGCCTCCTTATTACGCACAAAAAAAATGAATACTCCCCTTGTTAGCTGGGACCCAGTATAGTGGCAGGCTAACTTGTGGGCCTACTAAGTTGACGGGGACGGAGGGCTTTGTCAACTTAGTAAATATGCACGATTCTAGCTCTAGTGGCCGTACGATGTCCATCCGACGGCCGTAGTGCTTCTTCAACCTCTAGTCTTCTTGCTCCAGCCGCCCAAACCAGTGCCGGTCGTGCCTCGTGCTCCTGCCTCCCGTGGCCGGCTGCGATGCGGTGGAGGCCTCACCGCCCCCTACTACTCCCACCGTTGGCCAGGCCATCCCTCTACTCACCCACAACCCCTGTTATTCTGCGGTGACGGCAGCCTCACACCGCAGCGAACCAGTGAACCCTCGAACTCCTCTACGCGTGGGCATCCACTGCCGCGTCTTCCCCGGCTCCGCGTCGTCCCCTTCCTAGGCCTCACCGTCGTCCACCACCCTGGTGCTCTCGACGCGGCGTGGTCAACGTGGTCAAGGAACGGCTTCCATCGGACGTGGACTGTTCGTGGAGAGGCTGACAGCTGGGTCCATGGCCGCATCAAGGAAGTGCCTCCTTATTACGCGCAAAATAATTATTCCTCCACCTGACAACGGGGACCCACCGATGGGCCACCATATTTCGCGAAAAAAATGTTTCCCCCCTGACTGCTGGGACCCACCAGCTACACCTTCGCACGCAAGGAAGTGCGTCCGGGCAAAAAAAAAACGATTCGCCTCCCTGACTGCTGGGACCCACCAGCTACATCTTCGCACGCAAGGAAGTGCGTCCGGGAAAAAAAGAAACGATTCGCCCCCTGACTGCTGGGACCCACCAGCTACATCTTCGCACACAAAGGAAGTGCGTTCGGGCAAAAAAGAAACGATTCGCCCCTCTGACTGCTGGGACCCACCAGCTACATTTTCGCACGCAAGGAACTACCTGACAGTCGGGACCCACCTGGTCGAAGCGTACATAGCGTTGTCATTCTGGTCGCGAACGTGTACGTACATACTGGTCATAATAGAGGCGCGCACGTACACGTACATACAACGGCGAGGGTGCAAGAAAGAAAATACGGCCACGTACGTACATACGGGCAGGGTCTTGAATGCCTACTCGCGCATACGTACATGGTTGGGTCGGAACGGAGAAACAGCGTCGTCGTCGTGTTCATGGGGAGGCAACGGAATGCGTCGTGTTCATGGGGAGGCAACGGAATGCGTCATGTTCATGGAGAGGCAACGAAATGTATCGTGTTCATTGGGAGGCAACAGAACGCGTGGGAGCCAACCGGCTTGGACGGAACAGGCGATGGAAATGAGGCCTGGCATACCGCAGAACAGAGGAAACGGACCTCCTACGGTCGAAACAGGGGTCCTGTTGATCGGGAGGGGTGTGGCGTACCGCAAAACGGAGGAAACGGACCTCCTACGGTTGAAACGGGGATCTTATTGATCGGGAGGCGTGTGGCTTACTGCAAAACGGATGAAACGGACCTCCTACGGTCAAAACGGGGGTCCTGTTGATCGGATGGGGTGTGGCGTACCGCAAAACGGACGAAACGGACTTGCGTTGGAGCGCTACGGTCGAAACGGGGGGGAGGGGTGTGGCGTACCGCAAAACGGGACTCCACGGGATACTGTTCATCTCCACCGTCGACCTCCTCCAGCCTCCACAGGCTACCGTCGACCTCCTCCAGCCTCCACGGGCTCCTGTTCATCCAGCCTCCACCGCGCGCTACTCCACCGGCTACTGTTCAACCACCCCTCCACGGGCACCCCTCCACCATCTACTGTTCATCCAGCCCTCCACACCACGGGGTCCTGTTCAACCACCCCTCCATGACCAACCCTCCACCGTCTACTGTTCATCCAGCCCTCCACACCACGGGGTCCTATTCAACCACCCCTCCATGGCCACCCCTCCACCCTCAACTGTTCATCCAGCCCTCCACACCACGGGTTCCTGTTCATCCAGAGGCAACGCCACCACTCACTGTTCATCCAACCCCCCGGAACGCTCACTGTTCATCCCAGAGGCAGCATCGATCGGCTTCAGTTAGCAGCAGTAGCGAAGGAATCGCTCCATCGGGTTCAGTTAACAGCCATCGATCGATCGCTCGGGTTCAGTAACGCATAGCCTGTAGTGCAATCGCTCGGGTTCAGTGCCTCGCTCGGCTTCAGTTAGAGCCAACGCCTCGCACACACGCGCGTATGTATGAGAGAAGCGCGCATCACTCCGCCCCCGACCTCCCACCGTAACCGGCAACTCCCCGAAATTTTCCTCGCCCTCGCTTCTACCACGGTTTTTTCCGTCATGGACGGCCCAAAGAATGTCATGCAGCTGCGTCTCCGGCCCGCCCAGGAAGAAAAGCCCATTTTCTGTCATGATTTTTTTGTCATAGAAGTAGGAACCCACCACATCTATGATGATACCGGGTTTTGTCACAATTATCATCATAGAAGTGTCATATGTATGACAGAAAAAAAATTCGTTCGGCCCAAAATGTCACGGATGTGTCTTTTTTTGTAGTGTTTGCTTGATAATAATGTGCCATTAGGTGAATTTCGTGATGAACAACTTGCTAGGGTTAGGGAGAATGAAATTATTGAAATTGATGATATTAATGAAAGTGATGATGAAGATTCTCCCCCTAGATATGAGTTTCCTGTTGTGCCTGAGGGTTATGTTATGGATGAGGATACGGCTAGAGACCTTTTTGCTTGCAATGATAGATATGATCTTAAGAAACTGTTAGTTAAGCTGAAAGAAAAGTCTTTGAATGATAGAATGAAATATGACCCTGCTTTTGCTACTTCACCTATCTGTGTTACTGATAAGGATTATGAATTCTCTATCGATCCCAAGTTAATTACTTTGGTAGAATCTGATCCTTTTTATGACTATGAATCTGAAATTGTTATGGCACATCTTACTAAATTGAATGATATAGCCACCCTATTCACTCATGAGGAAAAAATTCGCTACTATTATATCCTTAAATTATTTCCTTTCTCATTAAAGGGTGATGCTAAGATATGGTTTAATTCTCTTGCTCCTGGTTGTGTGCGTAGTCCCCAGGATATGATTTATTACTTCTCTGCAAAATATTTTCCCGCTCATAAGAAACAAGCTGCTTTAAGGAAAACATTTAATTTTGTGCAAATTGAAGAAGAGAGTCTCCCACAAGCTTGGGGGAGGCTTCTCCGATTACTTAATGCTTTGCCTGATCATCCTCTCAAGAAAAATGAAATACTTGATATCTTTTATAATGGACTAACCGATGCTTCCAGAGACCACCTGGATAGTCGTGTTGGTTGTGTTTTCAGGGAAAGAACTATTGAGCAAGCTGAATTGTTATTGATAAATATATTGAGCAATGATAATGATTGGAAACTTCCTGAACCAACTCCTAAGCCAACTCCAAAGAAAAGGGGTATTTTATTTCTCAGTCCTGAAGATATGCAAGAGGCAAAGAAGTCTATGAAAGAAAAGGGTATTAAAGCTGAAGATGTTAAGAATTTACCATCTATTGAAGAAGTACATGGTCTTGATAACCCGACACAGGTAGTAAAGGTAAATTCACTTTATAGATTTGATGAAGGTGATATTCCTCGTAATAAGTCTGGTAGTCAATGCTTGGATGAGTTTGATAATTTTATTGTTAAACAAGAAAACTTCAATGCTTAAGTTGGTAGACAATTGAAATGTAATGCTTATATGGTTGAACACTTGAGTGATTATATGTCTAGAGTTAAAGGTGATCTTAAGCTTATTAGTAAACATGCTTCCATGGTTACCACTCAAGTAGAACAAGTGCTAAAGGCACAAGATGATTTGCTCAATGAATTAAATAATAAGAACAATGATAATGCTGTTAGAGTTATGACTAGAGGTGGTAAAATGACTCAGGAACCTTTGTATCCTGAGGGCCATCCTAAGAGAGTTGAGAAAGATTCTCAGAGAACTAATATTGATGCACCTAGTCCTTTTAAGAAAAAGAAAATGAAAAATGATAGGACTATGCATGCTTCTAGTGAACCTGTTGTTGACACACCTGAGAATCCCAATGATATTTCTATTTCTGATGCTGAAACACAATCTAGTAATGGACATGAACCTAGTGATAATGTCAATGATGATGTTCATGTTGATGCTCAACCTAGTAATAACAATGATGTAAAGATTGAACCTGATGTTGATCTTGATAACCCACAATCAAAGAATCAACGTTATGATAAAGAGACTTTGTTGCTAGGAAGCATGGTAAAGAAAGAGAACCATGGGTTCAGAAACCCATGCCTTTTCCTCCTAAGCCATCCAAGAGAAAGGATGATGATGATTTTATGCGCTTTGCTGAAATGATTAGACCTATCTTTTTGCGTATGCGTTTGACTGATATGCTTAAAATGAATCCTTATGCCAAGTATATGAAAGATATTGTTACAAATAAAAGAAAGATACCAGAAGCTGAAATTTCCACCATGCTTGCTAATTATACTTTTAAGGGTGGAATACCAAAGAAATTAGGAGATCCAGGAGTACCAACTATACCATGCTCCATTAAAAGAAATTATGTTAAAACTGCTTTATGTGATCTTGGAGCCGGTGTTAGTGTTATGCCTTTCTCTTTGTATCGTAGACTTGATTTAAATAAGTTGAAACCTACTGAAATCTCTTTGCAAATGGCTGATAAATCAACTGCTATACCCATCGGTATTTGTGAGGATGTGCCTGTTGTGGTTGAAAACGTTACTATTTTAACGGACTTTCTTATTCTTGATATTCCCGAGGACGATAGTATATCGATCATCCTTGGTAGACCCTTACTAAATACTATAGGGGCTGTTATTGATTGCAACAAAGGCAATGTCACTTTTCATGTTAATGGTAATGAGCATATGGTACACTTTCAGAAGAAACAACCCTAAGTTCATAGTATAGATTCTATTGGAAAAATTTCAACGATTACTATTGGAGGTTTTGAATTCCCTCTTCCTACTGTCAAAAAGAAATATGATATTCTTATTGTTGCGGACATTCATATCCCCTTTGACATAACCTAGTGTTATTCGAAAATTCTCCGGTTCCATGTTAGTTGGAAGAAGTTTGCTAACAAGACTTGATCAACCTTGTTAGTGGATTCCTTTTGATGAGAATGAGATGGATGAAGTTAGAAAGCACAACCTTTTGTACCCTCCTTTTACTTTCTATTATTTAGATTTAATAAAGCAAAAATAGTATTCTCTGTTTGTTTTCTAAATTATCCGTGCAATAAAAAATACCCCGAAAATAAAAGTTCTCCAAATGCCCTGAAAATTGAGTATGATTTTTTGTAGAATATTTGAGAATTTCTGGCACTTAAAACACATCAAGGGGACCCACCATTTGGTCACGAGGGTGGAGGGCACGCCCCTGCCTCGTGGGCCCCACGTGGCCGCTTCCACTTATTCCAGCACCCACACACTTCGTCTTCCTCCAGAAAAAATCATCTCGTAGATCAAACTCATGTTCTTGCTCGTTTTGCTGCCATTTTCGATCTCCTTGCTCAAAGCTCCACTCACAAAACTGCTTTGGGGGATTGTTCTTTGGTATGTGACTCCTCCAATGGTCCAATTAGTTTTTGTTCTAGTGCTTTATTATTGCAAATTTTTGCTGCTGAGGTGACCCTGTTCTTGAGCTTGCATGTCAAATTTATATGGTCTAAAGTAGTTTTAATGCATGATATAGCCTCTAGGCACTTATGGGAGTAGTTGCTATCAATATTGTTGAGTTTGGTTCACTTCTATTTTGAGTCACTAAAAATTTCAGAAATTTTTCAGAGGAAGAAAATGATGAAGAGATTCTTGAGAGGCTCCTCGAGTCGAAGCTCGAAGGAAAAGCAGAATGAAGAGAATAAAAAGCCCAAGTACAATCTTCCTCGCACTGCGAAGGTTCGTCCGTGGCCTTGTGATGCATTCTTGAGAGCCGCCGGAATTTATGACGACTTTTATTATTTGGCTGAGAATGCAGGCCTCACCGACTTCCTCCACGACCAATGTGAACAGTATATCCTACTCACTAATATTTTCGTGCAAACTTTCATTTCCATGCTAGAAGATCGCCACCTTTGGTGGATTTTTATTTATATGATGAGTTTAAGGAGATGTCACTATACGATTTTTGTGTGGTTTGCAAGTTGCCCTTTGAGGTCAGCGTCGAGGAACTACATCCTAGTGATGTGGATGAATTTATTGATAGAATTGCTGTAGGGGAAACGATAAAAGTTTCAGATGCAAGGATTACTAGTGTACATTTTCCTGTCCTACGTTACTTTGAAATATTTGCTAGTAGATGTTTAATTGGTCATGGGAACAGTGGGGCCGTCAGTGCTCCTAACCTTGCTATTTTGCGCCATGCTTTATTTCATGATACAACTTTCAGTTTAGGCGCTATTGTTGCTAAACGGTTAAGTTGTAACCGTTCAAAGGGCCCCATCTTTGGAGGTATCTTTGCTTCATGCCTTGCTAAAAACTTTGAAATACCTATTAGGCATTATGAGAAAGAGGAAAAATTGCTGGCCACCATTTTCTTAGACTATAAGAGTATGGTAGCACATGATTTTATTGTTAAAGATAAGAAGAAGAGACTTAAGTACAACTTTGTATTTGCTAAAACTAAGTGTGACACTATTACCATGCATGCACCCTCTTTGTTTAATATACATTCAGGCACGTACCTCATCATGCCCGAGGACATCTATGCATACTGGGAGGTAACACGAGTTCCAGAGCCTGAGCCTGAGCCACCTCTTGATCCATATCAGGAGTCTATTTATCAGTGGGATCCGGAGGTGCTCGCTAACCAGTGGCACCCCGAGGACCCTCCTCTATGCACCGGAGGGGATTACTTTGATCCATGGGCATAGACCAACTTAGGCCAAAAGCCTAAGCTTGGGGGAGTACGTATTTCTCACCGACATTACATTCATGTTCACACACTCATTCTAGTTGTCGGTGTTCATACTTATTCATTGTACTATCCATGCTAGTTTATTTTATTTTCTTGCTTTCTTCTTTTGTGTTTGAAATACTTTGAGAAAAAAAACCAAAAAATTAGTTGTAGCTTTTAGTCGTAGTATTACAAGAAAACCCAAAAAGATTTCTCGTTCTTCTTTTGCTTGTTGGGAGCTTTCCCGTGTAAATAGTTTTTCTCATTCTTTGAATTTCTTTTCTTTTCTTTGGGGGTCGAGAGGGGAAGACCATGATGAAAATGATGAGTGGCTCTCTTATGCATTATTGTTGATCTAGCCAAGAGCCCATATTACCTTGTCATCTCCTTTGAATTAAATGTTTGCAGATTCCATCTTTGTCCAATGCACGTGCACTATTATTATTATCCACACTGTTCGGTCGTGCAAGTGAAAGGCAATAATGACGATATGTGATGAAATGATTGAGATGAGAGAAGCTGGTATGAACTCGACTATCTTATTTTTGTAAATATGATTAGTTCATCATTCCTGATTCAACCCATTATGAATGAAACATGTTTGCAATGACAATTAGAAATTATAGTTATTCATGCCATGCTTAATTAGCTAGGAGTTTATAATGGTTATCTTGCGTGCCAACATGCTATTAAAATGGTTGTGATGTGGTATGATAGGGTGGTATCCTCCTTTGAATGATTTGAGTGGCTTGACTTGGCACATGTTCATGCATGTAGTTGAAACAAAATCAACATAACCTCCACGATATTTGTGTTCATGGTGATTTATATCCTAATCATGCTTGCACTCATTGTTGGTTAATCCTAATGCATGTTCATGACTGTTGTCGCTCTCTAGTTGGTCGCTTCCCAGTCTCTTTCTAGCCTTCACTTGTACTAAGCGGGAATACTGCTTGTGCATCCACTTCCAGAAACCCCAAAGCTATTCCATTTGAGTCCACCATACCTTCCTATATGCGGTATTTATCTGCCATTCCGAGTAAATTTGTATGTGCCAAACTCTAAACCTTCAAATGAAATTCTGCTTTGTATGCTTGAATAGCTCATGTATTAACTAGGGTTGTCTATATCTTCCATGCTAGGTGGGTTATCCTCACGATGAGTGGACTCTGCTCATCATTCACGAGAAAATGGCCGGTAACCGGGATGCCCAGTCCCATGCTCAAATCAAATCAAAATAATTGCAAACAAAACTCCCCCGTTAGTTGGACGTTACCCGTTGTTTTGGACCAACCATGGAATGTGCTCGTTGGTGGTGGGGGAGTATAAACTTTACCATTCTGTTTGGGAACTGCCTATAATGTATGTAGCATGGAAGATATCGAGATCTCTTGGTTGTTATGTTGACAATGAAAGTATGAGGCTCAAAATATTATTTATCTCTGTTTCAAAACTCGAGCTCTGGCACCTTTGCAAATCCCTGTTTCCCTCTGCGAAGGGCCTATCTATTTACTTTTATGTTGAGTCATCATCCTCTTATTAAAAAGCACTAGTTGGAGAGCATCGATGTCATTTGCATGCATTGTTATTAATCTTCATTGAGTATGACTGTGCCTGGATCTTTTTTGCCATGAATTACAATGTCTAGTCAGTCCTTGATCTTCAGGGGTGCTCTGCATTTATGTTTTGCGGTCTCGGAAAGGGCTAGCAAGATACCATCTTGTTATATCCTATTACGATTGTTTCAAGAAAGTGTGGGCATCCAAGTTTTATTATTATTGCTCGCTAGTTGATTATGCCATTAATACGAGTAACATGAGGCCTAAATGGTATTGTGAATGTGGTTAGTTCATAATCTTTGCTGAAAACTTGAATGCTGGCTTTACATATTTGCAACAACAAGATCAAACAGAGTTTGTAGAAGTTTCTGTTTATCACTTTCAGTTTGTCTGAATTACTTGAGGACGAGCAAAGGTTTAAGCTTGGGGGAGTTGATACGTCTCCAACGTATCTACTTTTCCAAACACTTTTGCCCTTGTTTTGGACTCTAACTTGCATGATTTTAATGGAACTAACCTGGACTGACGCTGTTTTCAGCAAAATTGCCATGGTGTTATTTTTGTCCAGAAATAAAAGTTCTCGGAATGACCTGAAACTCCACGGAGTCATGTTTTGGAATTAATAAAAAATATTGGCGAAAGAATCAACAGAAGGGGGCTCACACCCTCTTCACGAGGGTGCAGGGCGCCCCCCTAGGGTGCGCCCCCTACCTCGTGGGTCCCCTGGACCTCCACCGACCTCAACTCCAACTCTATATATTCACGTTCGGGGAGAAAAAATCAGAGAGAAGGATTCATCACGTTTTACAATACGGAGCCACCGCCAAGCCCTGTTCTTCCTTGGGAGGGCTGATCTGGAGTACGTTCGGGGCTCTGGAGAGGGGAATCTTTTGCCATCGTCATCATCAACCATCCTCCATCACCAATTTCAGGATGCTCACCGCCGTGCATGAGTAATCCCATCGTAGGCTTGCTAGACGGTGATGAGTTGGATGAGATTTACCATGTAATCGAGTTAGTTTTGTTAGGGTTTGATCCCTAGTATCCATTATGTTCTAAGATTGATGTTGCTATGACTTTGCCATGCTTAATGCTTTTCACTAGGGCCTGAGTGCCATGATTTCAGATATGAACCTATTATGTTTTCATGAATATATGTGAGTTCTTGATCCTATCTTGCAAGTCAATAGTCACCTACTATGTGTTATGATCGGGTAACCCCAGAGTGACAATAGTCGGGACACTTCCCGGTGATGACCGTAGTTTGAGGAGTTCAAGTATTCACTAAGTACTAATGCTTTGGTCTGGTACTCTATTAGAAGTAGGCCTTAATATCCCTTAGTTTCCAATAGGACCCCGCTACCATGGGAGGGTAGGACAAAAGAGGTCATGCAAGTTCTTTCCATAAGCAAGTATGACTATATTCAGAATACATGCCTACATTACATTGATGAACTGGAGCTAGTTCTGTGTCACCCTATGTTATAACTGTTGCATGATGAATTGCATCCGACATAATTATCCATCATTGATCCATTGCCTACGAGCTTTTCACATATTGATCTTTGTTTAGTTATGTCTCCGTTGCCACTGTTACGATTGCTACAAAACTGCTACTGTTACTTTTGCCACCGTTACCGTTACTTCCATACTAATTTGCTACTAAATACTTTGCTACATATATTAAGTCTTTATGGTGTGGTTGAATTGACAACTCAGCTGCTAATACTTGAGAATATTCTATGGCTCCCCTTGTGTCAAATCAATAAATTTGGGCTGAATACTCTACCCTCGAAAACTGTTGCGATCCCCTATACTTGTGGGTTACCAGTTGGCTCCATTCATTAGTTTCGAGCCGTCCATCTCATCATGGTGCAATCGAGTATGTAGCACTAAAATATGTATTATTGTCAGAAATAATGGTCATTTCACCAGCCTGGTAGTCATCCATCACATGAGGCAAAACACATCTAGGGTGCTTCTGTTCTTGAACATAATAGTAACATAGCAAGCAATAGTAACACATGAGTCGTTGAAAGAAGGAATGTATATGAAAAATACATAGTATAAATATACTAGCGATCAAAATCTTACCATGCATTTTCTAGAAATGTTGTTCATTTCTAGTATGTGCACTAGTGGCAGGTATGGTGCATCATTTGGACCACCTCCGTAAGTGCTCTTAAGCATCTCGATATCAGCAAGAAAGGACATGAGGTACCTCTTTTCCTGCCAAGTAAGCGTAGTGCGAGCAGTGTAATAGGTGTCATCTACTAAGTTCTGTATGTTTCTTGGATATAGAAAATAAGCTATAAATTTTATACAAAAAAGATAAGTTATGGGTGAATTGGAATCAAAAGGCTACTTAATTAACAAGTTTGTTTAGAAACTTACACGGAGGAAGAACTGGAATCAAGTCTAAATCGACCCATATGTTCTCATCATTTTTATAATAGGGGCCGATACAGAATGTTATTATCATACCAGGGTAAAATCCGTAAGCTTTGGTAAATCCTCTCCAATTAGCACAACCAAAATATGTGTGATCTACCTCATTATAGATCTTAGATTTGATATTGAAACCATCTTTCTTGAGGTAAGTAGTCATCTTAGTCACCTCTTCCCTGTCGCAGAGGAAAAACTTGTCTTGGACAAAAAATCTTGCATGACAAGGGATACACTAGTTAAAATGTAAAAAAAAGAGAAATTACACTTTGAAGCAGAAACCATATATAACACATGCCTAAGAACGAAATATGTGCCAACAAATTTTAAAACTGATTATTACCGTATAATATTTCTAGTCACTTTGAAACCTGAGGGATAAGCCTTTATTCTTGTCAAGGTGAGGATCGTCACACATACTCCTAGTGTCGCAACAGTAGGGGCACTCTTCCATTTTGTGTTGCATTCATATAATTAAAATAAACATAAAAATCAGAATGACCTTTGCTAAAAACCGGTCATATTGAGTGCCAGAAATTTGACGAAATGGAACTAAATCTACGTTTTGCCAAAACATTGGCAACTCTATAGACATTCCCTGCAAAAATGAAACATAGCGCGAGACACTATCCGAGCAACAGAATGCAAGCTGCATTGACTGAAACAAGCACACACTAAAAAAGTTGATCAATTCACAATTATCACATATATAATTATACATTAAACACATTTGCGCACATGTAATGCATTTCATCAATTCACATGTACACACAATGTGTGCACTTCATCACAATAATATGAACACTAGAAAAAATCTACATGAAAATAAATTGGTAGAGGGAGGTCTTATACCGTCTGGATCGAGATGGACATCGGTGGAGGAGGCCGGTCATGATGAGTTGTGGAGCGGAACTGCAGTGGCACAGCGGGGCGACGGGACAGCATTGGCGCGGCGGGGGCCAAGGCAGGGTGGGAAGCGGCTGGTGGCACGATGGCAAGGCAGGATGGAGGAATGGCGGCCGGTGGCACGGCGGGGGACAAGTCGGGTTGGGGGGAACGACGGTCGGGTGGTAATGCGGGGGTGACAGTGGAGGGCAGGGAAGGGGTGAGGGTAGCGGCATGAGATGGGAGAGATACTGAAAATGAGTTCTTCTTTTTTGCTCTCAATTGGTAAGCGCTGATTCATTGTTAGTGTTGGCGCCGATGACGTGGCCAACGCCAATAGTAGGTTTTTAAAATAGGGTCCGCCACAAATTCGTGGATGGCATTTTGAGAGACGACATGCATAATACAGATATTTACAACCATACAAATTCTTCTGGTGGTTCAGAGTACATAAATATGGTACAATTAATTAATATTCGAAGTACACACAATTTAGGGGGTACGGTACACAGAAAATAACTACACAAATGAATCATGTAGTACAACGTCTTTTGACAACATTCTCAATGAAGGTATGGGTCTTCTTAATCTTGCTTGAGTACTTCCAGCTAGCGCTATGGCTCTTTCTCAAAAAGGGACGTCCTATCGCATGCAAGGTAGTTCTGCTCCTTCTAGAGGGGTAGTCTTGGTCTTCATACATCTCCTCTTCTATTGGGTCCATGTCAAATTGATCATAGTCATCCTCGTTGGCGACTCCGTCCATCCCGATGATCTCCTTTTGCGACAACACAACTCGGCTTTGAAGGGTGAGTTAAATAGAAGCATTGTGACACGTCCTTAGCAAATACCCAAGGCTCATATTGGTGGTGATTCCTTTCACTCCCTTTGCACCAGCAGGTTGTGCTTCGGGCAAAGACATGGTAATGAAACCATGTTCTTCATGCTCGATGTTCTTCACCCATCTGACCCAGAACAATGGCATCATGTAATCTTCGTCATACTCAAGTTCCCATATCTCTTCGATCCTGCCGTAGTATCTATTACTCTCATTCTCGGTCAACTGTAGCATCGTCACACCTGAGTTTTGGTGATCACACTTTTTCTCCTTCGCCTTAGTATAGAATGTGTATCCATTTATATCATATGATTGGTATGTGGCAACTATGCAAGCAGGGCCTACTGCTAATGCATAGGTAAGATTTGCACTGGTCATACCGGTCGGCAGTGGTTTGTCCCAAATTCGCTCTTTGAACCAAGACGCAAATCTGTGCTCTCTAATGATCTAGGCCTCGGTCCTCTACCTCCCTGCCATTTGGTGCTCTCTCCTTAAGGTCTCCTTGTGAGTTTGTAGCCAAGGATTTATTATATCTGCGTGTTGTAACACTACTGTGTGTGCTCTATCGAAGTCATCTCTGCGGTTTTGTAGATCCACATTTAAAGCATGCTTCAGCTATGAGTGACCCACTCCTTCGAGCCTATCAGCATGTTTCTTCAAGGGAAAACCAAGAGATTGGTCATGACATTCTTGTAGAATGATATACACTCCTTGATTAGATAGGCCTGGACGGGCTTTGTTATGAACGTATCCCTTCACAATTCCATTCATCCGTTCAAATGGGAACATAGTATGCAAGAATGTCGGTCCAAGTCCTTTAACCTACGCAACAATATGAACTAGTAGATGGGCCATGACATCAAAGAATGACGGTGAGAAATATATCTCAAGTTCACATTGTATTAAAATGATCTCTTGTAGTCGTGTCAGATGCTGCACACTAGTCGACTTTTTGAGACATAGTGTCGAAAAAGTTGCACAAGTCAATAAGTGTGTTGTGGACGTGATCGTCCATTATCCCTCTGAGAGCTATCAGAAGTAACTCTGTCATCATCACATGACAGTCATGTGACTTCATGTTGCTAAACCTTTGCTTTTTCGAGTCAAGATACCTGCGTATGAGTGCCGGAACGAACTTTCATGTCGTCGAGGCATTAGAAAACTTGAAAAAGCTCATCCTCGTCAAGAGTGAAGCAAGCTGGGGGGTAATAATCATCTTTAATTTTGGACATAGTTTTGCCATGGCCTGACTGGTTGGTTTTGACTTTTTTTCCCTTCACTGTATCCTTGGTTCTAATGGATGAGGGTTGAAGCTCTTCCCTAATACTGTTCTCTTTCAAGTCTTGTCTAGCCCTCGGACCATCTTTACTCTTTTTTGGCATGTCAAACAGTGTGCCAGGCAAACTCTCGCACACATTTTTGTGATATGTATCATATCAAGAGAATGAGGCGTACTGAGTATTTCCCAATACTACAAGCCCCATAAAATAGACTTCACTTTCCATACTTTTAGCAGTATTTTCTTAGAGGACTTCTTTCTTTTCTTTCCTACCTTAGGGCAATCTTCCCAATTCATTAACATATGCATGATTTCTGCTCGAGGCCTCTTACGCGGTGGCCCTCGGGTCTCATCAGTGTCGCCGAACAGATCTCCACGATTTCTCCACTCGTCATCTTTATCAACCCACCTTTTATGGCCCATGAACATTGTTTTCCTACTACCCTTTTTTGATAGCTACCAAAAAGATGTGTCGTCCCTACATTTAACACAACCACAGTGTCCATGGCACGCCTGTGCGGACATATATCCGTAACCCAGATAGTCATGAACGGTCGTGAGCAATGCTCTCTCGTGTGAAAATAATTCCTATGCTAGCATCCCAGGTTTTGACCCCTTCGGGCTTCCATAATATTTCTAACTCCTCCTTCAATAGCTCAAGATATGTGTTGATATCATTGCTAGGTTGGAGTGGCCCTTGAATTAGCATAACCATGTGTATGTACTTTTGTTTCATGCAGAGCCAGGGCGGGAGGTTGTACATCCATACAAATATGGGCCATGTACTATGTGTGCTACTCTTGTTGCAAAATGGATTTAGTCCATCACTACTGACACCCAACCTGGGGTTTCTTGCTTCTGCTGTGAATTCTAGTTCTAAATTGTCCAGTGCTTTCCACTTACAACCATCTGGAATATGTCTCAGAGTGCCATCACTTTTAGTCTTTCTTGACTTGTGCCAAGTCATGTTCTTTGCTTCCTTCGATTTAGAGAAATAATGCTACAAGTGAGGAATCAATAGAAGGTACCGTACAACCTTTCGAGGTTCCTTGTTTGCAGGCTTGTATCGGGGTTAGTTGCAAGTTGGACACTCCGTTTTGTTCTCATAATAATTCATATATAAGATGCAATTATTTATGCATGTGTGATATCTTACATGCGGCAAATCAAGCGGACACACAAAATGTAGCATCCAGAATTGCATCTGTACTCTTGAATCTTGCCTTGATGTGCAGAAGTTTGAGCGTGACGTGCACGAGGGTGTGCTCGGGTTCTCAGCCGCCATACAGTGGAGTTTTCGTCTCTATTTCCAATTTTGCCAACTTTAGAGCCTCTTTAATACAAGCTCTCTTGGTTGTCGTCTTCTTCCGAAGCAGATCTTTGACATGAGGATCTTGTAGCATTGTAGTCAATGACATATCCTGTGTGATAGTCTCATGATCCTCTTCATGTTCGGGTGGCATTTCATCACTTCCTCCTCCATGCGCATGTTCATTGTTTCCTCCTAGCGGCTCTACTTTATCACCAAATTTTCTGCATCATTTTTTCCTCCTTCATCATCGTTAACATCCTCCTCACCTGTACACCATGTATAACCTTGAACGAAACCGCGACGGAGCAAGTGCGCCAGCATGCTGCCTTCGAACAGGTTGTGCAAAACTCCATTTTCGAATGCCGAACATGGACATAATATCTGCACTTCACCCTTTTGTATCATATTTGGCACCGCAAAATTGAGGAAGCCCTTCACACTTCGATACATATTGAATCTTTTGGTAGGCGATCAACCAACGCTGCAAAGGTAAAAGTACTAAAATAATTGGAAATATAAACAATGGTGGCATAAAGAATTCAGCATGAGCTTTGCTAAATAAGGGACATACGAGTGCCAGAAATTTGATGAAATGGAAATGAATCAATTTTTTGCCAAGACATTGGCAACTCTAGCTCTAGACATTCGTGCAAAATGAAACATCGCACGAGATAATAATAATCCACGAGCATTCTGCAATTTCTATAGCTAGTATCTAATGACACACACACATCTATCACATATCCATCCATATGTGAATGCATCAAATATATGCGCATAAATTAATGAGAAGTTCGGTCTTTTTAACCTCATCAAAGGTGTGGGAGAGGGGGTGGCCGACCGTACCTAAGTTCGAGGCACCATTAATGGAGTGTAGTGGAAATTTTAGTGCAAGTGTATGTGTGTGTTTGAGTGGGTGGAGAATAGAACTAGCTTAGTGAGTGAGACTGTGTGAAGGCTAGCAACACGATAGCTAGATCTAGCTAACTACCTACTTAAGAAATAATGAGAAAGAATTTGGTCTTTTTCTCAAGAAGAAGAGGAGAGAGAGAGGGAGAGAGGAGGAGCGGGAAGAGGGAGGAAGAAGGAGAAAATATCTAAATGGATGCTATAGGTCAAATGTGAATAGTGTTGTGATGTAATTACTGGCATGGTAAAACTAGGGAACGCCATTACAATCCTTTATATCCCTGGCGTTCGGGTAAAGCCCACGTCGGTGTTATGTTGGCTTAAAACTTGATGGACCCACAAAATATACTATTGGCGTAACTTACTCGGTGACACCATAGCTATTCTGGTTAGTGCTGGCGTAGGGCACTTTGGCTACGCCAGCTCTAAGTTAGGCCATGGTAGAACGTTGGGACCCACATACAGGTGGCGTTCTCTAATATTCCTACGCCAGCAATAATACAATATCTATGGCATACCAAATTGCCCAACGCCACCACTATTTAAAAAACATAGTGCTGGCATTGGTTAAAAATGGCGGGCCACCAACAAAAGTTGTGGCTAGCACTTTTTGCACTGGTGTGATCATCTCGGTGATACTGGAGCACTCAATAGAAACTTGGCACACAGAATTTATCAGACCGATATGTGGCTCAGTGTCTCCAATATGCTATGATTTCATAGAAACTTAGTTTCGGTCTCATAATTAGTACAACTCGGTGGAACCGAGACATACTAGTGCAATGGCCTAGGCCAAATCGCTGACTCCAAAACTTTCAACTCGGTCGGTCCGAGATGCATTCGACGGAAACCTAAACCTATTTTTTTACTCGAATCTAATCTATGGAATTTTGGAGTGTATAGAAGGATTTCAATCCATGGCAGGATTTCAATCCGTGCATAGAATCAGAATTTAGAACATGGAGGGTGTCGAATCTCACCCTAACTTGGTGGAGATGCTCTACGGTGGAAACGGCGGGCTTGATGATATGTCTCCAATGTATCTATATTTTTTGATTGCTCCATGCTGTTATACTATCATTCTTGGATGTTTTACAATCATTTTATAGCAACTTTATATCATTTTTGGGACTAACATATTGACATAGTGCCAAGTGTCAGTTGATGTTTCCTGGTTGTTTTTTACATCGCAGGAAATCAATATCAAACGGAGTCCAAATGCAGCAAAACTTTTTGTGGATTTATTCTAGACCAAAAGACACCTGTTGGGCCAAGAAAGTACCTGAGGGGAGCTCCGACGGGAGCACAACCCACCAGGGTGCGCCTGGGGCCCAGGCGGGTTGTGCCCACCTTGTCCACCTCCCGCACCGCCTCTTTGCTCTATAAATACCCCAATATTCCAGAAACCCTAGGGTAGTCGACGAATAAGGGGATAAGGATCCACCTTTTTACCTACGCCTTCTTCCTCCTTTGCTTATCCATTTCCGCGCACTCGAGCTCCAGTGCCCAAGTCCGCACATCTCGCCTCAACCTTCCCCAGCCATGTCCGGAGCGGGAGGCAAGTGGATGGCCTCCTCCGTCACGGAGGGGCACATCAAGAGGCTGCGGAAGGCCGGATACTTGTCCAGCGACATCGTGCATCGGCTCCACGACAAGGGGCAGCTCATCCCCACCCCCGGGCCCCATGAGAGGGTGGTGTTCCTCACCCACTTCCTCCGCGGACTAGGTTTTCCACTTCACCCATTTGTCCGGGGGCTCATGTTCTACTACGGCCTGGATTTCCACGATCTAGCCCCGAATTTCATCCTCAACATCTCGGCGTTCATCGTCGTGTGCGAGGCCTTCCTCTGCATCCAGCCTCACTTTGGCTTATGGCTGAAGACCTTCAATGTCAAGCCAAAGGTTGTGGGCGGCCGCCAAGCGGAGTGCGGAGGTGCCATGGTGGGCAAGATGCCTAACGTCCTATGGCTCGAGGGCTCCTTCATGGAGACCATAAAGGGATGGCAATCGGGGTGGTTCTACATCACCGAGCCGCATGACCCTAAATGGGTAGCGGCCCCCGTATTCCGATCTGGCTTCCCTACACGGCTCACCTCTTGGAAAGAGAAGGGCCTATCATGGGGTGATTCGGAAGAGCTGACCGGACTCCAATCCTGCGTCAAAACCTTGGTGAACAAGAAGCTCAAGCTCGCCAACGTAGTCCAGGTCATGCTCATCCACCGGATCCTCCCGTGCCAGCAACGGGTCTTTAATTTGTGGGAGTTTGATCCGGCACAGCACCAAACCTTGAGCAGGCTCTTCGATACTACGTACGAAGATGCCTGGAAGGTGTTGTTCAAGGGTGCCGAGGCTCCCGCATCCGCTACTGAAGATCGCGGATTTAGCTCGCAGCGTCAAGCCGGCGAGGTAAGCTATTTTACCCTTTACAGGACACTTGTTTTTCATAGTTTGAATCTATACGGGATCTAAACTCCCTTTACCTTTGACAGGCCTGGCAAAAGACGTCCGGGCAGGTTAATTGTCCGGCTCCCTTGCCAGAAGACCCAGCGGACGCCCAATTAACGGGGCTGCTGGTTCCGGCGCCTTACGTGGTGCCGGAGAAGAAGGGCAAGAAGAAGGCCACGGGAACTCGAAGGAGTTCCCGGCGCCAGGTGTTGTCGGACTCATCGTCCGACGACTCCGAGGCAGACTCCTCCCGCGAGGACGAGGAGGAGGAAAAGAGGCCTCTCCCCCAGCGGGGGAAGAGAAGAAAAGGAAGGACGCCCCAACTGGGGAGGCCGGAGGGTCCAAGAAGGGAAGGACCCTTCCTCCGGACTACTCCACCAACGCCAACGACGGCGAAGAGGAGTGGCCACCGAGGGCTAAGCCCCTGGCGAGATTGTAAGTGTCCGGATACCAGAATAACTCGTGGTGTTTCATTTGTCGCACAAAATCTCCTAATGCCAAACATAACCCTGCAGCCCGCCCAAGGACGCGCTCGACACTTCAACGAGCGACTCCCTGGCATCGTCGGACGTGAATAGCACTTCACTTCCGACCGTCTCCTCTCCTCGCGCTGCAGATGATGCTGCGGTGGGGTCCCAAAAGGGGCCCAGCCAGGAGGAGGAGGTCCCGGAGGCACCGCAAGGCGACCTCCCGGACTCTGGGCACAAGGGGGATCAAACCCCAAAGGTCTCTAAGTCCGGCCCTGGGCCGGACTCCGCACCGGAACCTTCAGTGGTTCCAGAGTCCGGCAGGCGGCCCCTTCGTAAGAAGGGCGAGACTACGACACCGGTGACCTCCGTCCAACCGGAGGCACTGGATAATTTGCTGGAGGCGCTTAACGGCGCCTCCATCGACGAGGAGCACCGCACTGTTATGAGTGTGGTGATCCAGAAAGTTCAGTCCGCCAAAAGCGGGCTGACTGAAGCCTGTGCCAGCCTTCTAATAGGCTTTGAGGTATGTATTTAAGATATGTAAAAATATTACCACATAGACAGTAGCCCCTGATGCTCAGTTTGGTGTTCGGAAAGAAAAGCCGAACTGAGGATCTAAAAAGATATACGCAGGAGTCTAACATAAGCATGTCAATATGGGAATGCAGGCTGCGCTGCTGACCTCTACTGCACTGACTGCGGAGGTCAATGCATTGAAGCAGAGCCTCGAGCGGTCCGAGAACGAGCTCGGCCTTGCCAAGAAGCAGCTCGAGGACAAGGAAGATAAGTAATACCTTATGGAAGTGTATAAAAGATGCGGTTGCAAAAAATAACAGGAATAACGTGAGAATTGCAGGGGCCACGAACGAGGTGGCGACCCTAAAGGAAGCGGTGTCCAGGGCCGAAAGCAATGCGGCCGTGGAACGCACCAAGCGAGAGAAGCAGGAGGCGCGGGTGGTGGAGGTGAGGCAAGAGCTCCAGGCTCTCGTGGAAAAACATGAGAGTTTGGAGCGTGACTCAAAGACTCGAGAGTCCGAGCTCGCCTCGGCTCTTGAGAGTGCCAAAGCCGCTAAGGCCGAAGCCCAAAAAGCCTTCCAGGAAATTGAGGCAATAAAGAAGATAGCGGCGGGTAAGGCATTCTTCATGCAAAGCAAGCACGTGAAAGTGAATTACTTGTTACTTACCCGAATCCGAAGCTCTCCAAGAGCATTCGCAGATCTGCCCCACAGTATGTCCGACGCTGCCGCATTCTACCGGGCCGAGGAAGGGAGCTCGACGGAGAAGGTGTTCTAGTCTCAGTATGCTGAGGCCGGACACCCGGTGCCCTTGAGCGACCAGCTGAAGCAGCTGGTCGAGCTCCATAAGGTGGCCGAACAAGCCATGAAGGGCCTCATAGTTCGGCTGTGGCCGAAGGAGGCCATGCCTGGGAGCTACTTCGGGCTGGTGAGGTGGCTGGTGGATGCCTGTCTGTGGATTGAAGTTGTCAAGCACTCCGTCTGTATCGAAGGTGCCTGTAGGGCCCTTGCCCGTGCTAAAGTGCACTGGGGCAAGATGGACACTGAGAAGCTTGTGACGGACGCTCCACTGCCGGGCAGGGAGTATCGCAAGCCCGAGATGTATTATGTGGGCGTCCTGAAGGGTGCCCGCCTTATAGCGGGTGAATGCTCGAAAGATGTAATTTTTGAGTAATCTCGCATTTGTTATCCTGTATGCTTGAAAACTTGTTTATATGCGCTAAGCAACACTTGTGAATTTAAAATATTACCGTTTGTGCGGCCGTTTATTAAATCTGAGAGATGGCGAGTCGTCGGCTTCTGCCCCCATGCCACGAGTGCTGGGGTGTTCGGGATAAGCTTGAGCGCTCTTTTTCCCATTCTTGGGTCCTTCGAGGGAGGCGCTCAACGCAACGAACAAGGTAACCAGACTATAATGCTTGAACACTCTCACTTAGCCATAGAATTGTATAATTTTAAATTTCGGCGAAGCCCCTAGTATTCGGAAGACCGAGTTCGGGGCGCTATCCACGCTTGGGCCAGACAAAGCCGACTCCTCGCTCTAAGCGGCATAAGTCTTTAGGGACTCGAAAAAACCTCTCGAACAGCGACCGCTCTCGCCCTATCATGACGGTCAGTTTTAGCTTTCTCCACTGAGGTGCTTAACCCAGCTGAACCGGGGCACAATCGCAGTGGTTCTCCCAGCGCTACCTTAGCCGATATAACGGAACGTAAGGTACCAAAACATGGGAGCCGGGCAAACCCAACTATTGACCCAAGACATGATTCGGAGCCGATGCATATAATGCTATAAGTTCGGGGTGCTGCACTTGTGAAAGTGTTCGGACTTATCACACCATATTTTGGGGTACTTAAGCCCCTGGTGTATTTGGCCGTACCAAAGCGTACGGGTGCAACATGTCATAAGTGAACATGTATAGATAAAATAAAAAGGAATGCAATAACAGGAAAAAGCTATGCATTGTTTATTCAAAAAAGCTGCGGTAAAAGCAGAACGATATAAATAGTGCGATAAGCAAGGGACGGGACTATTTGACATGTCTCCCTCTGGGAGCGAGCCGCGGGATGATATGTAAAACAGGTATACTGCTTGTTATAGAGACCACCTGGACACTCGACGTAGCTTTCTCCTTCCCTGGCTGTTGCATCATGTGTTCGGCGATTCTACTGCCGGACAGGGCTTCTTGAGAAAGGAGTCCTGAAAGTAAGAGAAAAAAGAAGAATGACACAATTGGGAGCCCCTAGTGCAGTTGAGCCGCATTCTGGGCCTGCCGTGGTCGTGCCCCTCCCCCTATGCCCATGGTATTTCCAGAGCATAGTTATGTACGCGTAGTACTGGTTTCGCAATTTCGTGAGGGCTGGGGTTGGGGCCGCATTGCTACGCGTGCTCGGAACGTGCCAGGCGGTCTTGTTGTTGGTTACTCCGGGCACGCTTGGCGGTGTCCGGACGTTTAATAGCCGGACTCAAGCATTGCCTTAAGAGGCTGCTTTGTATTTCTGCCGCGAGGGCCGCCGTATGCTCTTCCGTTCGGAGAGAGTGCTCGCTGTTTTCGTTGACCTAATGACTCCTCGAGGGCCTGGCATCTTGAGCTTGAGGTATGCGTAGTGCGGCACCGCATTGAACTTTGCAAATGCGGTTCGTCCGAGCAATGCATGATAGCCGCTGCGGAACGGGACTATGTCGAAGATTAATTCCTCGCTTCGGAAGTTATCCGGTGATTCGAAGACCACTTCAAGTGTAACTGAGCGTGTAAAGTTGGCCTCTACACCTGGTATGACGCATTTGAAGGTCGTCTTTGTGGGTTTAATCCTTGAGGGGTCTATGCCCATCTTGCGCACTGTATCCTGATAAAGCAGGTTCAGAATGTTGCCGCCGTCCATCAGGACTCTAGTGAGGTGAAATCCGTTAACGATTGGGTCTAGAACCAATGCGGCGAATCCGCCATGGCGGATGCTAGTGGGGTGGTCCCTTCGATCAAAACTGATCGGGCAGGAGGACCACGGATTGAACTTTGGGGCGACTGGCTCCATCACATATACGTCCCTTAGTGCACGCTTCCGCTCCCTTTTGGGTATGTGGGTTGCGTATATAATGTTCACCGTCCGCACTTGTGGGGGAAAGCCCTTCTGTCCTCTATTGTTTGGCGGCCGGGGCTCCTCCTCGTCATTGCTATGCAGCCCCTTGTCATTGTTTTCGGCAGTTAGCTTGCCTGCCTGCTTGAACACCCAACAATCCCTGTTGGTGTGGTTGGCTGGTTTATTGGGGGTGCCGTGTATCTGGCACGAGCGATCGAGTATTCGGTCCAAATTGGACGGGCCTGGAGTATTTCTTTTGAATGGCTTTTTCTGCTGACCGGGTTTAGAGCCTCTGAATCCGGCATTGACTGCCGTATCTTCAGTATTATCGCCGTTAATGCGGCGCTTGTGCTTGTTGCAACACGACCTGCTGTTGTTGTCCTTGGTATCTGAATTACCAGGGCTCTTGGTCATATTGTTACTACGAGCTAGCCAGCTGTCCTCTCCCGCGCAGAAGCGGGTCATGAGTGTTGTGAGGGCTGCCATGGATTTCGGCTTTTCCTATCCTAGGTGCCGGGCAAGCCACTTGTCGCGGATGTTATGTTTGAAGGCTGCGAGGGCCTCTGCATCCGGACAGTCAACGATTTGATTTTTCTTGGTTAGGAACCGTGTCCAGAATTGTCTGGCCGATTGCTCTGGCTGCTGAATTATGTGGCTTAGGTCATCGGTGTCTGGTGGTCGTACATAGGTGCCCTGGAAGTTGTCGAGGAATGCGGCTTCCAAGTCTTCCCAACAACTGATTGACTCTGCTGGCAAGCTGTTAAGCCAATGCCGCGCTGGTCCTTTAAGCTTGAGTGGGAGGTATTTGATGGTGTGTAGATCATCACCGCGGGCCATGTGGATATGAAGGAGATAGTCCTCGATCCAGACCGCAGGATCTATTGTGCCATCGTATGATTCAATGTTTACGGGTTTGAAACCCTCAGGGATTTGATGATCCATCACTTCGTCTGTGAAGCATAGTGGGTGTGCGGCGCCTTTGTATTGGGCTATATCACGACGCAGCTCAAATGAGCTTTGTCTACTGTGTTCGGCCCGGCCGGAATTGCCATATCCGGCGTGACGGTTATCATCACGCATCGTGGGGCGCCCACACGATCCGTAGATCGATCTTGTTTGTCTTGCCTTGTCCTCCAATATATCCTGCAGGTCTGGCGCATTTCCCTGCGCCTTGGTATTTTTTGAGCGGCGCCGGGGTGCGGCTTGAGTCGAGGGCCGAGAGGCCTCTCTGTCGCGGCCACGAGGTGGCCGGTCGGCCATATCATGCGCTGGTGATGTAGGTTTAGGTGCTTCCTCCTCTAATCGGGGTAGCAACCTGCGTTTTGGGTAGTTCTTGGTCAGCTCTTCGGCCGTGAGGACTTCAGTCCATCCGTCGGCTAGCAAGTCTTGGTCAGCTCTAAGCTGTTGCTGCTTTTTCTTGAGGCTGGTTGCTGTGGCCATAAGCCTGTGTTTGAAACGCTCTTGTTCGACGGGATCCTCAGGCACGACAGATTCGTCGTCGTCGAGGCTTGCCTCGTCTTCAGAGGGAGGCAGGTAATTATCGTCCTCTACCTCTCTGTCTGCCGCTCTCTCATGAGGGCTGGCTTCTCCATCCTCCTGCGCTGAATCCTGCTGGAGGGGGTTATCTTCGGCACTGTCTGGGGTGTTATTGTCTCCGGTGCCGGAATCGCCGTTTTTGCTGTGGCGGGATTTAGAGCGGCGCCGCTGACGTCGACGCTTAGGCTGTTTCTTGGAGGGGTCATCCTCCGTTGTTTCATCGCCATTCCCATCTTTTGGGATGTCCACCATGTAAATGTCGTATGACGAGGTGGCCTTCCAGTGCCCTATAGGCGCTGGTTCTTGGTCATCTCCTGCATCATCGTCCATACCGTCGATGTCTTCGGAGTCGAAGTCGAGCATGTCGGTTAAATCATCGATAGCGGCTACTAAGTGGGTGGTGGGTGGGCTTTTAATTTCTTCGTCATCCGCATCCAAACCTTGCTGACCATAATCCGGCCAGGGCTCTCTTGATAAGGAGAGAGACTTTAGTGAATTCAGGATGTTGTCAAAGGGCGAGTGCTAAAAGATGTCCGCGGCAGTGAACTCCATGATCGGCGCCCAATCGGATTCGATTGGCAGGGGCACGGAAGGTTCGGAGTCCGGAGAGGAGTCCGGCACCTTGGAGTCACGAGCTTCGCAAAGGACAGGGTTGGTGTTCGGCTCTATCGCCGTAGAGATAGCAGCCCCCGAGGCGGTGTCCAGCCACCCGTCCTCGATCGGCGCAGTCGGCTCCGAGCTAAGGGTCGGAGCAGACACTTGTGCGGCCTCCAGGGCACTGTCCGGCGGTAGAGCTAGATCATGCCCTTCGTGACAGTGCGGCGTGCTTGGCTGTGGCTCGAACCCATCGAAGATCAAGTCTCCGCGGACGTCAGCCGTGTAGTTCAAACTTCCAAATCTGACCTGATGGCCAGGGGTGTAGCTTTCAATCTGCTCCAGATGAGCAAGCGAATTGGCCCGCAGTGCAAAGCCACCGAATACGAAGATCTGTCCGGGGAGAAAAGTCTCACCCTGGACCGCATCGTTGTTGATGATCGAAGGAGCCATCGGGCCTAAAGATGACGACACAAAGGAACTCTCAATGAACACACCAATGTCGGTGTCAAAACCGGCGGATCTCGGGTAGGGGGTCCTGAACTGTGCGTCTAGGCGGATGGTAACAGGAGACAAGGGACACAATGTTTTTACCCAGGTTCGGGCCCTCTCGATGGAGGTAAAACCCTACTCCTGCTTGATTGATATTGATGATATGGGTAGTACAAGAGTAGATCTACCACGAGATCAGAAAGGCTAAACCCTAGAAGCTAGCCTATGGTATGATTGTTCTTCGTCCTACCGACTAAAACCCTCCAGTTTATATAGGCACCGAAGAGGGTTAGGGTTACACAGAGTCGGTTACAATGGTAGGAGATCTACATATCCGTATCGCCAAGATTGCCCTCCACGCCAAGGAAAGTCCAATCCGGACATGGGACGAAGTCTTCAATCTTATATCTTCATAGTCCAGGAGTCCGGCCAAAGGTTATAGTCCGGCCATCCGGACACCCCCTAATCCAGGACTCCCTCAATCACCCTATGTTATAACTATTGCATGAGGAATCGCATCCGGCATAATTCTCCATCACTGATCCATTGCCTACGAGCTTTTCATATATTGTTCTTCGCTTATTTACTTTTCCGTTGCTACTGTTACAACTACTACAAAAACCCAAAAACATTTATCTTTACTTTTGCTACCGTTACCTTTATTATCATACCACTTTTGCTACTAAACACTTTGCTGCAGATACTAAGTTATCCAAGTGTGGTTGAATTGACAACTCAACTGCTAATACTCAAGAATATTCTTTGGCTCCCATTGTGTCAAATCAATAAATTTGGGTTGAATACTCTACCCTCGAAAGTTGTTGCGATCCCCTATACTTGTGGGTTATCACCCATAGGTGATCGTGTTCTCCCATGACATCTTTGGCGCGCTAGGTAGGGGGGACGCTTGCGTGAACCCGAGGTTGTGGTCAGCGCGTCGATCTCCATCGTCGCCATCTTCATTGCAAACGAAGAAGAGGAGTGGCATTGTTCCACAACTGCCTCCTTTTGAAACCCCATCATACATTTCCGCCAATAGCGGCGGCGATGGCGGAGATGAGGGACGCCAATGCTACGGTTGGCACGGCTAGGCATGGATGACATAGCAGTCGTGCCACCCGCGGTTGGAAGGCAGGGCGAGCCAGACGACGGCACTGCCCTTTTCGTAGTCCTCGATGGAGTACACTTTATCCCAAGCGTGCCGCTCGGTCTAGCAGGCCAAAAACGGTGCATACTTGGCCTCCCTTCCCTCCTCCCTCGCCAGTGGTCTGGATGCTCATTGGTGATGCCAGTGGCATCAATAAGCTCATAGCAGGCTCGGTCTTACATTTGTCCTGCTATGGATAAATCCTGAGCTGAATGTTAGAGCGAATCTGTCGGTTGGCAACCCCGGCAGGCAATCCACGGCAGGCCCTCACGCGCCAGCGTGTCGATTGCGCCGGCTGCTGACGAGTCATTGGAAGTCCGGGAAGGGAGAGTGGGACCAGTTTTCCTCGTTTTTTGTGAGATTTTTCTTAGTTGTGAATGTTTACGTTGACCCTTTGACTTGTATCAAAGGTGGACACATGACTAATGAATCTCCAAGTTCGTCCATTTTGTCCCTTCCTGTTTTTCCCTCTTTCCAGGGCAAAAGTGGAAGCATGTGCATGATCACGCTGAAAAAGACACGAAAGGGAGAGACAACAGCGGGAGAAAAATGTGCTTAACCAAGATATGCCCTTCCCAGCAGGAGGGGAACATAGGAAAAAAATTTAAGTTGGCATGCTTGTTTAACTATTCTTTGGATTTGCACTTGCACATCCCTCGGACAACTAACGGTTTTGTATGTAACCCCTTTGTATGTTGGAACCTTACTGCATTTGTCTACGCCCTCGCTTTGTTTTTGAGCCTGCTCAACAAAGTGGGTGGCAGCGCCAAGGACTGTTAAGGAAAAACCCATCAGCAGTGTGTCCTTGCCAGCTGAATGCTAAGGACCCATTCCTCAAAGCAATCGCGGTAGTATGCTATTGGCAGGAAACCAAAGTGTACAAAGGAAACTAACCATACCAATATCAAGGGGTAAACGCAAGAGGGATAGAATGCATTAGCATAACAAACATCAATTCCACAAGCATAGAAGCAATAACAGTACGGAGCCTAAAAATGAGATACATATTGTGTCTTATTATAGGGCACCACGGCAACAAAAATGGTTCGAAGCTAGGCTTGACGACCTCCGGGAACTCTTGGGACGGAGAGAACCTTGTAAGCTAGAGGGGCGGCCTTCTCCATAGCGGCAGAAGTGTCGGCACCCGGCGGCAGCCTCTTAAAGCCATCGGCGAGGTTGAGGTCCAGATGGTAGAAAGAAAGGTTGCTCAAGCTAGGAAGAGGGCATCATGAGCAAGCTTCCGGGACTCATTAGCAAAGCATGCGGCCATGTCATCTTCATACATCTTCAGTCGTTCGATCAAGCCTTCGAAGAAGAGCGTCAACTTCACACTTGGAACTTCATGCTCGCCGATGGAGAAGGCCGAACTTTTCATGTCCATATTTGCGATCTAAGCAGTGAGGCGTTCAGCTATATCTACCATGCTCTCGATCCAGAGGTCACGCTGCTGGATTTGGTTCTCAAGCTTCTCTTATGTGTCCTTTTGGAAGGTCCTGGCCTTCTTCACATCTGTCATCAGCAATTTCTCGCGGGCACCGGCAGATTCGATTTCCTTCTCTAAGGAACCAAGCCTGGCCTTCATGTCAGAAATGGCACCATTGACAGTATCAAGGTCCTGGCTCTTGGAGGGAAGTTGCGATTGCACCAGGATGGTCTCCGCTTTCTGTGCTTCCTCTTTGAGAGTTACGATCTCCTTGTCGTTGCTGGCAAGGTCCTCCATCAACTTGCTCACTTGATGTTCAAGATCAGTCTTGGCGGCAGAAGTGGCAGCTAGCTCATCGGTAACCTTCTTCAGCTGGGTAGAGGATTCAAGGGTGAGCGCGTCAAGCGTGGCCTTGTGCCTGTCCTCCAAGTCCTTGGTACGCTGCTGGACCAGAGCCTCTAGTTCTTCATCCTTGCCGCGTAGGGTGGCTTCAAGGTCCTCTTCCCGGGCAAAGATGTCCTCCTTGGCATTTAGAAGTGCTTCGCGCTCCGCCAAGCGGACCTCCCGGGAAGCGATATCTTCCTTGGCCGTGGTCAGCACCTCCTCTTGCCGCATGATGGAGTGGGATTGCTTCTTATACCATTCTCGTAGTTCATTTCCCTTGTCCGCCAGCTTCTGATCCATAAGAATGGCAGAGTGACGCTACTCCTTGACTGCCTGCCACTTGAGATCATACATGTGCTACGCATCTTTGAGCCCTGCTGCCACGGATTCCAGGAAGGCTAGATCCTTGGCGCTATCAACATAATCGCCAGCTTCTACAACCCTATGGGACAATGGCGCTAGTATGCATCTGATCTCTTCATCAAAATCCACGCCCGCTGCAGCTGACGAGCCAGAAGCTGCTAGCCCGGGCTGGGCAAGGACCAATGCCAACTTGCTTGGAGAAGGATGTGAAGCTGTAGCCAGAGGGTAGTTCATGGGGAGAGGGCTCATGGTTCTCCTCAACGACCATGCCTAGGCCAGAAGTGCTACCGAGGGTTTTCTCTGTCTCTTTTTGGGACCCCTGGATATCCCCAGCAGTCTTTTCATGACCTTCCACAGCAGCAATCTTGGTTGCTACCTCGGCAGCACTCTTCCCAATACTGGCCACCTCTTCCAAGAGCTCAGGTTCTTCAATCAACGGAGTTGCAAGTAAAATCAACAGATGGGGTGATAAGAAGCCAGATACTACTAAGTTGAAAACCAAGAAGCAAAATAACTCAAGGAAGCAGAGACAACGACAAGTCGATTACCTGGCGGTGTTTGCAGCGGGGGAGCGTCCGCCTCCCCGGCAACACCAGTTCCCAGCATGAGATCCGCATCCACTCCCTCGGTGGCTGTGACCTCAGCATGAGCAGATCCCTCGATGGAGGGTCTTCCCGGTGATTTCTATGCTTGGGTTTTGGTTGGGGTGGACCCCTCTCGATGGGCTCCACCCTGCGGATTTCACTTCCTCCCTTGGCGAGGGATGAAGCACGTTCCTTCGCATCTCTCTGGGCAGGCGAGGGCTGGGCTGGGGACTGGGCACAAGATACCCTGTCCTATCTTCCGCTGGGCCCGTACTCGCCAGAGAATCCAATGTTGTCGTGTGCTTGGTGTGTTTGGCCCACTAGGCTAGGGGTTCTTCATCTCTGCCAAGTCAACAAAGAAGACTAAATCAACAACTATGAAGTGCATAGTACCTCAGCAAGAAGCTCAATTGTTCTCCTTACTCTAGATCAACGAGCATGGAGCCCAGTGCGTATGCCACGAGTGGCGGGGTCGCCCTGTCCCTCTTTAGAGTCGGAGGAGCATAGCTTCCCAGCAGCCTCGAGCTCTTTGGTGGGGCCGAGGCCTCGTGTGGGATCGAGCTTTGTGAAGAAGCTGGGCTTGGCTGGGGGCTGGGATCAACCCCCGTGACCACGCATCGCTTGGCGTGTGGGGTCTTGGCCTCAGAAGGCGAGAAGATTGGCGGCATACCACCTCTGGCTTGTCAACCCTGGTGGCGATCTTCTTCCCTTTTTTGGTGGTTGGCGGAGGAGCAGGAGCCGCTGTTCCCCGGCCGGTCCGCTCGCGAGGGCGTTGACTCAGAGCTGGCTCTGGGGATCGAGGACCCATTGCGAGCCATTCCTCCTCTGCCTCAGGCTGCTCTGCCTCCTCAGCCCCGCCTTCTCTTTGGGCCTCTGTTGCCATGGCAGGAGGGATTCCGGCCCCGGCAAGGTCAAGCCCGGCAACCTGCTCCGCGTCGTGCTCCTCGCTCCCCTCATCAGAAGATCCCTCACCTTCAACATGCTCCTCCTCCTCCTCTGCGGGCCTCTTTCCTCCAACAGCCTGGAGCACTCTGTCCTTTGCGATCCACTTCCTAATGAACTCTACTTCTGCCTTGGAGGTGCGCTTGACGAGATCATTCTCCACCCTGGAAGCCCTTTCTTCCAAACTGGAGACCCATTCCATCTCTGCATCCAACGCGGGGAGTTGCCAATCAGCCTCAACCCATAGGCATTACAATTGGGCATCCATTTCATAATTTGGTCCCAGGCAGAGTTGAGATGCAGTGGGACAACCTTTGCCGGCAGATGGAATGCCCCAAGGCTGCCGAATAGTTGTGTGCATAGCCAACCGTGGCCATATATCAACAAGTTGTTGATAGGTCCTAGGTATAGGCGCATCCTGTCGGCAGAATTCCCATACTCCCAGGCAAATCTATCCCTCTTCTACAACAGTGAAATGCAGCGTCGGAGGAAATCGGCCCCCACATGTTCAACGGTTAGCCTAGAAGCTTTGAGGTGGGCAATCCTGTTCAGCATCGGGCGGAGCCTGTCATCGGTGAGGCCCAACTTGCTCCATTCACTGTCGCATGTGACGCATTCAGTCCGCGCCACACAAAACTCCGGGGCATCCTTGTCCTGAATCCAACACCAATCCGCCCTCCATTCCTCCCACCTGCTGGGCTGCTGTTCGGGAAGATAATCCCATTCATCCTTCTTGCCCCGAGGAATCCAACTTATGTTCCCCAAGCCGTGAGATTTGTCTTCTATCCGATGGATGAAGAAGTTCCTGAACATGTCCATGTTGGGGGTGACTCCAACAAAGTTCTCGCACAGATGGGCGAAGATTGCCATGCACACCATTGCATTGGGCATGAAATCCATAAGATGAAATCCATACACCATCATCATGGTTTCAAACTAATCGGAAAAGGGGGAGATGAGGCCGCAGAGGAAGTACACGTAGAAGACGCGGTATGAATCCGGTGGGACTTTGGCCCCCTCCGGCAGGACCATGGGCGCTCCATGCCATTTCAGAACTTCCCTTTCCGACATATACATGTACCTCGCGGTCAAAGTATTACCGTCCAAGCTCGACGGGAAGAAACGACATCTTCTTGTCGCTTCCTGTCTAGCTCTTCTGCCCTTTTCTTCCTCCCCTCCGTTGCGGCATCTTTGGCGGTTGCTGCCCACTTCCCCTTTTCGGCAGCCGTCTTTCGCCCCATCCCTTGGGCTCGCAGGACGAACAGGAGATCTGGCAGAACTTTGGGGAGACGGATGTTGGCGATGGGAGAAGTTGTGTGGCTTGAGGAAGAAGATAAAGAAGGGGAGACAGTTACAAATGAGCAGCGCCCCTTCGCGTTGCCTATTTATTGGGAACATGTGCGGGGGCTGGCTTTTCGCTATCTCTCCTTAGAAAGTTACCCTTTTTGCAAGCGCACTACCCATTAACTGTTGTTGTTCCACGACCCCACGACCTGCGGTAATTATGCGGAGTGGAAATTGGATTGACTAGTCATCATAAAAACCGTTGCATGGCAGCATTTTTTTGACACGTGTGTATGAACTATTTGTGGCCTAACCCAAAGTGTTTGGCAACACATATGGCTCAGGCCCAGCGGCTTCTGTCGGGGTACACAAACAGGGGTGTTTATTCCCCCCGACTTGTGCATGGATGAAGAGCTTCTGTCCCAGCAGCCAGGGCTTAATACGAAGGAAGGACAAGCTAGAGAAGCCGCTCTTCATGAGATCAAGGAGTGGAACAAGAATACCAAGACAAGCAAGGCAACAGAGCACTACCTTGGGAGAGCCTCCCTTGCCGGGCTAGAGAGCCTGGCCAGGTCGAGGCCGCCCCAGGGACAAGTCCAAGATTTCCCCGGCAGGCTTGCCAGGTCTGCCAAGACCAAAAACCCCGCCAAGGCACCACCACTCCACCGCGCAAGAGACGCAAGTCACTTATCGGTGCGGTGTCGAGCCCCCAAGTGATTAAGTGGCTTCCAATAAGGATGTGGCAGCTTGTTGGAAGACATATTACACCCACTTGACACTCGTCCAGAGGCGTGTCAAGATGACAAGCAAAAGATGATTAGGCAGCACGGCAGACTTGTCGGGATTCGCGCTGAGCATGACACCTTGCAGTGCCTAATGCACTTTGTCCTAACTGCCAGAGTTAGGTGTGATAGCACTGTTAGCTATATAATCACTAGATAAATACTGTTTTGCCACTGTGGCTACCGCTTGAACTATAAAAGGAGGTCCAAGGCAAACTATCAAAGGATTTGGACCCTTACACACTTGTACGCGCGTAGCATCTCTCCTAAGGCCACCTTGCCGGGCTCGACCGTTGTGTGCTCTTTGTGTTCCTCCACACAATCTACCAAAGCAGGAGTAGGGTTTTACGCTTCCCAGCGACCCAAACCTGGGTAAAAATCACTAGAGTCATCATCACCGCATTGCATCATGGCCTCCGCTCTTTGTGCAACGTGACCTCCCCCATTGCCGAACCACAAGGGGGACTTTGGCCCCTGATACTTCTCCAACGTATCTATAATTTTTGATTGTTACATTCTATTATATCATCTGTTTTGGATGTTTTATATGCATCAATATGCTATTTTATATTGTTTTTGGGACTAACCTATTAACCTGGAGCCTAGTGCCAGTTTCTGTTTTCCGTTGTTTTTGAACTTCGCAGAAAAGGAATACTAAACGGAGTCCAAATGGAATAAAACTTCACAATGATTTTTCTTGGACCATAAGACACCCAAGGGACTTGGAGTGCAAGTCAGAAGATCCATGAGGCGACAACAAGGGTGGACGGCGTCCCTAGGGGGTAGGGCGCGCCCCCTACCTTGTCTGCCCAGCGTGACCCCCCTGACTTTAAATCTTCCTCCTATATATTTGCAAATATTCCCAAACCACCATAAGCATCCACGAAAACAGTTTTCCACCGCCTCAACCTTCTCTTCCCATGAGATCCCATCTTGGGGCCTTTTCTGGCATCCTGCCGGAGGGGGATTCGATCATGAAGGGCATCTACATCAACTCTATTGCCCTTCCGATGAAGCGTGAGTAGCCCACCTAAGACCTATGGGTCCATAGCTAGTAGCTAGATGGCTTCTTCTCTCTCTTTGATTCTCAATACCATGTTCTTATCGATGTTCTTGGAGATCTATAGCTATCCGATGTAATCTTCTTTTGCGGTGTGTTTGTCGAGATCCGATGAATTGTGGATTTATGATCAGCTTATCTATTAATATTATTTGGATCTTCTCTGAATTCTTATATGCTTGATTTGATATCTTTGTATTTCTCTTTGAATTATCCGTTTGGTTTAGCCAACTAGATTGATTTTTCTTGCAATGGGAGAGGTGCTTAGCTTTGGGTTCAATCTTGCGTAATTTCGCCCAGTGACAAAATAGGGGTAGCGAGACATGTATTGCATTGTTTCCATCGAGGATAAAAAGATGGGGTTTTCATCATATTGCTTGAGTTTATTCCTCTACATCATGTCATTTTACTTAATGCGTTACTCTGTTCTTTATGAACTTAACACTCTAGATGAAGGCAGGAGTGGGTCGATGTGTGGACTAATAGTAGTAGATGCAGAATTGTTTCGGCCTATTTGACATGGACGCGATGCCTATATTGCATAGTTATTGCCTTGTATATTGTCATAACTTTGCGCTTTTCTATCAATTACTCGACAGTAGTTTGTTCATCCACCGTATTATTTGCCTTCAAGAGAGAAGCCTCTAGTGAAACCTATGGCCCCCGGGTCTATTTTCCATCATATTAGTTTCTGATCTACTATTTTGCAATCTTTTATTTTCAGATCTATAAACCAAAACCCCAAAATATTTTATCTTTTATTTAGTTCTATTTATCTATCTCTACTGGTTCTCACTTTTGCAAGTGACCGTGAAGGGATTGACAACCCCTTTATCGCGTTGGGTGCAAGTGTTTCATTGTTTGTGCATGTATTGTTGATTTGCGCATTCTTCTCCAACTGGATTAATACCTTGGTTCTCAAACTAAGGGAAATGCTTATATCTACTTTGTTGCATCACCCTTTCCTCTTCATGGGAAGACCAACGCAAGCTCAAGAAGTAGCAAGAAGAATTTCTGGCACCGTTGCCGGGGAGATCTACGCCAAGTCAAGACATACCAACTACCCATCATAAAACTCTCATCTCTTGCATTACATTATCGCCATTCGCCTCTCGTTTTCCTCTCCCCCACTTCTAAAATGATTTTTGAATAGATTTTCCTTTTTTCGCCCTTCTTCCGTTCGTCTTTTTGTTTTCCCTTATGTCTTACTTGGTTTGTTGGCTCGTTTGCTTGGTATAATTGTGTGTTTATTGAAAATCAGAACCAAAATGTTTATGGATCCTCATCCACTTGCTAATATTTTTAAGAGATCCTATAATGATGAACCAATTGCTAGTGAGTTGAGTGCACTAGATTATCTTTATGAGGTTTTGCTTGAAATTCGTGAATCTGAAAATTGTGATGAAGTGTTTAAAGAAGAAAATTATACTGTGATTCATAGCTCCTTGAATGAAAAGCATGACTGAAATGATGTTATTATAAATTCTATTAATGTCAATTGTGTTAATGATATGCAAAACCCTAAGCTTGGGGATGCTAATTTTGCTATGTCTACTACATGTTGCAATGATCATGATTGGGGTGAGTCTTCTTGTGATCCTGAAAATTTATTTAAGCCCCATGATGAATATGAGATTGATAATAATGTTTGCATTAATATTAAAACTGGGTTTGGAAGAGTGTCAACTTTAGATCCTACATATTTGGAGAATGTTCACTCATGAAATTTTTGATAAAAGTGGGTTTGGAGAGGTCGTGACTTTAGTTAATGTTAATCCCACTATTTTGGAAGAGTGTCAACTTTGCATGCATGTGGACCGTGTTGAGAATATGTTATGTGATTGATATATTGTTGAATTTTGTTATGATCCTACATGTAGTTATTATGGGAGAGGAAAATATGGTTGTAGAAATTTTCATGTTACTAAATTACCTCTTTTCATGTTGTGATTGCTATCGTCTCCTTCTTGTTCCTTGCATATGCTAGTTTTTGCTTGCCTTGATAATTTGTTTGCTTATAAAATGCCTATGCATAGGAAGTATGTTAGTCTTAGATGTGTTTGTCACGTGTTTTATGATGCTCTCTTTGCACTTCAATTCTTGTCTTTCATGTGAGCATCATTGAATTTATCAATGGCTAGCTAAAAGGCTTTAAAGAAAATCGCTTGTTGGGAGACAACCCAATATTTTCCCTTCCTGTTTTTCAATAAATAATTCATCTAGCCTCTGGTTAGATGTGTTTTTGTGTTTTAATTAGTGTTTGTGCCAAGTAAGACCTTTGGGATAGCTTACGGTGATAGTTGATTTGATCTTGCTCAAAAACAAAAACTTTTGCGCCCAGCAAAATAAGTTTCATAATTCACAGAAGAGTGCTTTTGATCTGAATTTTTTACACAAGATTGATATAAAAATTGCCCAGGTTGTCCTAATTTTTCAGAGTTTTTGGAGTTACAGAAGTACTCTAAGTTCTCTGATTACTACAGACTGTTCTGTTTTTGACAGATTCTGTTTTTCTTGTATTGTTTGCTTATTTTGATGAATCTATGGTTAGTATCGGGGGGTATGAACCATGGAGAAGTTGGAATACAGTAGATATTACACCAATATAAATAAATAATGAGTTCACAACAGTACCAAAAGTGGTGATTTGTTTTCTTATACTAATGGATCTTATAAGATTTTCTGTTGAGTTTTGTGTTGTGAAGTTTTCAAGTTTTGGGTAAGGATTTGATGGACTATGGAATAAGGAGTAGCAAGAGCCTAAGCTTGGGGTTGCCCAAGGCACCCCAAGGTAATATTCAAGGACAACCAAGATCCTAAGCTTGGGAATGCTCCGAAAGGCATCCCCTCTTTAGTCTTCGTCTATCGGTAACTTTACTTGAGGCTATTTTTTTATTCACCGCATGATATGTGTTTTGCTTAGAGCGTCGTATGATATGAGTCTTTTCTTTTTAGTTTGTCACAATCATCCTTTCTGTACACACCTTTTGAGAGGGACATGCATGAATCGTGATTTATTAGAATACTCTATGTGATTCACTTATATCTTTTGAGCTAAGCAATTTTGCTCTAGTGCTTCACTTACATCTTTTTAGAGCATGGCGGTGGATTTATTTTATAGAAATAGTTGAACTCTCATGATTCACTTGTATTACTTTGAGAGTCTATCTAAACAACATGGTAATTTTCTTAGGTTATGAATTTAGTCCTAATATGATGGGCATCCAAGAGGGATATAATTAATAAAAACTTTCATATAAAGTGCATTGAATACTATGAGAAGTTTGATTCCTTATGATTGTTTTGAGATATGAGGATGGTGATATTAGATTCATGCTAGTCAGTAATTGCGGATTGTAGAAATACTTGTGTTGAGGTTTGTGATTCCCGTAGCATGCACGTATGGTGAACCGTTATGTAACGAAGTTGGAGCATGATTTATTTATGGATTGCCTTCCTTATGAGTGGCGGTCGGGGATGAGCGATGGTGTTTTCCTACCAATCTATCCCCCTAGGAGCATGCATGTAGTACTTTGTTTCAATGACTAATAGATTTTTGCAATAAGTATGTGAGTTCTTTATGACTAATGTTGAGTCCATGGATTATACACACTCTCACCCTTCCACCATTGCTAGCCTCTCTAGTACCGCGCAACTTTTGCCGGTGCCATATACCCACCATATACATTCCATAAAACATCCACCATACCTACCAATTATGGCATTTCCATAGCCATTCCGAGATATATTGCCATGCAACTTTCCACCGTTCCGTTTACTATGACACGCTTCATCATTGTCATATTGCTTTGCATGATCATGTAGTTGACATAGTATTTGTGGCAAAGCCACCGTTCATAATTCTTTCATACATGTCACTCTTGAGTCATTGCACATCCCGGTACACCACCGGAGGCATTCATATAGAGTCATATTTTGTTATAAGTATCGAGTTGTAACTCTTGAGTTGTAATTAAATAAAAGTGTGATGATAATCATTATTAGAACATTGTCCCATGTGAGGAACAAAACAAAAGAGGCCAAAGAAGCCAAATAAAAAAAGAGGCCAATGAAGCCATTCAAAAAAAGAGAGAGAAAAGAGAGAAGGGGCAATGTTACTATCCTTTTTCCACACTTGTGCTTCAAAGTAGCACCATGATCTTCATGATAGAGAGTCTCCTATTTTGTCACATTCATATACTAGTGGGAATTTTTCATTATAGAACTTGGCTTGTATATTCCAGCGAGGGGCTTCCTCAAATGCCCTAGGTCTTCATGAGAAAGCAAGTTGGATGCACACCCCCCTTAATTTCTTTTTGAGCTTTCATAAACTTATAGCTCTAGTGCATCCGTTGCATGGCAATCCCTACTCACTCACTTTGATATCTATTGAAGGCATCTCCATAGCCCGTTGATACGCCTAGTTGATGTGAGACTATCTCCTTCTTTTTGTCTTCTCCACAACCACCATATTCTATTCCACCTATAGTGCTATGTACATGGCTCACGCTCATGTATTGCGTGAAAGTTGAAAAAGTTTGAGAACATCAAAAGTATGAAACAATTGATTGGCTTGTCATCGGGGTTGTGCATGATTTGAATATTTTGTGTGATGAAGATGGAGCATAGCCAGAATATATGATTTTGCAGGGATAGCTTTTTTTGGCCATGTTATTTTGAGAAGACATGATTGCGTCATTAGTATGCTTGAAGTATTATCTTTTTTATGTCAATATTAAACTTTTGTTTTGAATCTTGTGGATCTGAAGGTTCATGCCACAATGAAGAAAATTACATGGATAAATATGTTAGGTAGCATTCCACATCGAAAATTCTGTTTTTATTATTTACCTACTCGAGGACAAGCAGGAATTAAGCTTGGGAATGCTTGATACGTCTCCAACGTATCTATAATTTTTGATTGTTCCATGCTATTATATTATCTGTTTTGGATGTTTTATATGCATTAATATGTTATTTTATAATATTTTTGGGACTAACCTATTAACCTAGAGCCCAGTGGCGGTTACTGTTTTTCCTTGTTTTTGAGCTTTGCAGAAAAGGAATACTAAACGGAGTCTAAACGGAATACTTCACGATGATTTTTCTTGTACCAGAAGACACCCAAGGGACTTGAGGTGCAAGTCAGAAGCACCACGATGCGGTGACAAGCGTGGAGGGCGCACCTAGGGTGTAGGGCGCACCCCCTACCTTGTGGGCCCTTCGTAACCCCCCTGACCTAAATCTTCCTCCTATATATTTGAAAATATTCCCAAACCACCAGAAGTATCCACGAAAACAATTTTACATCGCCGCAACCTTATGTTCCCGTGAGATCCCATCTTGGGGCCTTTTCTGGCATCCTGCCGGAGGGGGATTCGATCATGGAGGGCATCTACATCAACTCTATTGCCCTTCCGATGAAGTGTGAGTAGTCCACCTCAGACCTACTGGTCCATAGCTAGTAGCTAGATGGCTTCTTCTCTCTCTTTGCTTCTCAATACCATGTTCTCCGCAATGTTCTTGGAGATCTATCCGATGTAATCTTCTTTTGTGGTGTGTTTGTCGAGATCCGATGAATTGTGGATTTATGATCAACTTATCTATGAATATTATTTGAATATTCTCTGAATTCTTATATGCATGATTTGATATCTTTGTATTTCTCTTTGAATTATCTGTTTGGTTTGGCCAACTAGATTGGTTTTTCTTGCAATGGGAGAGGTGCTTAGCTTTGGGTTCAATCTTGTGTGATTTCACCCAGTGACAAAGTAGGGGTAGTGTCGGTGTCAAAACCGGCGGATCTTGGGTAGGGGGTCCCAAACTGTGCATCTAGGCGGATGGTAACAGGAGACAAGGGACACGATGTTTTTACCCAGGTTCGGGCCCTCTCGATGGAGGTAAAACCCTACTCCTGCTTGATTGATATTGATGATATGGGTAGTACAAGAGATCAAGGAGGCTAAACCCTAGAAGCTAGCCTATGGTATGATTGTTGTAATGGTTGTCGTCCTACAGACTAAAACCCTCCGATTTATATAGACACCGGAGAGGGCTAGGGTTACACAGAGTCGGTTACAATGGTAGGAGATCTACATATCCGTATCGCCAAGCTTGCCTTCCACACCAAGGAAAGTCCCATCCGGACACGGGACGGAGTCTTCAATCTTGAATCTTCATAGTCTTGGAGTCCGGCTGACGATAATAGTCCGGCTTTCCGGACACCCCCTAGTCCAGGACTCCCTCTGTAGCCCCTGAACCAGGCTTCAATGACGATGAGTCCGGCGCGCATATTGTTCGGCATTGCAAGGCGGGTTCCTCCTCCGAATAATTCATAGAAGATTGTGAACACCAGGATAGTGTCCGGCTCTGCAAAATAATTTCCACATTCCACCATAGAGAGAATAATATATACACAAGCTCAATCTACTGACGTATTTTGTAGCATGACGTCACGCCACTACCAAACCTTTACTTGAATTGTTTTTTATTATACCACCTCAGCGCGTTTAGCGAAGCGGTTTCCTTGGCACGTCTTGTCGAAGCAGAGATCATGTTCCCCTTATTCCGGGATTCTCATCAATACGGACGTGGGTAACCCAACCGCGCCCGTCGCCATGCCCTCTCTATCGAAGGCGAGTCCCGAACGGTCACGGAGACGGCTCTTGGTATTCTCCCTCTTTATAATAGGACCAAGGCTCGTTTCTTTTCTTCAATCCTCCATCGAATCTTCTCCTTGCTCCAAGTTCCAACACCCAGAGCCCCAGATTCGAGCGCTTCGGACCTTCAACAATGCCCGGCTCCGACCTTCAGGGCCGGTAGATGCCCTCCTCCGTCACGGAGGAGGACGTGCCAAAGCTGCGAGAGGCCAAGTACCTGTCTTATGAGATTTCGCACAGGTTGCCCGCCGAAGGGCAGGCCATCCCCACCCCCGAGCCCGGCGAGTACGTCGTCTTTGTATCCCACCTCTGTCGGGGTTTAGGCTTCCCGATGGATCCTTTTGTGAGAGGGCTCATGTTCTACTATGGGTTGGAATTCCACGACTTGGCTCCGGAGTCCATCCTCCATATTTCTGCATTTATTATCGTCTGTGAAGCCTTCCTCCGCGTCACCCCCCACTTCGGCCTGTGGCTGAAGACCTTCAATGTGGAGCTGAAGATGATCGAGGGGCATAAAGCAGAGTGCGGCGGGGCGGCCGTAAGCAGGAGGGCCGATGCCCCGTGGCCCGAGGGCTCCTTCCAAGAGGAGCTCGGCTTGTGGCAACAGGAGTGGTTCTATATTACCGCTCCGAAGGGCAGCAGGCAGAAGCCGCTGCCCGTATTCCGCTCGGGACCTCCTCGACGGTTGATGTCGTGGGTCAACCAAGGGCTCAACTGGGGGCCGTCAAAGGACGTGCCCCTATTGCAGGGCCGGATTCGAGACCTCCAAGCGAGGGAGATCGATCTGGTCGTGGTGATGCAGGTTATGTTGATCAGGCGTCTCCTGCCCTGCAAACGCCGTCCTCTCCGGCTATGGGAGTTTAATCCGGAGGGACCACGAATTCTCCAACACTTCATGGGTACGACACCCGTGGAGATGTACGAATTGTTCTTCGGATCACGGAGGTGTGTCCGGAATTGACCGAGGATGCCGGCCTAAGATGCAATCGCCCGGATACTCAAGTAAGTAGCTCGGTGTTCAGACGTACCATTTGTTTGCCTTTCTACAATTCGCCTTTTAACCCGTTGTCCTTTAACAGGAGTGGATAGCGCAAGCAAAGCTAATACGGTGTCCGCCCCCCCTCCCAGAGACCGCACCGGATATCGTGCTGGTCAAGATGCTGGAGGTTGCGCCTTCAGAAGAAGGCGAAGGGGAAAATAAGGGAGCTACCGCCTCGCCCAAGGAGGCTCTTGAAAAAGGGGGGATCAAGAATCCCTCCCTCCAAGGGGAGAAGAGGACCGGCTTCGGAGACCCAGAGGCCAAAGCCCCTAAGCGGGGGAAGAAATCTTCACCAGAGGGTCCTGCGTCCGGGGAGGCCCCGGCCGCACAGTCTCCCCTAAAGCGTCAGCCCTCCAGCGAGCCGTAAGTAGAAAAAAGGGAGTTCGGTAGTAAGAGACATCCCTATTTGTGCTTCTGAGGATAACCGGATTTTTTACCTTGTAGTTCGAATCTCCGACCTTCTCAGATGAGCTCGTCTTCGGGGGACCTTCGTCCGGAGATGGTGGACAGCGAGACGCATCCGTCCGCTGCGCCGTCGGATAGGGCGGACGAGCCTGAAGTGTCATCACGGAGGGTATCCCCGAGCCCGGCAGAGCCGAAGAGTTCGGCGCCGACTAGTGTTCGGCCGGGGGAGCTGAAGGATCTGCTTGAGAGGGCGTCCATCTCAGAAGATCACCGTGCATTGATGAGTATGGTGATTGGATGGATTTCGTCCGCCGAAAGTGGATTGCGTAATGCCGTCAGGAGTTTGCTGGCGGGGTTTGAGGTACGTAAAAATGACACACCTTTTTGACAGTTTTGCACATAAAGTGCGCCCTGTATAGATAGTAGCCCCTGAGACTCGGTAGGTTGTCGAAAGCGACAGCGTGCCGAGGATCAAAATCGCAGGTATTAATTGTCGCCTTTCCTATGCAGGTGGCGAATAGTCCGGGGGCCAGCCGGACTGATGGAGTTGCTGAACTAAAGCGGCAACTCGACGTTGCGGATGCGGACATCGCACTAGTCAACAAGCGACTTGACGAGTCGCAAGGTAAGTTGTTTCTCCGCAGTCACCTATTAAGGGAGCCAAAGCCCACCTCTTACAATATTTCTGCTTGACGTAGATGGTGCCGCTGCTATGGAGAGCCTTCGGGCAGAACTTGCTCAAGCCAAGGAGCAAGCCAGAAGGAGTGATGCGGTTGCCTCGAGGGCGGCCGAGGAGTTAGAAGCCGAAAGGGCTGCACACTGCCGAAGCAGGAAAGAGATGGCTGAAATGGCCGTGAAGTTAAAAGATGCTACCGACCGCAATGAGGTACTTGAAAAGGAGCGCCTAGCAGAGCGAGAAGACCTGGGGAAGGCCACCACCGAAGCCAAGGATGCCCATTCTGCAATGCGGGCTATAAAGGAGGAGCTGCGCCAGGCCGGAGACATTGTGGCTGGCAAGCCTTTTCTGCTGCGCCGAAGGTGTACGGATCCAAAGTATGCTCAGCTTGGCCAGCTGTGGGGTCCGGAGGATCCTTATATGGACTTAGCGGCGAGTGCGGCGGATGCCATTGTGCACTTCCGAAGTCAGAAGGATCACAAGACGGAAGAGCTATTTTGGTCTCAATTCCATAGTCCGAAGCGTTCACTTCCGCTGACCGATCAGTTGGCCGAGTGGGCTGAGCTGAATAGGTCGTCCGGACTTGCCATGACGGATATCATGACTCATGTCTGGCCGGATAGGCCCAAGACGAAGAGTTATTTTGGCTTATTGCAGCAATTTCTTGGGGCGGTGCCGCATATCAAGGCGATGAAGCGGTCGGCCTGCATAGAGGGTGCACGGATGGCCCTCGCCCGTGTGAAGACACATTGGACAGAGATGGATGCCACCGCAGTTGCGACCCAGGGTTCGGACGAGAGCCGGTTACCCGCCGAGCACTATTTTGGGGAAGTTCTGCATGGTGCTCGTGTAATAGAGTCGCAGTGCTCAAAAAATGTCACGTTCAAATGAACGGTTTATTTTATAAAACAATGTTTATGATGTAGGCGCTTTTTGTACTTGTGCGTTCAAGTATTGAAATATCTCCTGTGCGACCGTTTATGTATACGTATGTATAACCTGAAAGATGGCAGTCGTCAGCTTCAGCCCCCACGCACAAGGTGCGGGGGTGTTTGCAAAAATAGCGCATTTTCACACTTAATCCGACGTCTCGGTCCTATTAAGGAGGTGGTAGCATAGCAAACGAGGCAACCGGACTATAATGCTTTATCACTTTCACTTAGCCATTGGAGATCGAGGGTGGGACTACGATATAGCCCCCAGGGGCACCGCGCTCTCCGGATTCGGGGCGCGTATGTGCCTGACCGGGAAACGGTCCTTCGTCAAAGCGGAGGAATTCTAAACATTCTGGTAGTCGATCGAGTGGTTGACCAGTCTCTCGTTGTATCATGACAGTCAGTTTTCGGCTTTCTCTACTGAGCTGCTCGCCCAGCTGAACTGGGGCACAATCGCAGTAGTTCTCCTAGTGCCGCGTTAGCCGATGATACGGAACGTAAGGCAGCAAAACACAGGAGCCAGGCAAACCCAACATTTGACCAAAGACATGATTCGGAGCTGATGCATATAAGGCCTAACTCGAGACGCCGAACACTCCCTAAGGTGTTCGGTCTTTATAGTGATGGGCAGAACAATGCCCTAAGCCCCTAGTGTCCAGGTACGGGCAAGGTCCTCTGACGCGGCCGATGCCAAAACGTCAGTCTCCTCTCTGGTTATAATGAGAAACCAGGGGATTATAGCAACAAGAGACAGTAAAAAAGGTTTACGCAGGGTCTTAATCTGAAAAGAATCCTTGCAATGGGTCCCTACTGCACATCTGCGCCTGTGTCTCCGTTGTGCCGTTATCCTGGACGGGTGTGCATGTTGTTCATCTGTAAAAAGAGAGGAACTTAGTTTGAAAGGAAATCCTACGAAAAAGTGCATAAAAAATTGAAATATTAGTAAATGAATAAAGCTGAGCCTATATTAGCTCATTATTGCTTATATGCACAGCCCCTTGTGAAGGGGTGTGCGGCTAGGGAGCCCCTAGCTTATTTATTCCGGACTCGTCTAGCCATGTCCGGGGTCTTAAACGACCTTTTAATGAAATGATGCCGCGTGGACCGGGCATTTTAAGTGTAAGAGACGCGTAATGTGGTATTGCGTTAAAGCGGACAAAAGCTTCACGTCCCAATAGTGCTTGATAGCTACTTTTGAATGGGGAGACATGAAAGATTAGCTTTTCGCGTCGGAAGTTATTAGGTGACCCGAACACTAAGGAGCCTGTGCACTTGGCATAAGGGCCTGGCGTCACTCCTTTAAAGGGAGTGCGGCTATGTCGAATTTTAGTAAGGTCTATCCCCATCTTGCGGATTGTGTTCGGATATAGCAGGTTTAAATCGCTGCCGCCGTCCATCAGGACTTGTGTAAATTGTAGTCCGTCGATTATAGGATCCAATATCAGAGCAGTCCATCCTGCGTTTCGAATGCTTCTGGAATAATCCAGGTGGTTGAAAGTGATTGGGTTTGACATCCAACTTCGAGGTTCCACTGGGGTGGACCGTGCGGTACTTATTTTAGCGGGTGCCGCATTGTTTTTCCGTACTATCACATGAAGTGAGTTTACTGTTTTGACTTCTTGTGGGAAAGTCTTTTGTTTTCTGGTGCTCTGCTGGTGGGGTTCATCATCATCCTCGCTTGGTGCGTCGAGCCCCTTGTGTTCGGCGTTGAGTCGGCCGGACTGTTTGAAAACCCAACAATCTCGGTGGGTGTGGTTTGCAGGCCTTCCGGAGGTACTGTGGATTTGGCATATCCGATCCAAAATTTTGTTTACGTTGGAGAGCTCGTCACTGTTGTCCTTAAGAGGCAGTGTTTTATTGTTTGGCCGCGAGCTTTTGAATCCAGCGTTGACCGCCGTGTTCTTTGGGCTTTTTTCTTTGTTCCGGCGCTGATCCTTTCTGCGCCGTGATTTTCCGTTTCCATCCCTAATCTCGAATGTACTCGGGTTGCTGGTGCTACATCTTGCTAGCCAGCTGTCTTCCCCCGCGCAAAAGCAGGTCATGAGGCTTGTTAGCACGGCCATTGTTCTCGGCTTCTCTTGGCCGAGGTGTCTGGCGAGCCATTCGTCTCGGACATTATGTTTAAAAGCTGCTAAGGCTTCGGCGTCCGGACAGTCGACTATTTGGTTCTTTTTGGTAAGGAACCTGTTCCAGAATTTGCGCGCTGACTCTCCGGGCTATTGAGTTATGTGACTTAAATCGTCTGCATCCAGAGGGCGGACATAGGTCCCTTGAAAATTTGCTCTAAACGCGTCCTCAAGCTCTTCCCAGCTTCCAATAGTGTTTTCTGGGAGGCTTTTGAGCCAATGCCGAGCCGGCCCTTTGAGCTTGAGGGGTAGATATTTTATGGCGTGGAGACCGTCTCCTCTAGCCATGTGTATGTGGAGGATGTAATCCTCAATCCAGACTCTAGGGTCCGTTGTTCCGTCGTATGCCTCTATGTTTACGGGTTTGAACCCCGCTGGAAATTCATGATCCAGCACCTCATCGGTGAAACATAGTGGGTGTGCGGCACCCCTGTATTTGGGTGTGCCGTTGTCTTCGAACACTTGGCGTGTTGTGTTGCTTCCTGGGGCCCTCTTTTTTGGCCCATAAATGGACCTGGCCGGGCCATCTGTTTTCCTAGGATCATGAGTTGGCTTGTGTGCGGTGCCGCTTGTCGCTTTTGGCCTATCATCTGGTCGTCTATCCGACCGGGCGGCCTCTTTGCTTTTTGACTGTGGGGGCTCTATGGCCTCCTCGTCGAATTCAGGCAGCAGTTTGCGCTTCGGGTAGCTCTTTGTTTGGTGGCCATTGCCATATTTGTCCGCGGTCTTGAGTGCTGTGCTCCACCTCATTCTGAGTATGTCTTCCGCTGTTTTGAGCTTCCGTTTTCCCTTCTTCAGACTTCTTGCAGTGGCGACGAGTCTTTTGTGAAGGTTCTTATGCTCCGGTGGTGTGTCCGGCGTGAGGTTGTCTGGACTGTTGGTTTCGCCTGGCATGGATTGATTATCCGATTCGTCCTGTTCGGACGGTTGCTTGGTTGCATGTTCGTCGTCCACTGGTTTGCCCTGCTCTACTGCTGGGTCATTAGGAGCGCTTTTTTTAATGAGGCGGGACTTAGGGCGGCGTCTGCGTCGCTGTTTTGGTTGTTTGTCGGCGGGATTATCATTTGTCGCGCCCCGTTGTTCCTCGTTATCGCTTCCTTTTGGGGTGTCCACCATATATACGTCATGGGTTGCGGTGGCCTTCCCGTGCTCGGTGAGCGCTGGTTCTTGATCGTCTCCGGCATCGTCGTCCATACCGTCGATGTCTTCGGAGTCGTAGTCTAGCATGTCGGTTAGATCGTCGACAGTGGCTACAAAGTGGGTGGTGGGTGGCTTTTGAATTTCTTCGTCGTCCGCATCCCAACCATCCTGGCCGTAGTCCGGCCAGGGCTCTCCGGATAGCGAGAGATGCTTTAGCGAATTTAGGATGTCGCCAAAGGGTGAGTGTTGAAAGATGTCCGCAGCGGTGAACTCCATGATCGGCGCCCAATCGGATTCGATTTGTAGGGGCGCAGGAGGTTCGGAGTCTGGCAGGGAGTCCGGCACCTCGGAGTCACGAGCTTTATAAGGGACGAGGTCAGTGTTCGGCTCCATCATCGTGGAAGTTGCAGCTCCCGAGGCGGCGTCCAGCCACCCGTCCTCGATCTGCACGATCGGCTCCGAACTATGGGTCGGAGCGGATTCGTGTGCGGCCTCCAAGGCACTGTCCGGCGGCAGAGTTAGATCATGCCGATCGTGACAGTGCGGCACGCTCGGCTGCGGCTTGGATCCATCGAAGATCAAGTCTCCGCAGATATCCGCCGTGAAGTTTAGGCTTCCAAATCTGACCTGATGGCCAGGGGCGTAGCTTTCGATCTGCTCTAGATGGCCAAGTGAATTAGCCCGCAGTGCGAAGCCGCCAAATACGAAGATCTGTCCGGGGAGAAAAGTCTCACCCAGGACTGCGTTATTGTTGATAGAAGAAGCCATCAAGCCTATCGGTGACGACACAGAGGAACTCTCAATGAAAGCACCAATGTCGGTGTCAAAACCGGCGGATCTTGGGTAGGGGGTCCCGAACTGTGCGTCTAGGCGGATGGTAACAGGAGACAAGGGACACGATGTTTTTACCCAGGTTCGGGCCCTCTCGATGGAGGTAAAACCCTACTCCTGCTTGATTGATATTGATGATATGGGTAGTACAAGAGTGGATCTACCACGAGATCAAGGAGGCTAAACCCTAGAAGCTAGCCTATGGTATGATTGTTGTAATGGTTGTTGTCCTACGGACTAAAACCCTCCGGTTTATATAGACACCGGAGAGGGCTAGGGTTACACAGAGTCGGTTACAATGGTAGGAGATCTACATATCCGTATCGCCAAGCTTGCCTTCCACGCCAAGGAAAGTCCCATCCGGACACGGGACGGAGTCTTCAATCTTGTATCTTCATAGTCTTGGAGTCCGGCTGACGATAATAGTCCGGCTATCCGGACACCCCCTAGTCCAGGACTCCCTCAGGTAGCGAAACACGTATTGCATTGTTTCCATCGAGGATAAAAAGATGGGGTTTTCATCATATTGCTTGAGTTTATTCCTCTACATCATGTCATCTTACTTAATGTGTTACTTTGTTCTTTATGAACTTAATACTCTAGATGCAGGCAGGAGTCGGTCGATGTGTGGAGTAATAGTAGTAGATGCAGAATCATTTAGGTCTACTTGACACAGACGTGATGCCTATATTGCATAATCATTGCCTTGGATATCGTCATAACGTTGCACTTTTCTATCGATTGCTCGATAGTAATTTGTTCACCCACCGTATTATTTTCCTTCAAGAGAGAAGCCTCTAGTGAAGCCTATGGCCCCCGGGTCTATTTTCCATCATATTAGTTTCCGATCTACTATTTTGCAATCTTTTATTTTCAGATCTATAAACCAAAAAACCCCCCAAAAAATTATCTTTTGTTTAGTTCTATTTATCTATCTCTATCAGATCTCACTTTTGCAAGTGACTATGAAGGGATTGACAGCCCCTTTATCGCGTTGGGTGCAAGTGTTTGATTGTTTGTGTAGGTATTGGTGATGTGCATGTTTTTCTCCTACTGTATTGATACCTTGGTTCTCAAACTAAGGGAAATAGCTATCTCTACTTTGTTGCATCACCCTTTCCTCTTCAAGGGAAAAACCAATGCAAGCTCAAGAAGTAGCAGCCCCATAGGTGATCATGTTCTCCCCCGACTGTTGGAAATATGCCCTAGAGGCAAAAATAAAGTGATTATTATTATATTTCCTTGTTCATGATAATCGGCTATTCTCCATGCTATAATTGTATTGACCAAAACTCAAATACATGTGTGGATACATAGACAACAACATGTCCCTAGTAAGCCTCTACCGGAATAGCTCGTTGATCAAAGATGGCTATGGTTTCCTAGCCATGGACATGAGTTGCCATTTGATAACGGGATCACATCATTAGGAGAATGATGTGATGGATAAGACCCAAGCTATGAACGTAGAATATGATTGTATCAAGTTTATTGCTATCGTTTTTCTGCATGTCAAGTATATGTTCCTATGACCATGAGATCATGTAACTCACTGACACCGGAGGAGTGCCTTGTGTGTACTAAACGTCGCAACATAACTGGGTGACTATAAAGGTGCTCTACAGGTATCTCTGAGGGTGTCTATTGAGTTTTCATGGATCAAGACTGGGATTTGTCACTCCATGTGATGGAGAGGTATCTCAGGGCCCACTCGGTAATAGAACATCACAATAAGCTTGCAAGCAATGTGACCAATGAGTTATTCACGGGATCTTGTATTACGGAATGAGTAAAGAGACTTGCTAGTAACAAAATGGAACTAGGTATGGAGATACCGACGATCGAATCTCGGGCAAGTAACATACCGATAGACAAAGGGAACTGCATACGGGATTAGCTGAATCCCTAACATCGAGGTTCGACCGATAAGACCTTCATAGAATATGTAGGAACCAATATGGGCATCCAGGTCCCGCTATTGGTTATTCACCATAGAGGTGTCTTGGTCATGTCTGCATAGTTCTTGAACCCGCAGGGTCTACACACTTAACATTTGGTGACAGTATAAGTATAGTTGAGTCATTATGGTGGTTACCGAAGGTTGTTCGGAATCCCGGGTAAGATCCCGGACGTGAAGAGGAACTCTGTAATGGTCCGGAGGTGAAGATCAATATATTGGACGAAGGGTATTGGAGTCTGGTAATGTTTCGGTGGTACCGGGTGATGACCAGTGTCACCGAAAAGGGTTTCGGGGGTCCCCGGCAAGTGTTGGGGGCCCCATGGGCCAGGGGGGAAACCAGCCCACTAAGGGGCTGAGCACCCCCCACACCCTAGCTCACGTAACCAGGAGGGTTGGGGCGTCCCCCTAGGGCTTCCCACCTCCCAGCTTGGGGGGAAAGTCACCCTAGGGGAGATCCCATCTGCCCTGGCCACCGCCCCCCTAGGGGAACCCTAGGGGCACCACCCCTTCCTCCTTTCCCCTATATATAGAGAGGTAGAGAGAGGGCAGCTGTAATCCCAAGTGCACATCTCCACGCCACGGTGCTGCCTCTCCTCTCCCTCGCATCCCTCTTCCTCTCCGTAGTGCTTAGCGAAGCTCTGCTAAGATTCCGCCACCACCACCGCCACCACGCCGTCGTGCTGCTGGAGGACTCGAGCTACTAGTTCACCATCGCTCGCTAGATCGAGGAGGTTAAGGAGTCATCAAGCCGTACATGTGTTGGACGCAGAGGTGCCGTCCGTTCAACACTTGGATCGGAATTCGCGGGACGGATCGTGATTGAATCATGAAGATGTTCGATTACATCAACCACGTTTCTTAACGCTTCCGCTTAGCAATCTACAAGGATATGTAGATGCAATCTCTCCTCTCGTAGATGTTCATCTCCTAGATTGATCTTGGTGAGCGTAGGAAATTTTTTGTTTCCCATGCAACGTTCCCCAAAAGTGGTATCAAAGCTAGGTTTATGCGTAGATGACATCACAAGTGAACACAAAGGAGTTTGTGGGCATTGATATTCAGATTGCTTCCTTCCTTGGTATTTTCTTGATTCGGCGATATTGTGGGATGAAGCGGCTTGGACCAACCTTACATGTCCACGTACTTGAGACCGGTTCCATCGACAGACATGTGACTTTGTTGCATAAAGATGTCTGGCGGGTGTCTATCTCTCCCACCTTACACTACTGTAGGATGCTGCTAACGTGACACTACGATCAGAGACCCTTTGACGAAATTGTGTGTGATGCATTAATCGCAAATGGTGGTGTAAAACAACCGTCAGAAAAGGTGCAAAACGTTTGCGATGACGGATGCAGCAAACACAAGTCAGATTTTAGTTTCGTGTGTGATGTAGGGCATACGGTTCAGTGCAATTAACTGTTTGCGATGAGGAGCAACAAAAGAAACGGGAAGCCAGATGAAGGTGTGTGCGATAAATAGCATACGGTTCACTAGGATGAACTGTTTGTGATTAGGCAACACAAAAGAAACGGTCAGCCAGATCAAGGTGTGTGCGATATACGGCATGCGGTTCACGCGGATGAACTGTTTGTGTTGAGACAAGAGAACATAAATAGTTCAATATAACAAGATGTGTGTGATACGCAGCAAACAGGTCTGTAATCAGAAATGTGTGCAAAGACCTATAATAACACAGACGATTGCTACTAATAAGACGTGTGTGTTGTGCGATGGGATTGCATACAGAACAACAACACACATACACACACACACACACACACACACACACACACACACACACACTTATAAGGACATGGTTGCATAACCAAATTAAACATCCACTTACATAGGTAGCTTACATAGGTGGCTACTATAACCATGGCATTTGCACACACCAAAGTAAACTATTACATGCATAATTACATAGGTGGCTACTACACACATGCCGTTTCCACACACCAAAGTAAACTATATATTACATGCATAATTAACTAGCATAAACGATCATCTGATCATCATCTACTGTCTATGACGCTTGCTCTGCTTGTGGCTCGATCTGGGCTCGTTGATTTGGGTAACGAGGTACTTCCTCATGTCAACGATCCGCATGTGCATCTCATAGCATGTGTACACGCTTTTGGCCGTGAACCTGAGGTGAGGTTCATCCAGTTGCCGCATCCAGGCCCTGTGCTAGGATATAGGACTTGTTCTCTGGGCATCCTGCTTCATCTTTTCGCAGTAGGGATTGATGATGGACGAGGCGAGTTCAGCCAGGGAGTCCTTCTTCGTGCTGCCCCAGACCTTGTAGTGCTCACGAATTTGGACAAGGTTCTTCCAGGCGAAGCTCGTAAACCTAAGTGCTTTTACATCGTCGGTGGTTTCCACCGCAGCGAACTTGTAGTCGGTGATGTTGACAAACCTGGCGAAACGGATGCAAGGCTCTGTGGCCATGCAGTAGTGGTAGATGAGGACATGATGGCGCACGCACAACTGGGCAATAGCAACCTTCTGATCTTTGCCGGGAAGACCGGCGGTGTACTAGAGGTCAATGTCGACCACCTTGTACTTGTCTCCAGCAAGCAACTGCTCAACAGTGTTCATATAGTCGTCCACCACGGCCGGGCCGATGGTGTACACCACCGAGAGATCCGTCTCCCTCGCGTGGGTCTCCACTTTATGCTCGCCGAACTCCATTGGAGCGCCGCTAGACATCCCCTCTCTATGTGTCATCGTGGGTGTGCTTGTTGTGTTGTGGGGCGCGATCGAAAGGTTGAAGAGACTAAGGTTATAATGGCCGCAGGAATTAAAGGGGAGGCCGGATGGCCTGGAATATCGATCGGCACACCCTGATGGCAGTTCTAATTCGCAACACATAACTCCATCGTGCCGCACGTAACTGCATCGCGTGGCAACACGCGTGGCGCAACTGCATGCATATGGGGCCGCCGACGTGATCGTGCGCAGGCCCAACCGGTAGTAGAGCGCTCCGCAGTCGCCTCAACGGCAAGCAACCATATATATGCACATACCAGTTGAACACACAAGGAAAAGTTGTCCACAACTCGAGCGCGCCTACGGACGCGAGCAAAGCGCGCCATGGCGCCTAACGGCGAGCAACCATATATATGCATTTAGAAGTTGAACTATTTGTATAAATTAAGCACGACTGCTTAATCTGTGAATGAAATCTATGCTTAATTACTAAATTTTAGTTGCAAAAATTAGATAGTGCTAGTGATTTTTAGCTGCATTTTGACAAATCGCAGTGTTACAAGGATTGAAAAATGGCAATGTAACAATATCAACAAATGTCAATCTTTCCAGTTTGAAAAATGGCAATATACCCAATATGACAGCTGCAAATCTTTCCAAATTGTCTGTATGTGGTTGCACATGGGTCATCCAAAAAAACCGTTTGCATTGAAGGGAGGTAGAAATCCTGCTTGCCAAATTTTCTCTTGGCTTAGCGCCGAAGTCTTGCTTTCAATACCTTATTCAATCTGAGCCATTTGTGTTGTTTCAAAATGACTTTGTTGACTGTTATTCGAGTGCACCTTCTCTCAAAATGGACACAAAAATTACCACAGCATGTCGGGTTCCATTCCATGATAGCATGCCAAGTTCCCTGAATTTCAAACGAGTTTTGGATTTACTAGAATTTAAAAGCAAAGTATCTCAATGTTTTGCCGGCAGTCAATAGTGCCTTGGTGTTTGAAATTCATTCCCGTGTCTTGCATGGGATCTAAGCATGCACCCAAGGACACAGATTTGATTTTTCAACCAATTAATATGCACTGGAGCATGTGCATGTAGTTCAAATTTGAATTATGCACATAAAATGCCTAGAAAACCCAGTTAATATATAAAAATGTCCAAACGAACCCCGAAAAATTCCAAAATTTAACACAACACTCCTATTGTTCTATGTTGACACTAGAAATTTTTTGAAAGCAATAACAGGCAACGAGTATCGTTTCGTCCCCAAAGATGGCAAGTTCCCTACCGAAACCATCAAGCTTGTTGTGAGAAGCTCTGGTTTCTAAGAAGCTTCTACCCATACCTGCCCCAAATGGGACAAAAAAATACCACGGCATGTCGGGTGCCATTCCATGATAGCATGCCGGGTTTCATGAATTTCAGATGAGTTTTGCATTTACTAGAATTTAAAAACCAAGTATCTCAATGTTTGCGGCCGAGTGACGGTGGTAGGGTGTTTGTCATTCATTCCCATTTCTTGCATGGGACCTAAGCATGCAACCAAGGACACAGATTTGAATTTTTCAACCAATTTATATGCATTAGAGCATGTGCATGTAGTTTAAATTTGAATTATGCACATAAATGCATTAAAAACTCAATTAATGCATAGGAAATGTGCTAATGAACCCCGAAAAATTCCAAAATGTAACACAACACCATGTTGTTCTATGTTGACACTAGAGAAAAAATTGAAATCAATAAGAGGCAACGGCCATCGTTTCGTCCAGAAAGGTGGAACGTTCCCTACCGAAACCATCAGGCTTGTTGTGAGAAGCTCTAGTTTGTGAGAAGCTTATACCCAAACTTGCCCCAAATGGGACACAAAATTTACCACGTCATGTCGGGTGCCATTCCATGATAGCTTGCTAGGTTTCATGAATTTCAGACGAGTTTTGGATTTACTAGAATTTAAAAACCAGGTATCTCAATGTTTGCGGTCGAGTGACGATGGCAGGGTGTTTGACATTCATTCCTATTTCTTGCATGGGATGTAAGCATGCAACAAAGGACAAAGATTTGAATTTTCAACCAATTTATATGCATTAGAGCATGTGCATGTAGTTCAAATTTGAATTATGCACATAAATGCATTGAAAACTCAATTAATGCATAAGAATGTGCTAACAAACCCCGAAAATTTCCAAAATTTAACACAACACTCATGTTGTTCTATGTTGACACTAGAGAAAAAATTGAAATCAAGAAGAGGCAACGGCTATCGTTTCATCCAGAAAGGTGAAACATTCCCTACCGAAACCATTAGGCTTGTTGTGAGAAGTTATGGTTTGTGAGAAGCTTATACCCAAACCTGCCCCAAATGGGATAAAAAAATTTACGACGACATGTTGATGTCGCTCCATGATAGCATGCCAGGTTTCATGAATTAAAGACGAGTTTTGGATTTACTAGAATTTAAAAATCAGGTATCTCAATGTTTGTGGACGAGTGACGGTGGCAGGGTGTTTGGCATTCATTCACATTTCTTGCATGGGACCTAAGCATGCAACCAAGGAGACAGATTTGAATTTTCAACCAATTTATATGCATTAGAGCATGTGCATGTAGTTCAAATTTGAATTATGCACATAAATGCATTGAAAGGTCAATTAATGCATAAAAGTGTCCAAACGAACCTCGATAAATTCCAAAATTTAACACAACACTCATGTTGTTCTATGTTGTCACTAGAAAAATAATTGAAATCAAGAAGAGGCAACGGATATCGTTTCGTCCAGAAAGGTGAAACGTTCCATACCATAACCATGAGGCTTGTTGTGAGAAGCTTATATACCCAACCTGCCCCAAATGGGACAATATTTTTACCACTGCATGTTGATGCTGTTCCATGCTAGCGTGTCAAGGTTCATAAATTTCAGATGCGTTTTTGATTTACTAGAATTTAAAAACCAAGTATCTCTATGTTAGCGGCCGAGCGATGGTGGCAAGGTGTTTTACATTCATTCTCATTTCTTGCATGCGACTTAAGCATGTAACCAAGGACACCCATTTCAATTCTGAACCACTTTATATGCACTAGAGCATGTGCATGTAGTTCAAATTTGAATTAGGCACATGAATGCATAGAAAACTCAGTTAATGTATAAAAATGTCCAAGCGAACCTCGAAATCTCCCAAAAATGACACAACACTCGTGTTGTTCTATGTTGACACGAGAAAAAATTAGAAAATAAGAAGAGGCAACATAAAATTAGAAAGTAAGAAGAGGCAACGTATATCATTTGTCCCCCAAGCTGGCACGTTCCCTACCGAAACCATCTGGCTTGTTGTGAGTGAAGCTCCGGTTTGCGAGAAGTTTATACCCAAACCTGCCCCAAATGGGAAAATATTTTTACCATGGCATGTCGATGTCGTTCCATGATATCATGTCAAGTTTCATGAATTTCAGCTGAGTTTCCGATTTACTAGAATTTTAAAACAATGTATCTCGATGTTAGCGGCTGAACGACAATTTCAAGGTGTTTGACATTCATTCTCATTTCTTGAATGTGACCTAAGCTTGCAACCAAGGACAAACATTTGATTTTGCAACCCGTTTTTATGGACTGGAGCATGTGCTTTAATTTTGAATTGTGCACCTGAAATTGCTAGAAAACCAATTTAATGTATAAAATTTACAAACGAACCCTGAATAATTCCAATTTTTTTACGACACACATATAGATGCATGTTCACTGCAGATAAAAGGTCTAGCAATTCAAACACTGTCCACTGCTGCTGTGGCCCCATTATGTAATTCAAATCAAAATGAAAAATCAAGTTGATCCCACATAGTTTATTATCACCAACCGTGTGAGATGCAGTACAAAATATCCTGGAGCACCGTCGGTGTATAGTACGCTTATGGCTTACGCTAGAAGGTGCATCGGCTACAGCCCCACAGCCGGCGTGTCAAGCACACTAGCTCGCTCCCCAAATACTCCCACCTCTGCATCCCTCGCAATCTCAAAAATATCTGCTCGCCCTTGATCCAAATTTTCAGTAGCCCCCACCTTGTTACTCCCGCCTAGTAAAATTTTGTGTTGCCGCGGTATTTCCTCAAACACCACCTTAACCCCCCCCCCCGCCCCCTCTCCACACACACCACACACTCCACAAAACCTGCGCTCATCGACACACACCACCCCAGTAACCATTGGTAGGTCGCCACCATCTCCGCTGCCTGCATCCTCAACCTCTGCCTATGTGCCGGGGAGCTCGAGGAGCCAATGAACCAAGAGAGGTTTATAGCGGTCTCATCGCCCGACGCCGGTGAGGTGGCCGCCGAGGTGCCCTCGTCGTCCTCCGTGGGATCTTTATCGATCCGCCATCGCCGGTCCCCCGATCTTCCCGCCGCGGCGCCCCTATGCCAGTTCGAGGACTTCCCCGTCCTCCCTCAGACCCGGTAGCCGACGAGGTCCTACCTCGGGGTCCGGCAGCGGCGGTGGGGGATGTGTGTTGCCGAGATTATAGATCGGGAGACCCACACCCGCCGGTGGCTCGGTAGCTTCCACACGGCCGAGCTCGCAGACATGGAGTACGACGCTGGCAGGTCCTCTACCACGGCGCGGCGGCTAGGCTCAATTTCCACTTTGGCACACGTCTGGTCCACCTTGTTCCGCTGGAGCCAGGGGAGGTGAGCTCGGTTATGGCGTAGGAGGACCACGAGGCATGGGAGCGCCTCGAGGCCGAGGCCGCCGATGAGGGCTACATGCAAGAGCTCCGCCGGCAGCACCCGGAGCTCATGGAGGCGGAGCGGGTGATCTTTGCCGGCGCGGAGGGCGGCGAGTTTATCGCGCTCTCCTCTAATAACGAGGTCGAAGGCGGCGAGGACGGCGGCGTGGAGGGCGTCTAGGTGGGCGGCGAGGACAAGGAGATCGACATCGACGAGTGGAGGAGTGCCTCCCCAATGACCCCGATGACGGCACCGGCCCGAACCCGGCACGTGGCACACCATACCTGACGAGGAAGGATTGGCTCGACCACTACTTCGACCGAAAGTAGTTTAGCTTAGTTTAAATTTATGTTTTCTGTTCGGTTATGCAAAACTATCTATGTTTATGTTTGATACATGCTACTTTTGGTTGAACCTGCTTTGAACTTGATCAAGTTGAAGTTTCCAACATTAAGTTTAGGGGATCGACTAGAAACGGCCAAAAATTGCTAGAGTGTATATATATATATCCACTAATTGTTTTGGTCCTTTAACTTTTAAAGGATCGGTTAGAGATGGCCTTATGCCTTGTTTATTTCAGTTCTTCACAATGTGATGCTCTATACGTGCAACTATTTGCCGTGCAATTCAATTTCATCAATATCAGTTTCAACAATACCACTATGAATTACGATATTTGGTTGTTGTTAAGGATATTGCAGTTAGCATGCCTTTTCGGTTTTTTAACAATAACTAGTGTACTTTAGACCTGCACAATACCAGTTTGAATGACTATTTGCTTGTTTGTAAATGTTATGCCTGATGCAGTTAACACACCTTTCCACTTCTTCTTTTGCTTAACTAGCGTGCTTAAGCCTGCACACTGAAGCTATCATTTGTAGATTATGTTGTCTACCATGGATATATTTGGTTGATGTTTAACCTGTTGTGCTTAACATGCCTTTATATGTACTCATATAGGAGAATATTGAGAACAGTGCTGTTTTTTCCAGTGATGTTAGTTTCATCGCATTGCTTATACGTACTCACTGTTCAGGATCTCGGTAGCTGGTACCATATAGCCTGGGGGCTGATCGTCGAATCGGACATTTCAGTGAATATATCTGTAACCCATTTATCAGTAGGTTAACTAGGGCCATATTTAATATATCTGAGGCTACATAGCAACATGCATTGTACTAAATGACTAAATATGCAATCCCAAGCTACATAGCAACAAGGAAGAGTGTTACCTTAATGTTCATGTTACCTTAATGTTCTGATGATGTCTAGATATATGTGTATAAAATCTTAAATAATGGGATGGAGAGTGTTGTACTACATCATTTTGCAATCGTTGTTTAGCTTCTAATATTAACTTGGTGCTTTTAGGTACACATGTCATTGACAAAGATCCACACTTCGACCCTTTCTGCATATGGGGCAATGAGATATTCATGAACCAGCATCAAGTGAGGAAACTAATAAAGATTGTTATTAAAATGGGTCAAAAGATGTCAATCGAACTATATGGTTACACTTTATGCAAGACAACAGTGAACTGCAGGATGGTAAGTAAGAACCCTGTAGCCTTCTTTTTACTGTCTGTAATGAGTTGTATTAGATGACAATGTCTGAATCTTTTTTCCTTTGCAATGGATCCTGAAGCAGTTTACTCAAGATTACCTCTCAAACTACATGATTGGTGACCGGCCATCACAAGGGGTTGGACTAGAGTCACGCGTGCCTTCTGCATCCAGGAGAGCACAATAGGGCCATTCCACTTCACCTTGTTCAGCTACCAGAATGATTGTCGCCTCTTTCTTTACCATCTTTAATAGTACAAGTATAGAACCCTGGTTCATCATTCTTTATTTGGTGCTTATGTAATTCTTAAACATATGTACCCATGAATTGAATAATGCATTGGTTGTTTGAACCTGATGGATATGAATAAAGCTATATCCTACTTTCAAGTTTAAATTAGGTACAATTTTAAATAGCATCAATTAAATTAGGGCAAAATTACGGTGTGCAGGTCATTATGGCGCACACGGTTAATAAAGCACAGCGTGTGCAATATACATCATAATCCGACACAGTTCACCGAGTGGAAATGTGTGTAACAATGCACACAGTTGCTGTTTGCAAAGCGTGTGTGATGTCAGACACTATCACATACGGTGAGGGAAAACTAAATGTGTGTGAATGTCTACCTATGTACACGGTTTATAATCATGAATTGTTCGTGATGTGCCAGGCATCATAAACGTAGAGCCAGTTTGGTACGTGCCAAGAAAACTCCCATGCCTGGAATCTGCCTGGATTTAGGTAAAACCACAAAACTCTGACTGCGACGGCAATGAGAGCACACATGAGTAGCAAGCATGAAGCATTTCAGATATACGAGACATCGGAAATGGTTATATAGGGCAACTGTATGCATCAAGGCTCCCTATCCCCAACTGTTTCTGGGTCGTGTGGGAAGGATCCCCCTATTGCCCACACTCACTTGGCGATGGTTCCAAGTGTCGTCGCGGAAAGGGGTTAAAAAACCATTTGTATAGCACCAACGTGTACCAGTGTTAGTTGAATCAGATTTGACAAAGACGGTCCTTGTAGAAGGTTAAATAGCAACTTGTATATCACTGTTGTGGCTTTGCGTAGGTAAGAATTGTTCTCGCTAGATACCCATAGCATCCACGTAAAACATGCAACAACAATTAGAGGATGTCTAACTTGTTTTTGCAGGGTATGTTGTGATATGATATGGCCAAAGACATGATATATATATATATATATATATATATATATATATATATATATATATATATATATTTGATGTATGAGATGATCATGTTTGTATTTATATCGACTTGCATGTCGGTGCATACGGCAACCGGCAGGAGCCATAGGGTTGTCTTTAATTATCGTATGACCTGTGTGTCAATCATTAAGCGCTATGTAATGCTTTACTTTATCGCTAAACGGTAGCAATAGTATTAGAAGCATGGTTGGCGTGACAACCCCGATGGCGACACAATGATGGAGATCATGGTGTCATGCCGGTGACGATGGAGATCATGCCGGTGCTTTGGAGATGGAGATCAAAAGCACAGGTTGATGGCCATATCATGTCACTTATGATTTGCATGTGATCTTAATCCTTTTATGCATCTTATTTTGTTTAGGACGATGGTAGCATTATAAGGTGATCCCTCACTAAAATTTCAAGATAAAATTGTGTTCTCGCCAAGTGTGCACCATTGCAAAAGTTCGTCATTTCGAAGCACCACGTGATGATCGGGTGTGATAGACTCTACATTCACATACAATGGGTGCAAGCCAGTGTTGCACATGCGGAACACTTGGGTTAAACTTGAAAAGCCTAGCATGTACAGATATGGCCTCAGAACACAAGAGACCGAAAGGTCGAACACGAGTCATATAGCAGATATGATCAACATGGAGATGTTCACCATTGAAACCACCTCATCTCACGTGATGATCGGACTTGGGTTGGTGAATTTGGATCGTGTTACACTTGGACAACCGGAGGGATGTTGATTTGAGTGGGAGTTCTTAGGTAATATGATTAATTGAACTCATTATCATGAACAATAGTTTAAAGTTGCCCTTGCAAATTTATGTTGTAGATCAATGGCTCGCACAGTAGCCCCCCTGAATTTCAATGTGTTCCTAGAGAAAGCTAAGCTGAAAGATGATGGAAGTAACTTTGTGGAGTGGGCCCGCAATCTGAGGATTATCCTCATGGCTTCCCATAAGTCTTATGTCCTTGATGCACCGCTTGGTGCACCACCCCCTCCAGCGACTGTGGACGTTGTGAACGCCTGTCAGTCACGTGTTGATGACTACTCAATAGTTCAGTGCGCCATGTTGTATGTCTTAGAGCCGGGACGTCAAAGGCGTTTTGAACTTCATGGAGCATATGAGATGTTCTAAGAGTTGAAATTTACCTTTGAGAAGAATGCCCGGATCGAGAGGTGTGAGACCTCTGATAAGTTCTATGCTTGCAAGATGGAGGAGAACGGGTCTGTTAGTGAGTACATACTCAAAATGTCTAGGTACTACAACCGTCTAGCTGAATTGGTAACTGAGCTCCTGCCAGAGTCTGTCACTGACAGAGTTCTTCAATCGCGACCACCTAGCTACAAGAGCTTTGTGTTGAACTATAACATGCAAGGGATAAACAAGTCAGTCTCCGAGCTGTTCGTGATGCTGAAAGTCGCTGAGTTGGACATCCAGAAGGAGCATCAAGTGTTGATGGTGAATAAAACCACTAGTTTCAAGAAGAGCAAGGGAAAGAAGGGAAACTTCAAGAAGGGTGGCAAAATAGTTGCTCCTCCCATGAAGAAACCCAAGGCTAGACCCAAGCCAGAAACTGAGTGCTTCCATTGCAAGGGAATTGGCCACTGGAAGCAGAACTTCCCCAAGTATCTGGCCGACAAGAAGGGGGCCAACATCAACAAAGGTATATGTGATATACATGTTATTGATGTGTACCTTACCAACTCTCGTTGTAGTGCCTGGGTATTTGATGCCGGTTCGGTTGCTCACATTTGCAACTCAAAGCAGGTACTACAGAATAGATGGACGCTAGCAAAGGACTAAGTGAGAATGCGCGTGGGAAATGGTTCCAAGGTTGATGTGATCGCCGTCGGCACGCTCGCTCTTCGATTACCATTGAGATTAGTGATGAACCTAAATAATTGTTATTTAGTGCCTGCGTTGAGCATGAATATTGTATCTGGATCTTGTTTAATGCGAGACGGTTACTCATTTAAATAAGAGAATAATGGTCGTTCTATTTATATGGGTAATATCTTTTATGGTCATGCACCCATTGTGAGGGGTTTGTACTTATTGAATCTCGATAGTGATGATACACATGTTCATAACATTGATGCCAAATGATGTAGAGTTGATAGTGATAGTACCACTTTCTTGTGGCCCTGCCGCTTATGTCATATTGGTGTAAAGAACATGAAGAAACTCCATGCTGATGGACTTTTGGAGTCACTCGATTTTGGATCGCTTGACACATGCGAACCATGCCTCATGGGAAAGATGAATAAGACCCTGTTTTCTGGTACAATGGAACAGGCAAGTGACTTGTTGGAAATCACTAGTAGAGTGCCCGTGCGTTGCCACGGGCTCTTGAAATAGTTTACCAGAGTTACATGTTAAAATCCACACATACAAACAATATAACACAAACTAAAGTCCATTATTGCAATGTAACAAATTGAGTGATGTTACAACTTAACATCTATTACAAAAATATTAATATCTAGATGATGTGCTTAAGAAATTCTTTCACAATATCAGGAAAGTTTCCTCTAGCTGCATTCCCACGATGTTTTAGAAAGTATAATAAAAAATGCTTCCTCAATTCATACCCATCCTGCAGAAAAAATAAATGTAGTTAGTATGAAAATTTCACGCCGAAGGTCTTAAAACATGTAACCCACAATACTCACCGCGCAAACCGGCTTGACCAATTCTTTACCGTTCCACCAGAGCATAAAATGAAAAACAAAATAGCCAGACACATTCCTAGAAAACTTTCAATTAATAATATAAATAATATAATGATAACAAAAGTAAATATTCTTGTTATGAATTCATTACCTGTCTATATTCGGAACATCGGCCGGAAATAAACGATGCCATTTAGATATATCAGAATTCCACCCAGGCAGTTTTATTTCGAGTGCTTCTTTGAAATCCGTTGAAAAACTTTTTAAGTTCAGTGAATGCCTCAAGTTTTTATCCTCTGACGATTGTGATGATTGAATAGGATCCATAATATATAGACGATGTGCCTCTTTGTCGATGATGTACAGGATGTATCGGCCGATGGATGCATAGGGAAGATAAATCTACAAGTGGAGCTATTAGAAACAAAAACAAACCATGATAACAATGGTCAAAATATTTTATTTACCTTATTGCAAGATGAGATGTCGGTCTCCATCCCAGGCCAGCTATCAAATAATGTTGCCAACGTATGGATAGTTTCCTTCTCACAAAACTTCTGACCTCGTGTTGACTCTAGCAGCATGGACTAAGTAAAAGAAAAAAATATTGTTTCAACATGTTGATACTAATGGCACATAGAATGAAGAGTTACGGTAACTTACACAAAATTGTAGGTCCATGTAGTGTATAGGAGGGCCTGTGAACAATACTCCCTCGTCACATGCCAGCATAAGCACGGCGGTGTTGAAGCAATCATTGTCCATGGGCTGCTCCATGTTAAGTATGCACTGAAGTTTCTTAAGACTTAAGCTCATTGGATCGGGTGTGGAGCTCCGGACCCATGCCTTCCTGTAATTTGGATGGTAAGAAGAACAATAATATACATTCGCACATTAAATATTGATACATGATACTTACTCCAAACATCCAGCATCATTGATCGAAATGATGTAGTTGCAGAGGCCGGCAAGTATTTCACGTTGGTCCATGGGAATGATAGTGATTGGGGAGGGATGTTTCTCTTCGACCACGTCAGATGGATTATCCAGGATCTCAAGATCAGAATTAGCTAAAGTTTCTTCGTTGAGAGGTTGATGGTACATGGGACATCCTTTTAACTTATTAAGCTTTGAATCGAGCAAAATAATTGCTAATTTTTGTCGAAATGTTTCATATCCTCCTACAAAAAAATATGAAAACAATTTATAAGATATTTTGATAAAAAATTATGAGATAATGTATAAAACTGAAATACCTGCGTAAACTGGTCTGACAGTCCATGTGATGTCCAGTATTCCATATAATTTAGCATAAACAATCCACATGATACGCTATAATATTATAAAATAATGCTTTAGAATATCACACAGATGAATCTAAAAACAAACCATTGTAACAAGTGCTTACCCATCAGTTTGTATTGCCTCCTGAATTTGCTCTACAACCGTCCATTTTGTAACATTGAGATCAGGCCACTTATGACCTCTGATAAACTCTGGACTATGCTCTGCAAGTTTCAGCCATTTCTCGAGCCCTAGTAACTTTTATATATATATGAGAAATGGTAAGGATGAAGTCAAACAAAATAAATGCTAAGATGAGAAAAGAAATAGATAGTTACCGTAGTAGCAAGGTCATTGCGTTTGACATTCTCACCAAGTGAGTCCAATACTTGGATCTCTCGTTTTTTGGCATTGGCAACTGCTAGATACCAATGGTAGCCCGGCATGTTAATCGGAATGAATAACTGGTGTAAATAAGATACAAGTCACAGTCACAATTAGATATAGTTATTAATAAATCATTAAACATATGAACTAAATAAAAACAATCCATAATTATATGCATGGATTACGAGACAAAAACTAACCATATCTTGTTGTAGATAACTATTAACATGACGCACGACGCGACGATATTTTGATGGGTCTATGTCTCTTTCCCCGTCTTTTTTTATCTGGCCTGATACAAACGTGCTAATAATGTGTACCTTTTCACCCGCCCTGTCTTGTAGATGCTCGTGAGCAAGCATGCAATATATGTAAGCATTTATCACCTGCAAACAATATTTAGATTATATTTATAAATTATGATATTATATATAATCAATTAATTACAAAGTTTGTGCAATTGGTCTTACACCGTCATATAAGAACATGTCATTTTTAATAAGGCATTCCAAATCGTCAATTGCTAACAAGGCATCTCCAATGTCCACAAACTGGGTATTCTTAGGGGCAGACTTGATTGATTCCATGATTGTAATATCTCTAGGGGTACAAACATAGTCTATGAAATTCATAAAAAAGTGAGCCAGCTTAGTAAACAATAAAAGCCAAATTAGTTGAATACAAAAGATAATATCACAAAAAAATGTTGATAATAATATAAAAAAATACCTTGTGGGATAACATGTAAATTAGCATTCTTTTTTGGTTTATTATGAGATATAACCTCTTCGACATGATTATATTGTGAATTTCCGGCCCCTTGCAGCGACATTGCATCTGAACTCTCAATGGATTCTTTCCGTGCATCTCCAGAGTCCATATCCATGTATACTATATTCTGAAAAAACAAAAATATAAATACACCATTCATTTTAACGTATATAATATAGATACAGAGTAAGGTTAGCTATATGCACCTCTTCTCGCAGTGTTTCAGTGCGGTCTGTCATCGTTGCATCAGTGCGTATGTCGGAACCCATCAATTTATATCTATGCTAAAATATATTTAATATTTCTTACTGCATCATAAAACTATATATAATATATAATAGAACTGTATCTGAAACTAACACAACTGTTTTATCTGATAATAAGAAAAGCATTTGGTTATATTAGAAAAATATGCTGCTTAAACCATTTTACAAACAGAACAATTCGGGGAAAACAATAAACTATAATGTTCATATAAGTTAGTAGGTGTTTGAAATTGCTTAATCTATTTTAAATTAAATGATAGGCCATGGAAAATTGACAAACAAAAACTAAAACAAACAACCCAACATTAACAAAGTTTATTTGTTTCTTCTATGTTTTTTTTGTGATACCCTTAATATATGTAACAAGCATAAAAATATTTATTTTTATGAACCATGTTTATATATATATATTTTTTTTTAATTACAAATCAATAATTACAATTTTTTTTGTTTAATATCATTTTGCGAGGTACAAAAATAATTACAAAAAAAACCACCCCAGCATTAATAACAAGTATACCATGATGAAATATATATGATGAAATATAAATGATATTTCCTACTATATCATATTATTATATGTAGTATATAATAAAAATAAAAATGTTTGTAACACAACTTATTTGTATGCAGAAAAGAAAACCTATTTGATATTATTAGAAATATATGCTGTTTAAATAAATGTCATACCCCATGTTTCTAAAAAAATGTTTAGAGTTTTCAAAAAATGTTCATGATATTTGAAAAATCTTTTTGCTTTTTACATAAATGTTCTTGATTTCCAGAATATGTTTTGATATTTCATAATGTTTTTTTCAAATTATGCAAGTGTTATTGCTTTTTAAAGAAAACTGATATATATTATCAAAAAATGTTAGGTATTTTCAAAATTTTGTTCCTCAAATTCGAAAAATGTTTTTGCTTTTTAGAATTTTTAATGGATTTACCAATAAATGTTCTGACTTTCAAAAATTGTACTGGATTTTCAAAAATAGTTATTGTTTATTGAAATTAGTTCTCAAGTTTAATACAATGTTCATATTTTAAAAAATTGTTTAGGTTTATGAAAATATTATGGATTTTTAAAAAGGTTACGATTTTCAAAGTTTGTTCTCAATATTCAAAAAATATTTGTGCTTGTAAAGAACTGTTCACGCTTCCAAAATTGTTCGTTTTTTTAAATGGTTCTCATTTTCGAATGTTTTTTAAAGATTTAAAAACTATTTGTGGTCCCAAATTTGTTCAAATTTATCAAAATTATTATTTATTTAAAAGTTTCTTCTCAAAATTCAAAAAAAATTGTGTTTGAAAAATTTGTTCGCTTTTTCATATTTGCTCTCTCTTTTCAAAAAGATTCATGTTTTCAAAAGAGAAATAAAGTGATGAAGCAGAAAAGAAAGAAAAATAAATAATAAAGAAAAAAATTGGGCCGGCCCAGTCGAGACGAACCCTTTGCGTGGCCCAGCCCCCCGCCGCGCGATGGCCCACCTCCCCCGCCACGGCCGCGCTTGCCGTTCCACCTACCTGCTTGACGGCCCACCTCCCCGCCTCTCCACCTACCCCGCTGCCCACCTTATCCAATCCCTCTACTCCACTCCCCTCCACTCGCTTCTCTTCCCTCCACTCACTCCCCCGTCGCCCCAGTTTCCCCTCCGCTGCCGCATGCGTCCACAGGCTGGCGTCCGCGTGGCTCCGCCCGGCGACCGCCGCATCAGGCCATCTCCTCTCATCTCCACTCACCTCTCCTCTCCACTCAATGGCAACCTAACGCCCTCTCACCTCCCCCCGACACATCACCGCGCACGTCGCTGAGACCGCAACCACCAAGACTCCGCCCGGCGACAGCTGCGTCTCCGGCAAGCCGTGTGCGGCTGAGGGGACGCACGCATCGAGCTTCATCGCGCATGCGCGGGTGCTGGATCCGGTCGCGGTCCGTTCAGATCCGCCATGTTGCTGGTCTCCGGCGATTTCAAGGTCGATCCGAAGCGGGGTGCCTCGATCTGCAACGCCAGAAGCTACGGTACGCGCGTCCGAACCCTTTCCTCCTCTACTTCTTCCATTTGTGGATTCCCTGGCCTGATCTCCTCCTCGCCTTCTGTTTCGAGGCGGCTCCCCGACGGCCAAGACACGGCCACAGTGGTGCATCCTGTCGTCTTCATCGCCCGCAAGAAGCACCACCACGAGGTGCAGTCACGGTGGTGTAGCGTGTGGTCTACATCGTCTACCACTCCGCCGTCTTCCGCAACCCCACCCACACTTCCGCAGCAAGGTGAGACAAACGGCCCCTCCCCCCTTCCCCGTCCCCGCTAATGGCCAGAGGTCCGCGGTTTGCTGTAATTTAGGGCTAGCTACGTGAGCGTGTACTGCTAGTACGTTAGCTTTAGGAGGAGAGAGAGGGATTTGAGACAACAGATCGATCGAGCAAAGTGTTTTCAGATTGTTTGCGCATGGTCAACTCTTCTGACGATTGCCCAACCAACTACAAATACGCCCCTGGTAGATACAATCTGGTTCATGCAGTGTACCTACATAATACATTCCATTTTCACAGAGAAGGCAAATATACAAAAGCTGCTTTCACCTACTATGTGGTGATGCACATTACAATAAGAATCACCCTAGTTTTGATTCAGTCATTATGGGGGAGGAATCCCCACCTCTATCTGTATCTGTGTCTATTCATGTTCTTATTTAAGAAAGAGATAGATCTGGTTTATGTGTGGAACCAGACATAGACATTGATGCAGTTTGTGTGAGAAATCAAATTGAAAACCTTTACAACCCAAGGGGCTACGGTCCATGGATTTTACACCCAAATTGGGGTACTTTCATAGTGTATACCTATTGATGTTGTGTGCCCGTGCTATGTGGGCGTGTTCTGCTACTATTACATTTAGGAGAAGTGATATGCACACGGCAAACTTTGGACGAATCACACATGATGGTTAATATATGGCCGGACATACGTATAGGAGAACAAGGATTAGCAAGGTCTGATTGATTTTCTTTGTCTAATATAAATTGCAAGCGGGCTGATAAACTTTGGATGATCAAAGTCTTCCATCTATTACTTTCACAACTGTTTAGTTATGTGTTTTTATCAGGATGACATGTGTTGGTAATTCTAGGCTGCTGACTGATGCCTACTTGTCTTTGGACTGCTCCTGGAGTCAAAATTATGATCTTATTCTTTGTAGGTTCTTTATGTAATCACGATCCTGTGATTCTTAGTTCATAGGGTTTAGGATTTTTTTATTCCTTTTTGCATGGTAGTAGCTATCTCTGTTCATATTATTGATCTTGGTCTTGACTATGTTGGCTTGTACTGGAAAAAATGTTCCATGGCCATGTGTTGGTTAATCTAAATTGTTGTTATGCTATCACATACTCCCCCCGTCCTAACTTGGGTTGTTATTGGCTGAGAGAACTTGATACGCTGAAGGGACACGTGGAGTCACTTGTCGAGCTGAAGGCGCTGCATCGAGACCAAGGTACACCATGTTCTGTTTTGACTTGCATGAATGTCTTTGGGATTGCATGATTTATCTCCTTAGATGGAGACAAACAATTGCTCTTAGTTTTGGCACCACCATGTGTCACACCCTGATTTTCATGGCACAACACTTAAGTCAATAAATCATGCTAAAATGTGGTTTGACAAAAACTTTTGAGTGTTTTGTCTTTGCTTTGATTGAATGATTGTCTGTTGTTTGCAAGTGCTCTAAAAATCAAATAAATCCTCCAACTCCTATACTTCATCTCCTTGCCCCAAACTCTTGAACCAATGATCATGCCATGCGTATAGGACATAAAAATAACTTCTTACAAAAATAATTTGGCCAAATAGTATTTTCAAAAACTGGTTTTTCAAAAACCCCTGAATTGAGGGTTGCACTGCAAGTACTTAATTAAGGGCAGTAAAAATCTTTCCAAAAATATATTTGACTCCTATTAGATATAGGATACCCAGAAACCACAAAAATATAATTTTGAAAGTTATTTTCCTATTTTATTTAAAAGCTTTTTCTTAAGGCCAGAAATGGTCTTTAATAGGGAAAAATTATTTTATTGTTTCAAAAATATTTGAAAAAAATTAGGGAAACTCAGTGGACATATATTTTCCATATATAAGAGTTTCAACACATGGTCATGTTCAAAATATTGGTCAAACCCCTCAAAAACCCTTTCTAGATATTTCAAGCTTTTGAAATATTTACAAAGGAAATATTCTCCAAAAATTCCAAGAAAATTCTAGCATGTCACATATGCCATATTTGGTGATCTTGCCAAGTCTCATGTCTTGGAGAACAAGATAACATCATCAAATACCCTCAAAACCATTTCTGTCCATTTTGAAGTTTGAGCAACTTTACATTGCCAAACATGTCCAAATGTTCTCAAACCTTGTGAACGTGCTCCTATGGTCTAATTATTCATCTAGACCAAATGGCACAAGTTGGAGAACAAGTTAACTTGATCAAAGTGCCTCAAAACCCTCTCTAACCAGAATCGAATTTGAACTACTTTGTACTACCAACTTTCTCTCCATGACCCCAACTTTTGTGAGCATGATCACATGACTAAATGAGGCCACCACACCAAGTGGTGCATCAAGGAGAAGTGATCTGCTCAACTAGATCTACACAAGCCCATTTCTGCTGATTTCTAGGGTTTACCAAAGTTGCATTGTCAACTTTCTTCAAATGAGCTCCAAATTGGTGGAAGGCCCTAATTATATGTGTCATTTCACCCTATGGAGTCTCATGAAAAATGGAGATCATCTACTTGCCCAAACCAACATCAAACACCTTCTGGCAGAATCTCAAAATTCATGTTTTATCCCCTTCCACTAATCTCCATGACTTCTCCTTTTTACCACAGCCCCTCCTAGTTCCCCTCTACCTCTGGTGTGCTTCCCTGCCCGAGAGGCAATTATTAAGGGGGGGCAGGGATCCATTTTTCCTCTCTGGACAGCTGCATTTCTCCCCTTTTCTCACCTCTCTCTCACTCCTGCCAGGTCCCAGAGCATCCAAGGCCTCCTCCCCCCTTGTTTATTCTTCCTCCAGCCACTAGACACAAGTGGGCGCGTGAGGACGTGAGGAAAAGCCGCGGATGCCGGCCATTTGCGCGCTCTGGAGCACGTCAGCGTGCTCCTGACCGTTGACATGGCACTCCCGACCACCTTGAGCCTCCCCCTCGCGCCAGTCGAGGTGCCTCGGCGTCCGCAACACGCTACGCGGTCGGCCCCCTCCTCTCTCCTCCTCCCCGCGCCTCCGCGCTAGCAAACAGAGGCCGCCCAAGCGCGCCAATGGTGTGGCTCACACGCGCGGCACCCTGGCCCTTCCCCGCTCCTTCTCTCCCCTTCTCTCACCCTAGAACAACCCCATGAACACCCAGACACGCTCACACGAGCCCCTGTGGCCTCTAGCGACGGCTACGGCCTCGCCGGCGCACGGTCCCGCGGTGCACCTCGCCCCCTCCTATTTAAGGCCACCCCCGAGCCTCCTCTCTACTCCTTTGCCACTCTCTCCCTCCTGTGAACCCCCTGAACCAACCCACTCCCCTCCTCGCGCTCTCCATCCCCCTCCTAGGCCGGAGCTGAGCCGCCGGCCGCTGCTCAAATCCGCAGGCCTCGGCCCCTCTCTCTTCCCCCTGGATAGCTCCGCACCCTCTTGTCACCACCACAAGCCCTCCCATTGCCGCCGTTCGTCCCCAGGGGCATCGCATGCTCGAAGCCAAAGATGGCCGATGGCCTCCTCCGCGGTCGCCTAAGCCGTCGCCGCCACGGCTCTCCTCGGCAAGCGAGCCGTACACCGATGGATGCGGCTCATCCTCCTGAGCACGCCGGTGGGCGGATCATCGCCGGAGACGCCCTGTAGCGCCAGCAGCTGGCGTCGAACGCCTCCCCTGTCTCCCGTCGTGCCCGCGCGGGAGGTTGAGGACGAGCCTGCCAGTGGGCCCCGCGTGTCGGCCAGCCAACGAGAGTGATACGCTGACGGGTGGGCCCCATTCCGTTAAGTGGAGATGGGCTCTGCCTGTCACCACCTTCGCTCGGGGAAGGCGTACTCCCGTGAGTGCGCCTCCTGCGTCGACAGCGCGCGCGTGGCCGAGTAGCTGGGCCGGCCCGTTGCCTATCTCTCGCCTTGCGCGCATGATAAGGGTAAAGCCCCCATTTCCTTTTTCTTTTTCCCAATAGACTTCAAAAATCCATAAACAAATCAAATCAACTCCAAATTTGATGATTCAAATTTCTAGTGACTCTATAAATCATGATCTATCTGTTGATGCAACATGCACATTTTTTCAGCGACCTTTTCTTCACAAATATTTATTAAAACCCCATTTTCCATTTCTGTGATGAACTTTAGAAAATCACAGAGAGCCCATTTTTGATCCAAATGCCATGATTCAAGTTCCTAGATGCTTCAAAGTTCAAAACTTAGTTTTTTGAACATTTTTACTAATACTTTCTGTATCACCTCAAATAATGGTCTATTTCTTTGTATATAGCCAAGTTTGCAAATTCATAGGAAAATCATCCCAACTCCAAATCCAGTGAAACTAATTCCTAGATGCTTCTAAAATCATCCTTTGTTAAATGGGTGCCTTTGCTCATTTTTCAAAAATATATTTCTGTACACTTCTTGCAAACCCATTAATCCCTTGATTCTATCATATTGAAATGTTCAGAGATGTCCATTGATCAAATCCTAATGAAACCACTTTGGTCATCCCTCATATGACCAGAGGTATCCCAGAAAAGTCCAACTCATATTTTTAGAGCACTTTTATTTCCTGCCTTGTTGTGTTGCTTATTATGGTTGCTTTCAACGATAGTTGGCGAAGTAGACGCAATGCTCGGAGTTCGACCAGAGATATTTGAAGACCTCGAAGACTTTGTTAAACAAGCAAGCAGCCCTTTGACCATGTCTATGAAACCCTTTTTATGCATGTCGTATAGCTCTTTATTATTGTTGCATCGGAATCATGATGAGATGGTGAACCACGTGGGTTGGTTGCCTCGGTTACTTCCTCGTTGATACTTGCATTGTGCATGGCCCTACCTTCTTATGAGGGTTATGCCAGTGGGAGTAGATAGGATGCTAAAGTAGATGCTACGCAAAAGGGATGGGTATATGCATGGTGAAGGAGACAAAGTGATTTCAAAAGTCTTTTCGAAAACCCCGTCGGGTGCCACTTATGCCCGAGGGAGATGATGAGATGGGTAACCACTTGATGACGAAGTGGTGTACCGAGGCAAGTGTGTGTGTTGTTTTCGAAAATGGATTGGTCGAAGTTGCGACCGTTATTCCAACCTTACATGCGCAACCACTCTACCCTTATATGGGAAAGGGCATTATTGATTACCTAGACCGATACTAGCTTGGAGCCCGCATTACTAGTGACGGGAGAGTTGTTGGTGCGCTCTCTCGGGACGGGGTCGTGCCAGGTAGGGCGGCCATGACTGTTTTCACAGGGCACCGGACACACCGTTGGTACCCCGTGCCAGTGGTATGTGATAATTATGGGAGCGAGGCTCCAAGAAAGTGTTATGTGAAATGTTGGGCACGGGGGTTACTGCCAATTGAGTGGACTCCATGTTAGTGTCGTCTAGGGAAAGGTAGTGATCGGGTGCTTACCCCGGGTACTTAAGGTATCGCGGGTCGTGGATGACACAGAAGTTCCCCGGATCTTGTGGATAAAGTGTGCAACCTCTGTAGAGTGTAAAACTATTCGAATAGCCGTGTCCACGGTCAAGGACAGTTGGGTAACCGCTCTTGGGCTACGTCCACTTGTTTACAAACCAAGTGTGTGTGTGTTGATAAAATGACATGGGTCAAGTCAAGGGACTTGACATGATTGAGATGGGTTGGTGCCCACTCTATTTATGTTAGATGGGTTGGTGCCCACTCTATTTATGTTAGATGGGTTGGTGCCCACTCTATTTATGTTGATATCTGTAACCTGTCCTCATGGTTACTTGAATTCTCTTGATGCATGCTTACAAGATGTTGAACATGTCACTGCACTCAAAACTAGCTTTCTACAAAATTTACCTATATCATGCATTGTTGTATCTTGAACCAAAACATGGGTTGCTTGCGAGTACATTCAAAGTACTCATTGGCTTGCCACTGGTTATTTTATTGGCCAGGCATGAAAGAACAGAATATGATGGAGAATACTTCGGTGACGTACATGCGAGCTAGGACGCTTCCCAGTCAGAATGCCTGTAGGGTTAAGGCAGATGGCATGGGTCCAAGTTATCGACGAAGATTTCCGCTGCGATGATGTACTCAAGACTTGACCATAATGGTCCTACTTGTGTAATACGGTATGTATGGATGTAAGACTCTTGTTATTCAGCTTCTGTGTGTTCAGTGAGCATTGATCTCTGGGATCACTGTACACGTGCATTCGGTGATCACGACTTATGAGTCGGGGTCCCCACAGAGCTGGTATCAGAGCCATCCTGACTGTAGGAAGCCTTAGTTAGCATGGTCGTTAGTTAGGGTAAAACTATTTCCAAAACAACTACTAGTTTTCAAAACTATCTATACTTCGCTTCCCTTCTCAGTTTTTCGAAAACTAGGGTATACTTTCCTTATTAATCTCTTCCCCTTCAAAACCTTTGGTCGCTAGAACCCTTATGCCCCTGACCACTGGATTCCTTGTAATCCTCGTGGATAATCTAGAAGGAAGATGCCTTGCCAGACGTTCACCCACATCTCCTGAACACAAGATTGGCGACATCACAACAAGACGATACCAACAGAAGATACATCCTCGAGGAATGAGGACCTGAAGACCCAGGAGATGGTGACACCCTTGACACTGCCCCAAGATGATGCAACCTTAGCCTACGATGATCAGGGCATAGGATATGCAAGATCATGATATATATCGCTAATAGAGTAACCCTGTCACTACCGTTGTTGTATCGGCAACCACCGATGGATGAGAACCTAGCCAATTGGTCCGCCTCACCATAGTGAGCAGGAAAACGGTTCTCCTCATCCCCCGCTCTTGGTGTCGATGTTGTCATCAACGTAACCGACATGATGGACCTCTATTATGCCTTGATAATGTCATCTCATAAAGGATTACCTACCTGGTACCATCGGCGGCTTAGAAGACAAAAAGGGATCATCGTGATTAAGAAGACAATGGAAGACCAAGTCAATGCCAGTTACGAGGAGCCACCTTCACCCCATCACTCCAACATGCGAGAAGTTGTTGAAGAATCCTCAGGCTCAACCTGGATCATTCCGTCAAACAACTACAGGATACATAGCGACACCTGAGGAAAACTCAGAAGGCTGCATGAGGCACAAGGCACGACTGCGGAGTCCAAGAACCCCTAGGGTAGGATGAGTCGTGTACCCCCTATGCGCAGTTGAGTCCGTATGATAGTTCGAATAGAACCATGATTGTGTGTTGCTTGTTTTTATTTGTTTATGTTTTGATATCAGTCGCCCTTTTGTCCCAGGCAACAAGTACGCGACTATATCACCTGCCTTATTTTGTTGTTTGTGTTTGGCCCTTTTTAGCACTTGCACTATAGAACCCCCTTTAGGCGTTCCCCTCCTCTATGCTACTTTTCCCTCTCGTCTCTCTCTCTCTCCTCAACTAAAGACCAGCAAGACAAGGTGCACCAAGAAATCTACCTCGGCGACCAACAAGCTCTGAAGACTTTCGCTACAGCCTCCTCGACCAAATGCAACTCCGTAGAATTATGTTTAACCCTCAAGATTAGAAACCCATTCCTAGACCCTTCGAGACTTCACGAGATACCCCAGCTCGAAACCTTAACCCTGAGCTTAACCTACAGAATCACAAGAGGACAAGTTAAGCTACAGTAAGCCTTGCTTATCACTGGGTTCATTATGGAACTGGTGGACATAGTGAACGAGCACATCATCATCCTAAGATAGCACCAAAACTGATGATGCCATAGGGAAGACCAATCTGAGGATATAGGAATGGAGGACAAATGACTTGATGAGTTTATATCAATGACTTGAGGAATTATATGAGACTGCTGGGTGGATTATGAGGCTTTGATGTTGGTAGATGAAATTGGTGGGATCATGAATATAGAGTAGCATAGCTTTCATTACCCCTGGATAAATTGGAATTAGTGGGACAATTAAGTTCGCAAGCTAGAATTCTTGGAAGTTTTTGGATTTAACTTAGCCATGGGATATTGATAGGACAGAGTTGATATTACGTAAATGACTTGGGGGAACATGTAGGAATTCTCGTTGGACAAGAGATTTGGATTTTAGTAGGTGATTCTAGTTGAATATGGATGCTGAGTATGTTTACATGGTTCGGAGTAAATTGGATTTAGACTGATGATCTCAATCATGATACCATGTTTCTTGGTGGACGATAAACTAGGAGATTGGATTAATTGTCGGGCTTGATTTAGGGATCTATATACGCCTGACTTTGGAGTTTACTCGACCATGGTAATGGAAATTGGTGGACTGACTATATTAAGGTTGGACCTTTTCAAGGATTATAGAATTAGAGGGTATTAGAAGGTCTTGTGGAACACCACAAACATTGGATTTGTAGAATTAAATGGAAGTTAATGGGTTGTTGGAGTTGATTCATAGGAAGGAAACAAGATTTTGGAGTGGCTTACGACGTGTTTCCTCAGGATAGAGGTGCTTTATCTTGGACCTTGGAAGAATAGGGTGAGCACTTGGATTGTCCTGTTTTATTCCAGCCTGGAAGCTTGTATGCTCTACCCATGGATTTTTAGGGGTAGCCATACATACGAGTTTGGGGATTGTAGACATATATGATTTTGTTAGACCTCCTCTCGAGAGTCATGAGGACATGAATAACATGAGTGATGATTGGAGCTGGCCTACAAGAGTTGATGCTTTCGGTGGTATAAGGACTAGATAGAACAATTGGCATCTCAGAAACTGTGCTCAAGGGTGGGATGATAAACATTCGCTCGCACACTAGAGTCCTTGAAACCCTTAAGCCCTACCAAGCCACAACATGGTCGGATCATGACCATGGGCTTTGGCCCTAGGTCAAGTAGACCCTGGCCAATACTCAACCGTGACCACCACCTATACCCCAACCTATACCCTATGTACCCCGTGAGCAAGCCCTCATGGAGTACTCGGACAAGTTAGTTGCCATCTTTCTTTGGTGATATACTTGCCTACCCGAAGACGGAAGAAGAACCGTTCAGCTGGTTAGGGAGCATCCGAAGACCGCCATGTCAAGGAGGAAGAACTATACCAACCACCATCGTCAAGGAGTGAGCTTCCGCGTTGAAGGCCGTGCATATCTGCAAGCCACTCCTCTCAAAGGCAACTACGGCCTCATGAAGAAAACTATGCTACTCATGACCTTGAGCTAGTAGCGGTGGTTCATGCCCTGAAGACTTGGCGACATTACCTCTTGGGGAAGCGATGTGAGATATACATGGATCACAAAAGTCTGAAGTATATTTTCACTCAAAGGGAATTGAACATGAGGCAAAGAAGATGGCTAGTGTTGATCAAAGCTTATGGCCTCAGTGTTCAATACCACCCTGGGAAGGCTAATATGGTAGCAGATGCATTAAGCAGAAAGGCTTGTTCCTTGAATGCTATGCTTAAGGACAAGCTACCCGCCTTGTGTGAAGAACTTGAAAGCTTCGGGTTGGAACTGGTTGCACCAGGATTCTTAGCTAACCTTGAAGTCAAGCCAACCCTGAATGGAAGTGGGACAAAGTCGGGATGGACTTCATCACCGGTTTACCCAGGTCAAGCAAGGGACATGACTCCACATGGGTCATTGTTGACCATTTGACCAAGGTGGCCCACTTCATTCCTGTCAAGACGACCTACAAGGGGAACCAGTTAGCCAGTCTCTACATTAACTGAATCGTGAGCATTCATGGCGTCCCCAAGGAGATTGTGTCGGATAGAGGAACCCAATTCACCTCAAGGTTCTGGAAGAAGTTCCAGGAGGCCATGGGGACCAAGTTGTCCTTCAGCACTGCTTTCCACCCACAGACCGGAGGTCAGACAGAACGAGTGAATCAGATACTCAAAGAAATGCTCCGAGCCTGTGTCTTAGCATATGGAGCTAAGTGGGAAGATTGCCTCCCTTTTGCCGAGTTCTCTTACAACAACAGTTATCAGTTAAGCCTTCATATGGCACCATTTGAGGTGTTATACGGACGGAAATGCCGCACACCCCTCAATTGGTCAGAAACCGGAGAAGGACTTGTCTTTGGGCCCGATATCCTCCGTGAAGCCGAAGAGCAAGTCCAGCTTGTCAGAGAGCGTTTGAAGACTGCCAAGTCAAGACAAAAGAGCTACGCTGACTCACGTCGTCGAGACGTGACCTTCCGAGTTGGAGACCATGTTTATCTCCGGGTCACCCCCTCTCAAAGGAACCCAGCGCTTCCATGTCAAAGGAAAGCTCGCCCCAAGATTCATCGGCCTTCTTCAAGATCACTCCAGGATTTAACAACCCCCTCCGAGATCGCCACGAGACGAAGAGAAGATAGTTACCAGCTGGAGTTACCACCTGAGTTACCCATTGTGCACAATGCTTTCCATGCATCACAACTCCGGAAGTGTTTTCGACTTCCTAACTAGCCCAATCACTAGTGAGGACATTAACCACCGAGCCACCGACCCCTAGCCCAATCTAACCTACCGCAAGCTACCCATTAGCAACCTGGATCAAGGAGAGTGACATACATGAAGCTACAACACCAGGCCCTTCAAGATTCAATGGAGCACCACTCAAAAGCAGAAGCAGTATGAGGACGTGAAGACTACCCCAAATCCAAGTTTACATACTCCTTTCCACGCCAAGTCCGGGAATCTCGGGGACGAGATTCTTGTAAGGGGGTAGGTCTGTCACACCCTGATTTTCATGGCACAACACTTAAGTCAATAAATCATGCTAAAATGTGGTTTGACAAAAACTTTTGAGTGTTTTGTCTTTGCTTTGATTGAATGATTGTCTGTTGTTTGCATGTGCTCTAAAAATCAAATAAATCCTCCAACTCCTATACTTCATCTCCTTGCCCCAAACTCTTGAACTAATGATCATGCCATGTGTATAGGACATAAAAATAACTTCTTACAAAAATAATTTGGCCAAATAGTATTTTCAAAAACTAGTTTTTCAAAAACCCCTGAATTGAGGGTTGCACTGCAAGTACTTAATTAAGGGCAGTAAAAATCTTTCCAAAAATATATTTGACTCCTATTAGATATAGGATACCCAGAAACCACAAAAATATAATTTTGAAAGTTATTTTCCTATTTTATTTAAAAGCTTTTTCTTAAGGCCAGAAATGGTCTTTAATAGGGAAAAATTATTTTATTGTTTCAAAAATATTTGACAAAAATTAGGGAAACTCAGTGGACATATATTTTCCATATATAAGAGTTTCAACACATGGTCATGTTCAAAATATTGGTCAAACCCCTCAAAAACCCTTTCTAGATATTTCAAGCTTTTGAAATATTTACAAAGGAAATATTCTCCAAAAATTCAAGAAAATTCTAGCATGTCACATATGCCATATTTGGTGATCTTGCCAAGTCTCATGTCTTGGAGAACAAGATAACATCATCAAATACCCTCAAAACCATTTCTGTCCATTTTGAAGTTTGAGCAACTTTACATTGCCAAACATGTCCAAATGTTCTCAAACCTTGTGAACGTGCTCCAATGGTATAATTATTCATCTAGACCAAATGGCACAAGTTGGATAACAAGTTAACTTGATCAAAGTGCCTCAAAACCCTCTCTGACCAGAATCGAATTTGAACTACTTTGTACTACCAACTTTCTCTCCATGACCCCAACTTTTGTGAGCATGATCACATGACTAAATAAGGCCAGCACACCAAGTGGTGCATCAAGGAGAAGTGATCTGCTCAACTAGATCTACACAAGCCCATTTCTGCTGATTTCTAGGGTTTACCAAAGTTGCATTGTCAACTTTCTTCAAATGAGCTCCAAATTGGTGGAAGGCCCTAATTATATGTGTCATTTCACCCTATGGAGTCTCATGACAAATGGAGATCATCTACTTGCCCAAACCAACATCAAACACCTTCTGGCAGAATCTCAAAATTCATGTTTTATCCCCTTCCACTAATCTCCATGACTTCTCCTTTTTACCATAGCCCCTCCTAGTTCCCCTCTACCTCTGGTGTGCTTCCCTGCCCGAGAGTCAATGATTAAGGGGGGGCAGGGATCCATTTTTCCTCTCTGGACAGCTGCATTTCTCCCCTTTTCTCACCTCTCTCTCACTCCTGCCAGGTCCCAGAGCATCCAAGGCCTCCTCCCCCCTTGTTTATTCTTCCTCCAGCCACTAGACACAAGTGGGCGCGTGAGGACGCGAGGAAAAGCCGCGGATGCCGGCCATTTGCGCGCTCTGGAGCACGTCAGCGTGCTCCCGACCGTTGACACGGCACTCCCGACCACCTCGAGCCTCCCCCTCGCGCCAGTCGAGGTGCCTCGACGTCCGCAACACGCTACGCGGTCGGCCCCCTCCTCTCTCCTCCTCCCCGTGCCTCCGCGCTAGCAAACAGAGGCCGCCCAAGCGCGCCAATGGTGCGGCTCACACGCACGGCACCCTGGCCCTTCCCCGCTCCTTCTCTCCCCTTCTCTCACCCTAGAACAACCCCACGAACACCCCAGACACGCTCACACGAGCCCCCATGGCCTCTAGTGACGGCTACGGCCTCGCCGGCGCATGGTCCCGCGGTGCACCTCGCCCCCTCCTATTTAAGGCCACCCCCGAGCCTCCTCTCTACTCCTTTTCCACTCTCTCCCTCCTGTGAACCCCCTGAACCAACCCACTCCCCTCCTCGCGCTCTCCATCCTCCTCCTAGGCCGAGCCGAGCCGCCGGCCGCTGCTCAAATCCGCAGGCCTCGGTCCCTCTCTCTTCCCCTTGGATAGCTCCGCACCCTCTGTCACCACCACAAGCCCTCCCCTTGCCGCCGTTCGTCCCCAGGGGCATCGCATGCTCGAAGCCGAAGATGGCCGATGGCCTCCTCCGCGGTCGCCCAGGCCGTCGCCGCCACGGCTCTCCTGGGCAAGCGAGCCATACACCGATGGATGCGGCTCATCCTCCTGAGCACGCCGATGGGCGGATCATCGCCGGAGACGCCCTGTAGTGCCAGCAGCCGGCGTCGAACGCCTCCCCTATCTCCCGTCGCGCCCGCGCGGGCGGTTGAGGACGAGCCTGCCAGCGGGCCCCGCGTGTCGGCCAGCCAACGAGAGTGAGACGCTGACGGGTGGGCCCCATTCCGTTAAGTGGAGACGGGCTCTGCCTGTCACCACCTTCGCTCGGGGAAGGCGTACTCCCGTGAGTGCGCCTCCTGCGTCGACAGCGCGCGCGTGGCCGAGTAGCTGGGCCGGCCCGTTGCCTATCTCTCGCCTTGCGCGCATGATAAGGGTAAAGCCCCCATTTCCTTTTTCTTTTTCCCAGTAGACTTCAAAAATCCATAAACAAATCAAATCAACTCCAAATTTGATGATTCAAATTTCTAGTGACTCTATAAATCATGATCTATCTGGTGATGCAACATGCACATTTTTTCAGTGACCTTTTCTTCACAAATATTTATTAAAACCCCATTTTCCATTTCTGTGATGAACTTTAGAAAATCACAGAGAGCCCATTTTTGATCCAAATGCCATGATTCAAGTTCCTAGATGCTTCAAAGTTCAAAACTTAGTTTTTTGAACATTTTTACTAATACTTTCTGTATCACCTCAAATAATGGTCTATTTCTTTGTATATAGCCAAGTTTGCAAATTCATAGGAAAATCATCCCAACTCCAAATCCAGTGAAACTAATTCCTAGATGCTTCTAAAATCATCCTTTGTTAAATGGGTGCCTTTGCTCATTTTTCAAAAATATATTTCTGTACACTTCTTGCAAACCCATTAATCCCTTGATTCTATCATATTGAAATGTTCAGAGATGTCCATTGATCAAATCCTAATGTAACCACTTTGGTCATCCCTCATATGACCAGAGGTATCTCAGAAAAGTCCAACTCATATTTTTAGAGCACTTTTATTTCCTGCCTTGTTGTGTTGCTTATTATGGTTGCTTTCAACGATAGTTGGCGAAGTAGACGCAATGCTCGGAGTTGGACCAGAGATATTTGAAGACCTCGAAGACTTTGTTAAATAGGCAAGCAGCCCTTTGACCATGTCTATGAAACCCTTTTTATGCATGTCGTATAGCTCTTTATTATTGTTGCATCGGAATCATGATGAGATGGTGAACCACGTGGGTTGGTTGCCTCGGTTACTTCCTCGTTGATACTTGCATTGTGCATGGCCCTACCTTCTTATGAGGGTTATGCCGGTGGGAGTAGATAGGATGCTAAAGTAGATGCTACGCAAAAGGGATGGGTATACGCATGGTGAAGGAGACAAAGTGATTTCAAAAGTCTTTTCGAAAACCCCGTCGGGTGCCACTTATGCCCGAGGGAGATGATGAGATGGGTAACCACTTGATGACGAAGTGGTGTACCGAGGCAAGTGTGTGTGTTGTTTTCGAAAACGGATTGGTCGAAGTTGCGACCGTTATTCCAACCTTACATGCGCAACCACTCTACCCTTATATGGGAAAGGGCATTATTGATTACCTAGACCAATACTAGCTTGGAGCCCGCATTACTAGTGACGAGAGAGTTGTTGGTGCGCTCTCTCGGGACGGGGTCGTGCCAGGTAGGGCGGCCATGACTGTTTTCACAGGGCACCGGACACACCGTTGGTACACCGTGCCAGTGGTATGTGATAATTATGGGAGCGAGGCTCCAAGAAAGTGTTATGTGAAATGTTGGGCACGGGGGTTACTGCCAATCGAGTGGACTCCATGTTAGTGTCGTCTAGGGAAAGGTAGTGATCGGGTGCTTACCCCGGGTACTTAAGGTATCGCGGCTCGTGGATGACACGGAAGTTCCCCAGATCTTATGGGTAAAGTGTGCAACCTCTGCAGAGTGTAAAACTATTCGAATAGCCGTGTCCACGGTCAAGGACAGTTGGGTAACCGCTCTTGGGCTACGTCCACTTGTTTACAAACCAAGTGTGTGTGTGTTGATAAAATGACATGGGTCAAGTCAAGGGACTTGACATGATTGAGATGAGTTGGTGCCCACTCTATTTATGTTAGATGGGTTGGTGCCCACTCTATTTATGTTAGATGGGTTGGTGCCCACTCTATTTATGTTGATATCTGTAACCTGTCCTCATGGTTACTTGAATTCTCTTGATGCATGCTTACAAGATGTTGAACATGTCACTGCACTCAAAACTAGCTTTCTGCAAAATTTACCTATATCATGCATTGTTGTATCTTGAACCAAAACATGGGTTGCTTGCGAGTACATTCAAAGTACTCATTGGCTTGCCACTGGTTATTTTATTGGCCAGGCATGAAAGAACAGGATATGATGGAGAATACTTCGGTGACGAACATGCGAGCTAGGACGCTTCCCAATCAGAATGCCTGTAGGGTTAAGACAGATGGCATGGGTCCAAGTTATCGACGAAGATTTCCGTTGCGATGATGTACTCAAGACTTGACCATAATGGTCCTACTTGTGTAATACGGTATGTATGGATGTAAGACTCTTGTTATTCAGCTTCTGTGTGTTCAGTGAGCATTGATCTCTGGGATCACTGTACACGTGCATTCGGTGATCACGACTTATGAGTTGGGGTCCCCACACCATGGTTTATGTTGAGGTTTTAACTGTCCAGAGTACGATACTACACTTGGTTTTATCTCATGCTTCTATAATGTGATGAAGAAGTGTTACTTGTTTGTTTCTAGTTGTTACTGTCTAGAGCAGACGATATTTGTTTTATAGTACTTTTTTTACCTTGCCCTAATGTAGGTGTTGTGCAATGTGTTCCTTAGATGATCATGAATTCAGATAAGACCAAGAATAATGACATTCCATACATGAAGGCTATCTCCCATATTTATGGACATCGAGTATATGCTTATGCAATTTCAGTTTCTTGTTTTCAGATGCTTACAAACAGTGGCACACAATATTGTCTCACAGAACAGTACAATCTCCTGCTTTCTAGAGAGCCAGATAAAGACATCATGTGCAATGACAAGTGAGTTTTTTCTTTTCTTTTCTATATCGTTGATATAATTAAAATCTGTTTGATTATTTTATACATGGAATTACATCTATGTGGTTTATATAAGGAGCAGTACCAATCTTAAAACATGTTTAAAATTCAAGCAAATCTTGGGGACATGTATTTTTTAACAATTTTTATGATTTTATCATTTTTATTGTCAATTTTAATAATTTATGATCCTAGAGAGGTTAGAAATTTGCATACTGTTTTATTACGTGTGGTCTTGGTCTATAATATGTTGGCTAGTACTGGAAAAAAGGTTCCATGGCCATGTGTTGATTAATGTCAATTGTTGTTATGCTATCACATACTGCCCCCGTCCTAAAATAAGCGTTTAAACTTTGTACTGGCTTTAGTAAAGAACTGTACTAAGGTTAACTGTAAAAAAGGTTCAATGGCCATGTGTTGATTAATCTCAACTGTTGTTATTCTATCACATACTGCCACCGTCCTAAAATAAGCGTCTAAACTTTGAACTGACTTTAGTATAGAACTGTACTAAGGTTAATACACTGTTTTTGGGACGGAGGGCGTATCATTTTGTGGTCTGTTGATTCGAGAGAGGCCTGACTTGGGTTGTTGTTGGCTGAGAGAACTTGATAGGCTGAAGGGACACGTGGAGTCACTTGTCGAGATGAAGGCGTTGCATCAAGACCAAGGTAAACCCTGTGATCAATGAAATTCTGCATGACTGTCTTTGGGCTTGCATGATTTATCTCCTTAGATGGAGACAAACAATTGCTCTTAGTTTTGGCACCACCATGGTTTATGTTGAGGTTTTAACTGTCTAGAGTACGATACTACACTTGGTTTTATCTAATGCTTCTATAATCTCATCAAGAAGTGTTACTTGTTTGTTTCTAGTTGTTACTGTCTAGAGCAGACGGTATTTGTTTTATAGTACTTTTCTTACATTGCCCTAATGTAGGTGTTGTGCAATGTGTTACTTACATGATCATGAATGTTCTCTTCCTAAACTTGTCATTTTGGGTTGCTGTTGAATGTGCATGCGTTCCGGTGGTGTGAATCAATGCCGGCAAGTGCGTTACAGTCCCAATCTTCCTGTCCAGTTGATGAAATGGAGGGTGTTATCAATACTAAAAAGGTATCATTTGGAACTTGTGTTTCTCTAGCTGTATATAACATCTCTAGGAGGACTATACTTAGCTAGCATTTCATTGACATCCTATTTGGTGATTCTCCTCATAATTCAGAGAAGCGAGACAATAATGACATGACATACATGAAGGCTATCTCCCATATAATTACATGTCGAGTATATACTTATGCAATTTCAGTTTCTTGTTTTCAGAAACTTAAAAACAGTGGCACACAATATTGTCTCACAGAACAGTACAAGCTCCTGCTTTATAGAGAGCCAGATATAGAGATCATGTGCAATGACAAGTGAGTTTTTGATTTCCTTTCCTATATCATTGATATAATTAAAGTCTGCTCGATTTTTTATACATGGAATTACATCTATGTGGTTTATATAAGGAGCAGTACCAAACTTAAAACATGTTTAAAATTCAAGCAAATCTTGGGGACATATATTTTTTAATTTTTTTAGTATTTTATCATATTTTTTTGAAAATTCTTATAATTTATGATCCTACAGAAGCGAACTGGCCCACTTTGCTAAGTATTTAGGACAGTTTAGTTACTTGATCAGACTCTTTAGCATGCAGAATTTGGAAGTTTGCTTAGAAAAATAACTCCAAGCTTGAAATCAAAATAAGAGAGACTTGCATTAAGTCTAACTGAACCTAGCAAGAGACCCTTGCATCTAAGTATTGACTGTCATAAAAAGAAGTTGGTTTACATGCACTTTTAATGAGCTATGTAGCAAAAGCATCAGCTTAGTGTGAAACATGCATGCAATTAGCTGCAGTTTAAGTTGTGTACTTCAGTTATTTAGGTGCGGCTAGTTTTCTTGTCGGCTTCTTGCGTCTTATATGGTGAACATACACAATGCTATACGGTGAACATACATAAGGTTATATGGTGCACACACAACAACAAGGTGTGTGAATTAGTTACAGATATGGTTTCTTATCTTGAATATGGAATCTTGTCTTCTAACAAAAAAATTGAAGATCTATTTGTATACTATATTCATTGCACTATCTTTGCTTGGGCACTCTGTGTCGTCGATCAACACCTTTAATACTTCTCTATCTGTGACTTTTGATAATGCGCCATATAGTTGCCCAATGCATGGGACTTGCTTAGGAACATAAAGGAACACCTTTTTAGGGATTGACCGTAGCTTTTATTTATTGCCATTGGAACACTAACTGATACACGATATTGCCTTCTTTTCAGCATGAAGGACATTTTTTTGAGCATCACACTGTCTAAGGATGTTTTTATCTACTGATGCTAGACATCTATGGGACACTTGAGGCCTACAGTGATGCTCACTAAATGCAAATACTCAGCAGCACCAGAAAGAAGATAAGTGTTCTCCTTTGGTGTACATGATTGATATGCATTTAGTTCTTGGCTAATCTGGTTGATATGCATTTATTATTGATGTACATGATCAATATGTTAATTTGCTGCCATATTTACAAGACACCTTTCTTCCATTAGACTTCCAGTGTTACCACAGTTTCTCACAGTTTTGTTTGGTCTAAAAATTTTAAGTCCACAAACTGAACAAATAAAAGGAACTAATGATATATACTGGTATCCAGGATGTGTTGTCTGATCACATAAGCGACCTGGTCCACTTTGCCAAGTAATTAGGACAGTTTAGTTACTTGATCGGACTCTTTAGTATGCTGAATTTTGAAGTTTGGTAAGAAAAATAGCACCAAGCTTGAAATAAAAATAAGAGACACTTGCATTAAATCTAACTGAACCTAGCAAGAGACCATTCCATGTAATTATTGCTTGTCAGAAAAGGTGGTTTGCATGCACTTTTACTAAGCTATGTAGCAAAATCATCAGCTTAGTGTGAGACGTGCATGCGGTTAGTCGCAATTTAAGTTTTGTAGTTCAGTACTTTAGGTGCGGCTAGTTTCCTTGTCGGCCTATTGCATCTTATATGGTGAACATTCCTAATGCTATACGGTCAACATACATAAGGTTAGATGGTGCACGCACAAGTTGATTACCTTGTTCCTCATTGTCATTAACCAGAACAAATGAGACCGTTGTTGTAGTAGTAAATGCTGAATCATTATGGGACAATGTTGTATAGTCAGAGATAGTTGGGTTGTCTGGTTAAACATGGTTTATAAAACATACTCAACACTCAATGGTTAAGACATGAATTGAAGGTACTAAATATCATTTTTAGATCATTTAAATCTTACCAGATAAATTTAGGTCCCGGAGTTTATCTTCTTGGAGATCCCGATCTTTCTTCCGCCGATAGGAAGCTCTCCTCAGGGCATTTCTATGGTCTCTTTTGCGATCTTCTTCCGTTTTTAATGGGTTCTCTTTTGTGTCATTCACCTCACCTGATTCAACTTGGGTGGTCAGTAAACTTACTTGATATACCAAGGGGACGCTGACCTTGCTCTTTGATATACCAAGAGTACTTGATGTACCTTGTATCGCATTAGCAGGTTGACGAACATTCGTGATATCACCTAGGGTACAACGTTGAACAATGTGGCTATCGTCTTGTTGTTTTTTCAAACCCTCTGACTTGCTAATGCGATAAGATGCCCGCCTCCACGCGTTGTTAAGTTCCCTATGATCTTCAAGATGAATCAAACTTATGAGAGTTAGTGAATAAAAAAATCCATAGACATTATTAAGGTTATATTTACAACTCACCTATACCACATTCATACCACATATAAGAAACCAGCTTAAAAATTTATATGCCGCAAAGATTAGTCAGCTAACTGGCATTTAAAAAATTACCAGAATTTGTCAAGGAGGGCTGATGAACCTTTTGCAACAACATATTATCTTGGTCCTTTTTCTTTTGATAAGCAGCACGCCTTTGTGTGTTGAACTGCTCCTTTGTGTTGTCAATGTAATCTATGCAAGTGATATCGTCTGCATCATGTCAGAAGTAATAACTACAAAGCCCATAAAGAAAAAATAATAATTGATGGTTGTTGGATCCACTACCGAACACGTCAGTATGGATGTTGGAATTTCCTTTTAGCTTTGTCGCACCGTCTATCTCATCGTTTGAAGGTTCACAGCCTACAGCTTTCAAGGGTATATCTCTAATAAAGGCAGAATCGAGAGTAACATTATTAGAAGCCAACAACGTAGCATCACGATGATTTCCAACCCGTAGCGATCTTGATCCTTCTGTAGACATGTAACAAGTAGGAAAAGAAAACCAATGATATATATGAGAAAATATACGCAGCTAACACTCTTCGCATATGAAATGCGGATAAGTTAGTACCATATTCATCTGTGCAACAATCCACCATTAGTGTACTCAGAGCCGACAACGAAGCCTCATTGTGCTCTCCAACCGGACACGTCCCTTCTGTAGATTTGTAACCAGGATGAATATAAGGCCAATGATACAGGCAACAAAATTACACAAGCATTATACCTGGAACCGAAGCATTCGTTTCAGCATCACTTTGAGCTACGGGTATGATGCTTGCATTGTTATCTTCAACGTTTTTCACGCTTGAAAGGCCTGCAAAACATTGTGCATATAGCTTCTCAATATCATACATGCACAGAAACGCTAGAGTAGCACTTTATGATAGAAATGCAGCATACTGGTAGTAACGTCCTCTTCTGGTTGCGGTTCAACTGCCTTGCTTTTTGAATTACCCATATGCACCTATGTAAGGTCAGTACAGTTACATTAGATGACTGCAAGCAATTTCAATTATGATCCTGCTAATTGCATGTAAACTGGGTGATAAATGCCTGACTGGATCTATGATATGGCACAAAGTCTGCCATTTACTCTTTTAGTCATACCAACATTTTTTTAATCAGTTTATTCAAACGATGGTCATCTTGAACTGTTTTAAATATTGTGGACCTATTCAAATGATGACCACTTGGTATTTCAATACTTCATATGTTCACTATTGCATTGAAACCACATCATCTATTTTCCATATGTGTCGTAACTTCCACTTGTTTCTGTCACTAAATGATGGTGAACTTGCTGTGAGCTAGAAACTCGGTAACCGTTGTGAGTTGCTGCTTCTGATGACCCTGGCACCGAGGTAAATCACCACCTTGCAAACTCCTAAAGTAAGTGGCATTTATGATCATGCTGTTTGCATGTAAACTAGGTGTCTATGGCACAAACTCTGTCTCGATCAAGTCTGGTTGTCAATTGCACAAGCAATTTCTATTAGGTTGCATGAATTGAAATATGACTGGGTTGATTTGTTTGTGATCTCTATGTTAATCTGGATATGAATGAGAGGCTATCCAAGGAGCAAGAGAAATCATGGGTAAATATAAAAGCACTTTGATTTTTTATGCCTTTAATGATGGGTAAATTAATGATGGGTAAATAGAAATGCACTTTGAATATTAATGACTGGCTTGAATGCTTATGCACTTTGACTGGCTTCATTGTACATAGAGTTTTAGACATGTGGCTCTTTTCTTTAAATTATGAGTAGTAACAATCTTATAAAACTTGTGAACATGTATGGATGGACAATGCTATATGGATTTGATACTTTTATTGGCTAATTGTATAGAGTTTGATATTAAAGAGTTTATAGTTGTTTATTCTGTTCTTTATGCTGGAGTTACAATTTTCATCTAGATAATGACATCATTTTCATAATGAAGCCGCAACTTCTGCCTCATGTTTTTTCCATTGTACTCTGATGGCTTCACTTCAATGCGTGTATGACAGGAGTAATGATGTTTCCATACTCCGTAAGGTTTCACAGAAAGGCAAGCCAGAGCTCTGCATGAGTACTTGTTGTGTGATGAGGGAGCAAAGAAGAGGCGCTGGCTGGTAGTGATTTTCCTCTAAACATCGTTCTCTCAATGCCTGTCTCCATGTGTCAACATGGACAGGCTAGGGAGTAGCAATGTTGTAGTAGAGTTTTGGCCAGAGTTGGTAATTGTGGTCAATGCTGTAGTAGAGGCTTGGAGCAACATATTTTTTACTAGTAATTGTTCTCTCCTCTCTGTTATCTCTATTTGCACTTGTGATTTCTGTTTATGTCTGCGTATAGATTTTATCCAGTAATTTAGTCCTAGGGACTTTGATATACAATGATACACCAAAGCAAGCAAAGAAGCCAAAAGAAGTTCACTTTTGTACCTGCTGCAGTTGCAGGTGTCAACCATAGGTGCAATGATTTAGAGAAAATGACATACTGCCTTTAGAGCTGTCAACTATTGATATATATGAAGTGGAGCATATACAAGATACTGCTGTTTGAATTTAAACTGAGTGTCACTTTTGTGCAGATGGAGCTTACAATTGTGTCCTTCGTACCTCTTGTTTCTGTTACTTTTTTCTAGTGATGATGTTGTCTGCTGCTGTTAATGACGACCCTCGCACCAAGATGAATCAACACCTGCAAACAATGGAACCTATGTAAGTGCTATCTGTTGACTTCTCCACGTTAAAGAATTAGGTGGTTACAAATCTAATAATCATACACCTTTTGATAATGTTATCGGCTAGCAACTGAAACTATGTCACAGCAACATTTGGTATCACAGTCCAGTGCTAGCCTAATGCTATTTATAAAATCCTCGCAGACAAACATGTTCCCTTCTCAGTCGGCTGGAGTTAACTGTCAGGGGTGAGGCCTTTTGTAGTGTACAAATACAGTCTGCATTCTATAGGTAAAACATCTCTACTCATTTCAACAGTATTGATCACATTACAAGATTTATTAGGGGGGTGAGGCCTCATGTGAGTTATATGGTTCAGTTTTCACATGACAAGATTCTGCTGTTTATGATTCTACTTATGTGCAGATGGAGCTTAATTATGTCCTTACTTCCTCTTATTTCTGTCACTACTTTCTGCTGATGATGTTGACTGCTGCGGTTTATGATGAACCCGGCACCGAGATGACTCAACACCTGCAAATCCAAAGGTGGGTGCTACTTATGTGCTAACACAAAAACCTATTGATTAAGTTCCAACTATTTACTTTTGTGATGACTCAACGTCAGTTATGTGCAGATTTCGCTTGCAACGAGAGTCAAAGAAACGCGGCCAACCTGAAGATGCGTCACCTGAAGATGCATCAACCCAAATTTGTAATATTTGTTAAATTTGTAAACAGTTTTGTGAGGGTTAACACTTAGATTTGTAAGGGATAGTTGTAAGGGTTAAGCGCAACAAACGGAAGCAGCAAACCTGAGACGATCAGGGTAGGATCATACGGGATCGGCCGCAGATCCGTATGATCAGCGCCGGATCATACAGGTTCTGGCGGACCCAGTTCAGGGCCTGTCGACGGGATCGTCCTGGCCTGGGGATCGTCCTGTCCTGGCTTTGAACGCGGCTGGCGGCGGCGGAGGTGTTGAGCGGCGTTGAAATCGGCTGGCAGCGGCGAAGGGGCTGAGCGGCGGTGTCTGATTCTACATGTAGGTACGGACGATAGGGTTGAATGACGGCGAGGGGCAAGTGCAACGAGGGGACGACGAATCGGGGGCAAGGTCTACTATTGCGACGATTTGGTTAATTTTCGTGGGTTAACTGTCGTAGATTTTTTAGGATGTTTTTTTTGGGCGTTTCCCGTACTGTTTCAAAAGGGGTCTGTGGCAGCACACCGTTTTTTTGATTGGTTTCAAGGGAGGTAGGGTGGGAATCGGTGGGTAGCGCGGGGTGGGATCGAGGACGAAAATTAACCGTAGTTGGTGGGACGAAAATTGACCGGCGGAGACTATCAACTGCTGCATTAGGAGTAGAGATACATACTGATGTGTGCGGTCCGATGAGCATTGATACACGCGATGGATATCGTTACTTTCTCACCTTCACCGATGACTTGAGTAGATATGGGTATATTTACTTAATGAAGCATGAGTCTGAAACGTTTGAAAAGTTCAAGCAATTTTAGAGTGAAGTTGAGAATCATCGCAACAAGAAGATCAAATTCCTACAATCTGATCGAGGGGAGAATATCTGAGTTATGAGTTTGGCAATCACTTAAGACAATGTGGAATCGTTTCGCAGTTGATGCCACCTGGAACACCACAGCGTAATGGTGTGTCCGAACGTTGTAATCGTACCTTATTGGATATGGTGTGTTCCATGATGTCTCTTGCCGATCTGCCACTATCGTTTTGGGGTTATGCGTTAGAGACAGCTGCATTAACTTTATAGGGCACCATCTAAGTCAACTAAGACGACACCGTATGAACTATGGTTTGGGAAGAAACCTAAGTTATTGTTTCTTAAAGTTTGGGGTTACGATGCTTATGTCAAAGGACTTCAGCCAGAAAAGCTCAAACCCAAGGGGGATAAATGCATCTTCATAGGATACCCAAAAGAGACGGTTGGGTATACCTTCTATCTCATATTCGAAGGCAAAGTGTTTGTCGCTAAGAATGGGTCCTTTCTCGAGAAGGAGTTTCTCTCGAAAGAATTGAGTGGGAGGAAAATAGAAATTGATGAGGTTGTTGAACCTTTACTTCAACCAGTGAGTAGTGCAGCGCAGAAAGATGTTTCTGTAACACCTATGTTAGTTAAAGAAGAAGTTTATGATATTGATCATCAAGTTTTGGATCAAGTTACGATCGAACCTCATAGGTCGGCAAGGATACGTACTGCTCCTGAGTGGTACGGCAACCCTGTCTTGGTGGTCATGTTATCGGACAACAATAATGATGAACCTACGAGCTATGGAGAAGCGATGGTGGGCCCGTATTCCAACAAATGGTTAGAGGCCATGAAATCCAAGATAGGATCCATGTATGAAAACAAATATGAACTTTGGAAGTATTGCCTAAAGGGCGAAAGGCCATTCAGAATAAATGGATCTTCAAGAAGAAGACGGACGCGGACGGTAATTTCACTGTCTATAAAGCTCGACTTGTGACAAAGGGGTTTTCACAAGTTTAAGGAGTTGACTATGATGATACTTTCTCACCCGTAGTGATGCTTAAGTCCGTCATAATCATGTTGGCAATAGCTGCATTTTTCAATTATGAAATCTGGCAGATGGATGTCAAAACAGCGTTCCTTAACAGTTTCCTTAAGGAAGAGTTGTATACGATGCAACCAGAAGGTTTTGTCGATCCGGAGAATGCTAACAAAGTGTGCAAGCTCTAGCGATCCATTTATGGACTGGTGCATCTCGGAGTTGGAATATTTGCTTTGATGAGGTGATCAAAGCGTTTGGGTTTATACAAGTTTATGGAGAAGCTTGTATTTACAAGAAAGTGAGTGGGAGCTCTATAGCGTTTATGGTATTATATGTGGATGACATATTGCTGATTGGAAACAATATAGATCTTTTGGAAAGCGTGAAGGAATATTTGAACTAGAGTTTTTCAATGAAGGACCTAGGAGAAGCTGCTTTCATATTAGGCATCAAGATCTATAAAGATAGATCAAGACGCTTGATAGGACTTTCACAAAGCACATACCTTGATAATATTTTGAAGAAGTTCAAAATGAATCAGTCCAAGAAGGGGTTCTTGCCTGTTTTGCAAGGTCTTAAGTTGAGTCAAACTCAATGCCCGGCGACTACAGAGGATAGAGAAAAGATGAGTGTCATCCCCTGTGCCTCTGCCATAGGCTCTATCATGTATGCAATGTTGTGCACAAGACCGGATGTCAGCCTTGCCATAAGTATGACCGGAAGGTTTCAAAGTAATCCAGGAGTGGATCACTAGACAGCGGTGAATAATATCTTAAGTACCTGAAAAGGACTAATTAAATGTTTCACATTTATGGAGGTGATCAAGAGCTCATCGTAAAGGGCTACGTCGATGCAAGCTTTTACACTGATCCGGATGACTCTAAGTCTCAAATCGGATAATCCTTTATTGTCTATCCTATAATTGTATTGACCGGAAACTCAAATACATGTGTGGATACATAGACAACAAGATGTCCCTTGTAAGCCTCTATCGGACTAGCTCATCAATCAAAGATGGCTATGGTTTCTTAGCCATGGACATGAGTTGTCATTTGATAACGGGATCACATCATTAGGAGAATGATGTGATGGACAAGACCCAAACTATGAACGTAGCATATGATCATATCAAGTTCATTGCTATCATTTTTCTGCATGTCAAGTATATGTTCCTATGACCATGAGATCATGTAACTCACTGACACCGGAGGAATGCCTTGTGTGTACCAAATGTCGCAACATAACTGGGTGACATAAAGGTGCTCTACAGGTATCTCTGAGGGTGTCTGTTGAGTTGGCATGGATCAAGACTGGGATTTGTCACTCCGTATGACGAAGAGGTATCTCAGGTCCCACTCGGTAATACAACATCACAATAAGCTTGCAACCAATGTGACCAATGAGTTAGTCACAGGATCTTGTATTATGGAACGAGTAAAGAGACTTGCTGGTAACGAAACTGAACTAGGTATGGAGATACCGATGATAGAATCTCAGGCAAGTAACATACCAGTAGACAAAGAGAACTGCATACGGGATTAGCTGAATCCTCGACATCGAGGTTCGACCGATAAGATATTCGTAGAATATGTAGGAACCAATATGGGCATCCAAGTCCCGCTATTGGTTATTGACTGTAGAGGTGTCTCGGTCATGTCTGCATAGTTCTCGAACCCGCTGGGTCTACACACTTAACATTTAGTGACGGTATAAGTATAGTTGAGTCATTATGGTGGTTACCGAAGGTTGTTCGGAGTCCCGGATGAGATCCCGGACGTGATGAGAACACGGAGGTGTTGTCCCTTCGGCACTTGGATCGGAGTTCACGGGACGGATCGTGATTGGATCGCGAAGACGTTCGACTACATCAACCGCGTTTCTTAATGCTTCCTCTTAGCGATCTACAAGGGTATGTAGATGCAATCTCTCCTATCATAGATGTTCATCTCCTAGATTGATCTTGGTGAGTGTAGGAAATTTTTTGTTTCCCATGCAACATTCCCCAATACCGACAACATATGATGATGTCCATCAATGCATTGAATACCTTTTCCCTTGTATTACCAACAAAAGGGTTTGTGACTCCTTGAACTAGTGCAAGATGTGTAAGTTGGTTGCACAAGTTCTTGTCAAAGTGAATATGAATGAGTTTGTTGGCGGAGTCACCCTCAAGAACACTCTAGGTCTTCTTCTTTGGGACCCACATCAACTTGATAGGAATCCTTGGTGTTGTAGTCAAACTTGATGAAGTAGAGCTTGATGAAGTTTTGGGAACCCACTTGACCATGGCTTTAGGTGCTTCTTTCATTGAATCAATTTCTTTTTGAAGTTTTTCCTTGCCTTTTAGCTTGTGGTATTGCGGTGGAAGATCATCTTGAGCTCGTGTTCCCTCAAAATAAGTGGGGTCATACTTCTCTTGTTGAGGAACAAACTCTGTGTTGGGGTATTGATCTTCTTCCCATTCAACTCCATTGGCATTGAACTTTCATTCAAAACCAACACCTTGATTCTTCCAGTGCCTTCCTTGCTTGCGTACAATTTCCTCAAATTGCTTACTCCCGGCAAGACTCTTGTAAACACATTTCGCTATAATTCCTTCAATAAGCTATTTTCTTGCTCAAGTGTAACTTGGCTAAGAGACTCATTAGTGGAATCAAGAGAATTACTAGAAGAAATAATATTGGATTTAGCATGGTTATTTGTTACTACTAGAAGAAGAATCTTTCTTGCCCTTGTTACTAGATTTTACTTGTGGCATATAAGTAGAAAAGAGGAGAAGTTTGGCAATGTAAGAAGAACTCTTCTTTCAAAGATCATCATTGATAGCTTTTAGAAACTCATGTTCTTGCTCTAAATTTAGCTTCTCATAGCGTACCTTCTCATGAGTTCTTAGGAGCTCTCTATGATCCTCTTGAGTTGTTTCATGAGCTAACTTAAGAGTGTTTAGTTCTTTAGTTAGATGCTCAATCTCCTTCTTATCATTGCCATTCGTTTCATCTTGATTAGCATGATTACTAGCAAGTTCATTATAGCTTTCATCACTAGTTTTGTCAACAAGTAAATCATCATCACCTAGCAATCATCTTCATCACTACTGAAATCAAGATACTCGGGGTGTGATACTTTAGGGCCTTTAGCCATGAAGCATCTTCCAATTCCTTCATTTGGTGAATCAAATATGTCATGGGAGTTGGATGACACTAGAGCAAGTCCGGCAACACCTTCATCTTGAGTATAGTCGGAGTCGGAGTGATAACTTCTCTCGAGTAGTTGTCGGAGTCGGAACCGGAAACCCATTCACCAACATGAGCTTGATGCCATCGTCTTGTGTAGCTCTTTGATGACTTGTATTTCCTTTTTTGAATCCTTGCTTCTTCTAGAGGGTCTTCTTTCATAGCGATCATCTCTACTCCTTCTCTCCCTATGAGGTGATTCATCTCTTCTACTTATCCTTTTAGGTGAGTCTTCTCTTTTCTTGTAGGGTGTCGTACACTCATTTGAGTACTGTCCGGGTCTTCCACAGTTATAGCAATTACGATCACGACTAGAAGATCTTATATCATTGTAGGACCTTGACTTGGAGCTTCTATCTTTGCTTCGAATCTTGTAGAAGTTGTTGAAGTTCTTCACCATTAGAGTTATTTCCTCATTGGAGACTAGCTTGTTGAAAGTGCTAGTATCGACTAGAGGGGGGGTGAATAGGCGATTTTTATGAAAGTCTTCGAAACTTGGAAGTTTCGAAGACAAACAGTAGAAATGACCTAGTTGATATGCAGCAGAAGATAAACTACCATAAGCAAACCATAGTCAAGTATGTAATGATGTGAAAGTACAGGACTAATAGCAGCTAAGTAGTAAGGATCAGGATGGAAGATAGTATGAATCCAATCAACGATAGTAGTCAAGCAATGAAGTCAAACAGGTAAGACAGATAGGCAATGACTTCACGAAGACAAACTTAAGTAAAGGATGGAAAGGGATAGAACCAGTTGCTTGCTGAAGTTACAGGATTTGTTGGACCAGTTCCAGTTGCTGTGACAACTGTACGTCTGGTTAGGGAGGCTGAGATTTAACTCAGAAGACCGTGTCTTCACCTTATTCCCATGAGCTAAGGACACCCAGTCCTCGCCCAATCACTCTGGTAAGTCTTCAAGGTAGACTTCCAAACCTTCACAGACTTTTTTCACCGGCAATCCACAATGACTCTTGGATGCTCAAAATGCGACGCCTAACCGGCTGGAGGATTCACAGTCCTCAAGTGTAATAAGTCTTCAGGTCACACAGACAGAAAGACTTCAATGATGCCTAACACTCTTTGGCTCTGGGTGTTTGGGCTTTGTCCTCGCAAGGATCTCTCTCTCTCTTAAATGCTTCGGGGTGGGTTGCTCTCAAACGACAAAAGCCGTGCACTAACTCTGAGCAGCCACCAATTTATGGTGTAGGGGGTGGGCTATTTATAGCCACAAGGCAACCCGACCTGATTTGTCTGAAATGACCCTGGGTCACTAAGGAACTGACACGTGTTCCAACGGTCAGATTTCAAACACACACGACAACTTTACTTGGGCTACAAGCAAAGCTGACTCATCCAGCTCTCGATAAGATTTTCTCTCATTGTCTTCGCTCGAAGACATAGGATTTGGGTTGAGCATCACTTCAGTCACTCTGACTTAGTTCACTTGGACCCCACTTAACAGTACGGTGGTTCCTATGACTCAACAAAGAAGAAAAGGAAACAATGAAACCACACAGTCTTCGCGCTCCATAGTCTTCATGCAATGTCTTCTCATGTCATAGTCTTCAATATGAATATCTTCTCATACCACCAGTGTCTTCAATGTCTTCATACATTTTTAGGGGTCATCTTCGGTAGGTAAACCGAATCAATGAGGGACACTACCTGCGTTATCCTGGAATTCTCACAAAGGCATTAGTCCCTCAACCAACTTTGTCGTCGATACTCCAAAACCAACTAGGGGTGGCACTAGATGCACTTACAATCTCCCCCTTTTTGGTGATTGATGAAAAATTGGTTGAAGTTTTCAACGGGGATAAAGTTTGTGAAATTGTAAAGGTTAGGATATTGTCTTCATAAGCAGCAAGGGCTCCCCCTGAAGATGTGCATATAAGTAATTTGCTTTTGGAATGCAAATGCACATGGCAGGTTGTACTTGTGGAGATCCTCTTCAACTTATGAAGATAATTCATCATGCATGAAATGATATAGCAAGTAGAATGACATGCATAATGAAAAATGGACGTCTACAGAATGATCTAAGTGCGGAAGTTATCATCGCACATGCGGAATTTATCATCGCATCATAGTAAAGCAAATAAGTAGCAGACGACCATCAAGTTTAGGTGTTACAACTCAAAGAACCAAATGTTTCAAAAGCAAGAGTTGTAAGCACAAGGCAAAATATAATGCAACCGCCCATATGAACCCGCTTGAAGACTATCAACTCATACGCTTCTCCCCCTTTTGTCAGTAAGGACCAAAAAGGTTTGAAGACATAGAGCATCTACTCGTCCTCATGAGTAGGTGAAGCAGCAGGGTTGTCGTCGTTGGTTGGCAGTGTAGACGTACTTGGTGCAGTGTTGATGCGTGCAGTAGTAGGAGGCGGTGAAGTAGCATCATCTTCATCATCGATCACTCTGGCATTGACAGTTGCCGCGGAGGAAGAATAGTCAGAGTCTTCAAGAGATGGAGTTCGACGTAGGACAGCAGTCCGTGGAGGAGTGGAGTCAAACTGGAATCTTTCATTAAAGCCATCGTCTTGAAGATCTGCTTCAGCACTAAGTAGGGTCAAACTCTTCCATGATCGCCGGCAAGTCTCATGAGCAACAAATGCATTCTTGGTGGCAAGGTTGCGAATGCGATTGACATCCACCAAGAGGCTTTGCATCTGTCTCTTGAGCCAATAGTGATGCTTATCCTATTTCTGATGAAGTGCCACAAGAAGTTCTCGGTCATTGAGAACACGAGAGCGCTTCCGAGGCCTTTGGGCAATGGTGCTTTCAGTGGCTTCAGTAGGCGCACGATGAGGCAGACGAGTATTTCCAGCCATTGGATAGATTCGTGTTGCTGCTTGGATGCCTTCGATGGGTTGAGTGAAACTTTGGTGCTCGACATTCTGAAGACAAAGAGGCTTCTTGGCAGGGTCAGAGTATATGGCTTCAACTGACATATCAACCTCTGGCAAAAAGATCAGGTGATTGCGAGCAGAGGGCTGATAGTTGACAGATGAGTGTCGCTTAATGAGGCGCATGACCCACGGAGCATAGAACTTTAGACCAAAAAGGTCAGATCCAGAAGCAGCAAGTTGCCTGATGAAGAATTCTTGAGTATTGAAGCTGATGCCATTGAGAATGTTAAAGACCAAAGTCTTCATAGCTCCTTCAAGCTTGGCCGCTGATGAATGTCCTTTGATAGGCCATAGAGTTCACCTGATAATATGATATATTGTGCGCGGCAGATACTCAAGGTCTTCAACAAAGAACTCTGTTGGATATTCAGCGTCAGATGGCAAAGGCTTCATCATGCTCAACATCTGGCTCATGTTGGGTTCTGGCTGATGGAAGATGCTCTCCAATGCATTGCAGTGTAGTTGACAATCAGGTTCATATAGCTCTCCAGGAGTGGCTAGGCCTGTAAGCTCAATGATGTCCAAAGCTTTGGCTTCATGATGAACATTTCCAGTCATCCACTCGAGAACCCATGTCTTGATATCTTTGTTGTAGCCGCAAATGTGTAGAGTAGCATAGAATTGAAGCAATAGCTCTTCATTCCAGTGTTCTTTGTCTATCACAAAGTTGAGAAGACCAGCATCTCGAAAGCAATCAAGTGCTTCTTCTAAGCACGGCAGTCCAGCAATAGCTTCAGTGTCAAGGCGCATATGAGGGAAAATGCGCCCTTGATCATACAGAACGTAGGAGTAATAGCTTCGTTGTTGATAGCTCCAGAAACGATCTGATGATATCTTTGGCTTTGAGTAGGGATTCTTGGCGCTGTCGAAGAAGGTATTGTGACTTTTGAAGCCATTGGCATTGAAGGGCCCTAGAGAGTTTGCAGTGCCTGGAAACCTTGGCAGTCTTGGCTTTTGCTTCTGGACCTGAGGCCTATGCTCAACATGATAATAAAATTGAGGACCAGAGGCAGTAGGCGGAGGTACCAGAATGGGCCATCAAACAGTGGTTAGCTGACCATGACTGTATGCTTGCTCGATTGTATGGGTCCTTGGTGGCGGAACAGGAGCAGTGGCAACCGCTGAGGCTTCAGGCTACACAACAGGTGCTTCAGGAACAGTGGCCTCATTAGCTTTAGGCACACTGGTTGGTTCAAGCTCCACGTTAGCTGCAGCCATGACTACGTCATTGGCTTCATTGGCATTGGTGGTGGCAGCTTGAACATTTTCAACCTCCACTTGATGAACAGGAGGGTCGGGCATTGGCTCGTTCACATCAGGAACAGCTTCTTCAATAACTGGGGGAGTTGGGACACGTACGTCTTCTTGATTCTCATCGGCTGATGCAGCCGGAATATCTTCAGCAGCTTGGGCTTCAGATGAGGAGACATTCACAGTTGGAGTGGGTTCAGAAAATACTTGACGTGCAATAGGTTGGCGTTGCACTTCTCCTTCTGGAACGCTCGACAGAGGAACTTGAGGCCTTTTGTAACGCCCCGGATTCGATGCGCCAGGTGTCCACCAGTTATTCGCTGTCGTTGCCATGTCATGTGCTTGCATGTTGCATTTTTCCATGTCATCATTTGCATTTCATATCATGTCATCATGTGCATTTCATTTGGCATACGTGTTCGTCTCATGCATCCGAGCATTTTCCCCGTTGTCCGTTTTGCGATCCGGCACTCCTATGTCCTCCGGCGTCCCCTTCTTGTCTCTTTTCATGTGCGGGTGTTAAACGTTCTCAGAATGGACCGAGGTTTGCCAAGCGGCCTTGGTATAGCACCGGTAGACCGCCTGTCAAGTTTCGTGCCATTTGGAGGTCATTTGATACTCCAACGGTTAACCAGGTAATCGCAAAAGCCTCTTTTGTGTGCAGCCCAACACCCCTTTCAAAGTGTCCCAAAACCCATCCTAACCCCCTCCATGCTCTCGGTCGTTCGATCACGATTGTGTGGGCGAAAACCGCTCCTCATTTGGACTCTCCTAGCTCCCTCTACCTATATAAACACACCCTCCCCCGAAATTCGCGGATGAATCCACCCTAACCCTAGCCTCCTTCTTCCTTCCGCCACCGGACGTGTCCGCTCTGCAGCCGGACACGTCCGCCCTCGCCCCCGCGCCAATCCGGAGCTGCCACGTGGCATCGCCGCCGCCCCTCCGCCGCCGAACCGTCTGGCCCACGGGGAGCCTGCCCCCGGGCCGGATCGGGCCCGACCTCCGCCGCCCCGCGCGCTCGCGCTGCCCGAGCGCCGCCGCGCCCCGCCCGCCGGCGTGCCGCCGCCGCCTCTCCGGCGCCTCCCCGCGCTGCCGCCGCCTGCTGCTCTGCCCAACGCGCCTCGCCGGAGCAGGAGCTCCCCCCGCGCCGTCCCGCCTCCGCCTCCGCATCCCGCGGCCGCGCCAGCCGGCGCGCGCGCCGCCCATCGCCAGACTGCGCCGCCGCCGTGCGCCCATCCGCCGCCCGCGCCTTCCGCCGCCGGCCTCGCCCGCGCCTCCGGTCGCTGCCCTCCGCGCCGGTGCCCCGCCCCCTCTCCGGCCATCTCCCTCGTCTCTAGCTCGCCGTCTCGCCGGAGCGGCTCGCCGGAGTTCCACTCCGGCCGGATCCATCCCGCCTGGACCAGATCCACCGGGAGACGATCCAAACGGCCGCGCCCCGTCCTGGATCCCGCCGTCCCGTTGACTTCTCTCGGAGGGGTATAATTTTCTAGCTCCCTGGATTTTGACATTATCATGCCATGTTTATCGCATCATAACTCTGTGCATACTGCTCCGTTTCGTGCGTATAATATGTCAAATTGTTTGCCTCAACGAGTACTTCATTGCATTCCATTGCATCATGTTCATTTGAGTTCATCTTGGTGCCCGAATCATCGTTGCAAGAGTGCATGTTGCTGTTAATCTGCTGAAACTGTTATAACTTGATGATTTGTCATTTTTACCATGATTGATGTGTGCATCCTATGAGGTTGATGCCTACATGTGTTTTGAACTATGTCATGCCATATTTCCAGTGGTGCCATTCATGTATTTTTGTGTGTCTTGTACTGAGTGCATCGAGCTTGTTAAGTAGGGAACTTACTGTTGCTGTTTTCCTGACTGATTCTGTTATATTTTGATGCTATGTTAACCTGCTGCTACTAGTCATTCTATGCATAATCTGGAGATGTTCACTAAGGATATTTTGTTATACATGTCATGCTCTATCCATTCACGCCCCTGGTTGCATTTTTTTAGCCTGCTGTAACTTGTTATCTTGCCCTCAAAACTGCTAAATAATGTTGCTGTCAACCTGTTAACATGAAGTTCAGTTTTGGCCATGTGCTTTTCTAGTGATCCATGCACCCTATGAACTTTCTATTGCCATGATTAGCTTCATAAACATGTATTCTTACTGTTGGTAACCTTGTCATGCCATATATTGCTCTGTGGTGAGTGGTTCAAGCTCACCAACATGCCTACTTATTGTTGTTCCTGCCATGTATGAATCTGTCATATAACTTGCCATGTTTACATGGGTGCCATCATATTTTCTGTGCCCTTTTGGCTCATGGTCAGTAAGGGACTTTTGTTCTATGCAATTAGTAGGTTCATTCCATGCCTTTGTTTGCCATGATAAGTTCCTGTAACATGTTGTTTGATAGCTCTAAACATTGTAACCTGATATTATTTCTGCTAAGCCTGAAACTGTTAATATATGCAATCTTGCCATGTCCTTTTGAGCATGTTCTAGTGATTTATGGAGATAGCTCAGTGTTCATGTTTTGTCATGCTTTACCTGTACTTCATGTCCATGCCTTTTGTTTTCATATTGTGGTACTGCAGCATCTTGTTTTGATGCTTGCAATAGGCCTAGTTGCTGTTTTGGACAGCTTGTCCTTTAAACTTGTATAGAGTGTGTGTGTTGAACCGTTGCCCCGTTTTGAGTGTGCTCTATATGAAACTTGCTTGATTTTGCATGTAGCTTCATATTACCATGTTGCATCCTTGTTTTGAGGTGTTTGCTTGATGTTTGGGTGCATTTTTCATCAATGCCATGTTTAACTTGTTTTGCTCATATCTTCTAGGCCGTAGCTCCGAATTAAATGAACTTTATATGTAACTTGACTAGAATTTCGTGTAGATCATATTGGTGCATCTTAACTTGCTGTTTAACTACTTGAACTTAAGGTTTATTCAGATCTGGACCAATTTCGAAATTTGCATATGAGGACTTACCGGAATTGTTATATGTTGTTTCTGGCCTCATTTAAACTTGCCTTGATGTGTTGTTCTTGTTTGCATCATCTCTTGCCATGAGTAGCCTCATCTAGCTTTCTCATGCATCATGCTTGTTGTGCATCATGTCTTGTCTATGTGTGGTGTGTTTACCATGTTGTGTGCTTCTTCTCGATAGTTCCCGTTTCGTTGCAATCGTGAGGATTCGTTCGTCTACGCTTGGTTCGTCTTCGTGGATTCATCTTCTTCATGGACTCGTTCTTCTTCCTTGCAGGATTTCAGGCAAGATGACCGTCACCTTGGATCTCACTACCATCATTGCTATGCTAGTTGCTTCGTTCTATCGCTTTGCTGCGCTTCCTATAACTTGTTCTTCAAGCCTCCCAAATTGCCATGAACCTTTAACCTTTGACACACTTCCTAGCAAACCGTTGTTTGGCTATGTTACCGCTTTGCTCAGCCCCTCTTATAGCGTTGTTAGTTGCAGGTGAAGTTGAAGATTGCTCCATGGTGGACAGGGTTATGTTGGGATATCACAATATCTCTTATATTATTAATGCATCTATATATTTCGTAAAGGGTGGAAGGCTCGGCCTTATGCCTAGTGTTTTGTTCCACTCTTGCCGCCCTAGTTTCCGTCATACCGGTGTTATGTTCCCGGATTTTGCGTTCCTAATGTGGTCGGGTGATTTATGGGACCCCCTTGACAGTTCGCTTTGAATAAAACTCCTCCAGCAAGGCCCAACCTTGGTTTTACTATTTGCTTCACCACCACCTACTTTTCCCTTGGGAGTCGCTCTTTCGAGGATCATCTTTATTTTAGTCCCCCGGGGCCAATGCTTGTCTAAGTGTTGGTCCAAACCGAGCGATGTCCGGCGCCCCCTGGGCAACCAGGGTCTATGCCAACCCGACGTCTGGCTCATCCGGTGTGCCCTGAGAACGAGATATGTGCAGCTCCTATCGGGATTTGTCGGCACAGCGGGCGGTCTTGCTGGTCTTGTTTTACCATTGTCGAAATGTCTTGTAAACTGGGATTCCGAGACTGATCGGGTCTTCCTGGGAGAAGGAATATCCTTCGTTGATCGCAAGAGCTTATCATGGGCTAAGTTGGGACACCCCTGCAGGGTATTATCTTTCGAAAGCCGTGCCCACGGTTATGTGGCAGATGGGAATTTGTTAATGTCCGGTCGTAGATAACTTGACACCAGATTCGAATTAAAATGCATCAACCGCGTGTGTAGCCGTGATGGTCTCTTCTCGGCGGAGTCCGGGAAGTGAACACGGTTTCTGTGTTATGATTGACGTAAGTAGGAGTTTAGGATCACCTCTTGATCATTACTAGCTTCACGACCATTCCTTTGTTTCTCTTCTCGCTCTCATTTGCGTATGTTAGCCACCATACTTGCTTAGCCGCTGATGCAACCTCACCACTTTACCCTTTCCTTTCCCATTAAGCTTTGCTAGTCTTGATACCCATGGTAATGGGATTGCTGAGTCCTCGTGGCTCACAGATTACTACACCAACAGTTGTAGGTACAGGTTTTGCGATGATCATGACGGGAGAGCGATGTTTGCTTGTTTTGGAGTTTCTTCTTCTCCTTCTTCTTCGATCAGGGGATAGGTTCCAGGTCGGCAGCCTGGGCTAGCAGTGTGGATGTCGTTTGAGTTTCTGTTTGTGTTTCATCCGTAGTCGGATGGTGCTCTTATGTAAGATCGATGTTGTATTCGTGTGGCATTGTATGCCTTTTGTATGTATCCCCAACTATTTATGTAATGTTGATGTAATGATATCCACCTTGCAAAAGCGTTTCAATATGCGGGTCTATCCTTGGTGGGACCTTCGAGTTCCTCTTGGATAGGGTCGCATATTGGGCGTGACACCTTTGTCCTTTGCGAAGCTGCGAAATGCTGGCAATGCCTTCGGAGATGGAGTTGGCTGAGCCACAAAGTCTTCATCTTCTTCTTGCACGGGTGGTGTAGCTTGTTGTTGTTGTTGGGGAGTACTTGGGGAGTCTTGTTGCTGTGGGTGATCAGCCCACGATGCATCCTGAGCAGTTGGCGTTAGAGGACGGCCAATGCTGATGAGTTCGTTGTTCGTAAGAACAGGCGATGATACCACATTGTGTTCAATCTGAGGAAGAACTTCATCATCTTCAACATTTTCATCTTGACCAATGTCTTCAGCAGCGGTGGGTTCAGCTGCTGGAATATCTTCAGCTTCATGAGCCTCTGTGGAAGCAGGCTCATGAACGATCATCCTTCTTTCTTGATGTTCTGACACAGGGCGAACCACTGAAATGGGTTCAACAACTAAGGGCTCTGTGGGAGCAGCCCTAGTCTTCTTAGTCTTGCGCTTCTTCTTGGAGGGAGCGGCATCAGAGGCTTCAGTATGCTTCCTCTTTTTGGCTTTAGCCTCGGCAGCCCTCGTCTTCTTCTGTTGTGAAGCGGTTGTGGAGACCTTTGGCTTCGAGCCAGTCATGCTGCTTGGGAAGATAATGCGAGGGGCTTCTTGACTTGAAGGTGCAGGTGGAGCGGTAGATGGCTTCTTCTTCTTTGCAGCCATCCTGGGGTCAATGCCAGGACGGCCAAGAGATTTGCGCTTCTCTGCCTCATTGTAGGCAAGCACACATTTATCAGCCAAACTCTTCATGCGCTCACGAGAGCCCTGAGCTTCTTCACGCTTCTTAAGAAAAGCTTCTTTAAGCTCATGCAGCATGACCTTGAAGTTTCTGACGTCTTGAACACTTATCTTGGCCACATGCTTCTTGAATTGAGCCTTCTCATAATCAATCTTGTTCTTCAGCTCAACGATGCGCTGAGCGAGAGCTAGCTCAGAAGCAATGGCGCCATTGAAGGCGATGCTGAGGCCAATGGGAAGCTGCAAATCTTCAAAGCTGAGATTGGGGGTGTCGAACCACTCATCAATGAAGTTGTGGATGATTGCCACATCGAAGAGAGGCAAGTTGTTGAAGATTTCTGCTTCTTCCTTGCTCTTTATCAGTTGCTCAAGAGCATCATCAGCAAGATCTTCATCACTGGACAGATCAATGGGTTCTTCACGCAGAATGGCAGCAGGAGTCAAGGTTTGATCAGTATGCCTGACAATTTGCTTTTTCTTCTCCGTTCTCTTGGAGATACGTGATTGATCTTCAGACTGCACACTGTCTTCAAGAGGTGCAGTGGCCAGTGGCTTCGCACGAGAAGCTTTTGGAGGTGCAGCTGATCTTGAAGCCTTTGTCTTCTTTTGCTTCTGCGGCTTCGGAGGAGGAGCTGGAGCTTCATCAGTGTCAGCATCATTATCAGAATGATCTACTCTGGCACCCTGGACCAAGATGTAGGTGATGAGGCCATCGAGATTGGAGAAGGGGCCGATGACATTGGGTTCTGCATCACGGGAGCCGTCAGCACGGGGAGCAGAGGGACCAGGGTTGAAGTCCAATCCCAATGACTTCTTGTTTTTCTTGGCCGAAGCCTAGGCGAACTGAAGGTTTCGCTTGAAGAGAGCATCGTCATGACACCAGAGTAATGAAGTGGGATCGGCGTTCTCAGGCTGAGGTCCACGGACCATGCAAGGATAGAAGCCTTGCGCAATAGCTTCAGCTTTGTTCTTGGGTTGAAGGCCTCGATAGAGAATATCACCCCAAGGTCTCTTGATAGCATTCTTCTCTGCATATTCCTTGGTCACAAACTTGTACTTGAACCATTCTTCAGCTCAATAGCGTCGAATCCATTAGATTCGTGTCTTGCGCTAATGATAAGTTTCTTCAGGATCTGTCTTGTAGAGCTCTGCTAGGTCATCAGGTAGATCTTTGGATGTTCCTTCTCTGCGCTGTCTGCCGCCCTTCCTTGCTGATTTTTCTGCAGCCATGAACTTCAAACTGAATGGCTTCAAGATGTTCAATGGCTTCAGAGACTTACGCTTGCTGGTCAAGCAGGAACTGGCTTCAAGAGAGTTAAGATGATGCTGTAAATATTCTGCAAACAAATGCAGACTATGAGAACCAAGGGATTCTCCCACGGACATGTACCTATGACAGCATTAGAGATGCGAGGGAAGGGGAAGAGGTCATATGCATTCTCAGAAGATTTTGAAGATAAATCAGTTTGAAGACATTGACCTCATGATGCGAAGACATTCACTTATGTGATGTGAGTTGGTTCCAGATTTGTACGAATCCGTGAATAAGTACAAGTGAGGAATCAAACTAGACATGTAATTCAAGTGAACAGACTAGGTAGTATGAGATGCAGACAGAATAGATCTAACATTGTATAGGCAGAAACCACTTTCGGTAAACAGGATGAATCTTGAAGATCAAAAAGGTGGTAAAAATAGAGTTATAATTACCGCACGAAGAACTGCTAGATGGGATGAATAGGAGACCGAGCAGTTCAGCCCATCGTGCCCTAACTTGGCGACGGAGGACACCTATGGCGACGGTGAAGAGGACGATGTCCGCGGCCGGCGTGAGGACGGCGTCGGAGAAGTCGCGGCAGCTAAGCACTTCATCGCCGGTGTTGTCGAGAGCTAGCGTTGGCGCCAGGGTTTTGACGAGGTGGAGAGGTGGAAGAAGGATTTATTTACCACAGGGGACAAGTATTTATAAGTAGGTGAGCAGCACAGCGCAATTACGCTGGTGCCCCTGGCGGTTCGCATCTGAGGGGCACGTGGGACGCATGCAACATACTCAGAGTTGTCCCACGTTCCCACGCCCGCCAGGCATGTCGGATGGTTGTTCCGGCTTCTCCGGATTTCAACAATAAAGATGAGTTATTTAAAATAGATTTAATGTTTGTCTCTGTGCCTTCTGTTGACTAGGATGCAGAGAAGACATTCGACAGTTTCAATAGAATGCATATGATTTGGACAGATAGAGTTTGAGATTGAAAGCATAGAGAGGTTAGGGTCCGATCACATTCACTTAGTTCAAAAGATCCAACTTGAAGACATAGCTATAAGTGAATGCTGTAGAAGACATAGCTATAAGTGGATGCTATATATATATCAGAAAGCAATCAAATCATCATAGTGAAGAAAATCATGAAGATAAATTGAAACTGAAGACAAACCAAATGCGAAGTCATTGCAAAAATAACGCCATGAGTGAAACACTTCAACAGAGAAATTTGGTGGTGGCGTTACCCACCGTATAGGAAGTATTAGACCCAGACGCGGCGCACAATTATCGTGGCGCTCCGAAGTCAAATTCCATGTTAATGTATTCACACTCAGAGTGTAAGTCTTCATTGATTGAAGGTATACATTACTTTGTGTGTTGCACATCTAAGTCATCAACATGCATAAGTGTTAGGATGTGTGCCTGTTCACAGGACATTAGAGGATTCCAAGATATTTAGCTCACACCGTAACTTGCAAAACCTTTTCTCATCCAAGGGCTTTGTGAAGATATCTACCAGTTGCTCTTCAGTGTTGACATGAATGATGTCGATATCTTTCTTCATGACATGATCTCTGAGAAAGTGATGACGAATTTCAATGTGCTTAGTCTTCGAGTGCTGGACTGGATTGTTGGCTATCTTGATGGCACTTTCGTTGTCGCGGAAGAGAGGTACTTGTTTCAGGTTGATGCCATAGTCCTTGAGAGTTTGCTTCATCCATAGAAGCCGAGCACAACAGGATCCAGCAGCAATGTATTCAGATTCAGCAGTTGAGAGTGATACACAGTTCTGCTTCTTTGAAAACCAACAGACAAGTGATCGTCCCAGAAAGTGACATGTGCCTGATGTAGACTTGCGATCCACCTTGTCACCAGCATAATCAGCATCCGAGAATCCAACCAAATCAAATTTTGAGCCCTTGGGATACCATAATCCGAGTGTTGGGGTGTAAGCCAAATATCGAAGAATTCGCTTCACAGCTAAGTGATGCGATTCCTTTGGTGCCGCTTGGAATCGAGCACACATGCAAACACTAAGCATAATATCTGGCCTAGATGCACATAGATAAAGTAAAGAACCAATCATGGAGAGGTATACCTTTTGATCGAACTCTTTACCATTGTTGTCGGGACCAAGATGGTGTTTGGCTGGCATTGGCATCGTGTAACCTTTGCAGTCTTCCATTCCAAACTTCTTCAGACAATCTTTGAGGTATTTCTCTTGAGATATGAAGATGCCATTTCTTTGTTGACGAATTTGAAGACCAGGGAAGAACTTCAGCTCTCCCATCATGGACATCTGATATTGCTCTTGCATCATGTATCCAAACTCATCACTATACTTCTGGTTGGTGCAGCCGAAGATAATGCCATCCACATATATTTGGCACACAAACAGTTCACCATCATATGTCTTCGTGAAGAGTGTGGGATCGAGGGATCCAGGTTTGAAGCCTTTGCTCTTCAGTAAGTCTTTGATCGTATCGTACCATGCACGAGGAGCTTGTTTGAGGCCATACAGTGCTTTGTTTAACTTGTACACCATATCAGGATGTTTTGGATCTTCAAAGCCAGGTGGTTGAGCGACATATACTTCTTCTTCAATCTTGCCATTGAGAAATGCACTCTTCGCATCCATTTGATATAGCAAGATGTTGTGATGATTAGCGTAGGCTAGCAGTATGCGAATAGCTTCAAGCCTAGAAACAGGAGCAAATGTTTCATCGAAGTCAATTCCTTCAACTTGAGTATATCCTTGAGCCACAAGGCATGCTTTGTTTCTGACAACTTGACCATGCTCATCTTGCTTGTTTCGATATATCCATTTTGTTCCAATAATGTTATGCTTGCGAGGGTCAGGTCGCTTGACAAGTTCCCAAACATTGTTTAGCTTGAACTGTTGAAGTTCTTCTTGCATAGCTTGAATCCATTCAGGTTCCATAAAAGCTTCAGCAACTTTCTTGGGTTCTGATATTGATACAAATGAAAAGTGCCCACAGAAATTTGCTAACTGTGTTGCTCTTGAGCGAGTGAGTGGACCAGGTGCATTGATGCTGTCAATTATCTTCTCAATTTGAACTTCATTTGCAACGCGAGGATGAACTGGATGAAGACTTTGCTCTTGCTGATCATTGTCATCATTGGGAGGATTGTCTTCGCTCTGAGCATTGTCTTCAGGTTGGTTAGGTGCAGAAATGATAAGTTCCTCTTCAGGCTATGCTTCAGAAGGCATGATTTCACCAGTTCCCATCAACTTGATAGATTTGCTTGGAGAAGCTTCGTCTAGTGTACTCGGCAGAATCTCTCTCTGTGAACCATTGGTTTCATCAAATTTCACATCCACAGTTTCGACGATTTTGTAGAGATAGAGGTTGAAGACTCTGTAGGAGTGTGAGTCCTTTCCATAGCCAAGCATGAAGCCTTTGTAAGCCTTAGGAGCAAATTTTGACTTGTGATGGGGATCCTTGATCCAGCACTTAGCTCCAAATACTCTGAAGTAACTGACATTTGGCTTCTTGCCAGTAAGGAGCTCATAGGATGTTTTGTTCAGAAGCTTATGATGTGACATGCTTGGCTATGATGTGACATGCTGTATCAATGGCTTCAGGCCAGAACTTTCTTGGTGTCTTGTATTCATCGAGCATTGTTCGAGCCATCTCAATGAGAGTTCTGTTCTTGCGCTCAACGATGCCATTTTGCTGAGGTGTGTATGGAGCAGAGAACTCATGAGTGATTCCCATTGTATCCAGATACAGATCAAGTCCGGTGTTCTTGAATTCAGTGCCATTGTCACTTCTGATATGCTTGATCTTCACGCCATAATTGTTCATTGCTCGATTGGCGAAGCGCCTGAAGACATCTTGCACTTCAGTCTTGTAGAGAATTATGTGCACCCATGTGTACCTTGAATAGTCATCAACAATGACGAAGCCATACAGACAAGCAGTTGTTGTGAGGGTGGAGTAGTGAGTAGGTCTGAATAAGTCCATGTGTAACAGCTCGAAGGGTTGAGATGTTGTCATTGTCTTCGAGGGGTGCTTTGCCCAAGTCATCTTTCCAGCTTCGCAGGCACCGCACAAATGATCCTTCTTGAACTTTACATCCTCGATGGCAATGACATGCTTATTCTTGACGAGTGAGTGTAAGTTCCTCATGCCAGCATGCCCTAGCCTTCGATGCCAGAGCCAGCATTCTGAAGCTTTTGTGAGAAGACATACGGCAAGCTGTGGACCTGCTGAGAAATCTACCATGTACAGATCATCTTTTCGATACCCTTCAAAGACTAGAGACTTGTCAGATTCCATTAGTACAAGGCAGCGATATTTTCCGAATAGCACAATCATGTTTAAGTCACAAAGCATTGAGGCAGACATTAAGTTGAAACCAAGGGATTCAACAAGCATCACTTTATCCATGTGTTAATCCTTTGAGATTGCAACTCTACCTAGACCCAATACCTTGCTTTTACCAGTGTCAGCAAACGTGATGTGACTCTTGTCAGATGGATGTAAGGTTGAGTCCATGAGAAGACTTCGATCACCAGTCATATGATTTGTGCATCCACTGTCCATAATCCATTCTGAAGCTTTTGGTGATGTACCCTACAGTGCAGTTAGGAGGATAGGCTTCACAAGCGTGTTGTGAAGCATAAGCATTTGGCATATATAGGGATTGTCACAGTTTAGATCAAGGTTAGGACATATAGTATGACTGGTAAGCGATGCAGATGTGACGAATATAGTAAGTCATTTTATCATGCGTCCTGAATGTGTTTTAGGTCCCCAGCAATAGCATCGGACGCCTTTGATTGCAGGCTGGAGAACTTTCTCTGCAACAGAAAGTTAATTCTTCTTCGCCACCCACATCTTCAGGGGTGGCTTAGAAGCAATGAGTCTAAGTGCAGCATCTGAGAATTTCATCTTTGGAGCCCTAGCAAATAGCCTTGCAGGAGATGAATGATACTCATATGAATAAGCAGAAAAGTTCTTAGTTCTATGAACATAGCGGTTCGAAGACACACGCTCATATTCATAAGTCTGAGTATGATTTCCCTGCAAAACATTGGCGTTAGGGTGACTCAAGTGAGTCATGTATCTGTATGAAGCCTTTGGCCCATATGAAGCTATAGGTCTGGGGTTTGTCTTATTCCTTGGTGGTGTCATGACGACATTCACAGGAAGATTCTCAAGGTACTGCTTAGGTACCCAGATCTTCTTCATAGGTGGTCCATTCCTGCAGTTAGTACCAATGTACCTGGCAAACACTTCACCATTCTGATTCTTGAACAGCTTATAGTTTGCATCAAAGGATTCATCAATGATAATAGGATTAGCATAGGTAAAGCTAGATAAAGTGGATGCATCTACTGAAGGTTCCTTTGCAGCAACCCATGTGGTTTTGGGGTACTCCTTAGGCTTCCAGTACAAGTCATAAACATTCATGTTCCTCTCGAACCCAACACCCTCTTTCCTAGGGTTTCGGTTCAGAATCTGCTTTTTGAGGACATCCAGAGTGTCTGATGCCCTTTCAGACTCTTATACATCCCTGTTTTAAGCACTGTCTTCAACATAGCATTTTCATCAGCAATAGTAGTGGTATCCTCCGCAGAGGGGTTAGTAACCACATCAGTAGGTGAAGACAATGAAACAGTAGCAGCAGTGGAACATTCAGCGACAGATGTAGCGTTATCACGCTCAATGCATTTTAAACATGGTGGTTCAAATCCATCCTGAGCGGGACTGATCTGTTGAGCGCGAAGTGACTCATTCACTTTTTGAAGATCTTCATGAGCCGCTCTCAATTTCTCAAGCTCTTGCTTCCTTTGATGATAATCATAGGAGAGCCTTTCATAAGTAGTTGAGAGCGTTTCATGACGACTTTCAAGTTCTTGGTACTTAGCATGAAGATTTTTTATATCTTCAACTAAGGACTGTGAACGGGTCATTTCCGCGTCCAACAGGTCATCGCTTTTGTCTAACAGTTTTTGAGTATGTTCCATAGACTTTTGTTGTTCAGTTGCAATTTTAGCAAGTGTTTTGTAGCTGGGTTTGGATTCACAATCAGAGTCATCTTCACTTGATGTTTGGAAGTAAGCATCACGTGATTTTACCTTGGCACCACGTGCCATGAAGCAGTAGGTGGGAGTAGGATCGTCTTCGTCATTAGCTTCAGCGTTGGTGTGGAAGTCATTGTCTTCGGTGTTGAAGATGGACTTGGCAACATAGGCTGTGGCTAGAGCCAGACTTGCAACGCCAGGGTTGGACTCCTCTCCAGACTCCACCTCTGCCTCCTCAGAAGCAGACTCCTCCTCTGAATCCATTTCCTTGCCAACAAAAGCACGAGCCTTGCTAGATGAGCTCTTCTTGTATGATGAAGATTTGGAAGAAGACTTAGAAGAAGACTTTGAGGATTTCTTCTTCTTCTTGTCATCAGAATCATATTCCTTGCTCTTCTTCTTCTTCTTCTCATTGCCCCACTGTGGACACTTAGATATGTAGTGACCAGGTTTCTTGCACTTGTGGCAGGTTCTCTTCTTGTGATCATGGGTGGAAACTTCATCATTCCTTGAGCTGGATCGTGAAGACTTTCTGAAGCCTTTCTTCTTAGTGAATTTCTGGAACTTCTTCACAAGCATAGCAAGTTCCTTTCCAATGTCTTCAGGATCTTCAGAACTGTAGTTAGATTCTTCTTCGGATGAGGAAACAACTTTTGCCTTCAAAGCGCGAGTACGGCCATAGTTGGGACCATAGATATCTCTTTTCTCAAAAAGCTGAAACTCATGTGTGTTGAGCCTCTCAAGTATATCAGACGGATCGAGTGTCTTGAAGTCAGGACGTTCTTGTATCATGAGGGCAAGGGTGTCAAAGGAGCTTTCGAGTGATCTCAGTAGTGTCTTGACGATTTCATGCTTGGTAATCTCAGTTGTGCCAAGAGCTTGAAGTTCATTTGTGATGTCAGTGAGGCGATCGAACGTGAGCTGGATATTTTCATTGTCGTTTCTCTTGAAGCGGTTGAAGAGGTTGCGAAGAACACCGATTCTTTGATCTCTCTGGGTTGATACGCCTTCGTTGACCTTGGATAGCCAGTCCCAGACTAGCTTCGACGTTTCCAGAGCACTCACATGGCCATATTGTCCTTTGGTCAGATGACCACAGATGATATTCTTTGCAGTAGAGTCCAGTTGAATGAACTTCTTGACATCAGTAGGGGTGACACCTTCACCAGTTTTGGGAACGTCGTTCTTGACGACATACCAGAGGTCGACATCAATGGCTTCAAGATGCATACGCATCTTATTCTTCCAGTAGGGATATTCAGTTCCATCGAACACGGGGCAAGCAGCGGAGACTTTGATTATCCCTGCAGTCGACATAGCTAAAACTCCAGGTGGTTAAACCGAATCACACAGAACAAGGGAGTACCTTGCTCTGATACCAATTGAAAGTGCTAGTATCGACTAGAGGGGGGGGGGGTGAATAGGCGATTTTTATGAAAGTCTTCGAAACTTGGAAGTTTCGAAGACAAACAGTAGAAATGACCTAGTTGATATGCAGCGGAAGATAAACTACCATAAGCAAACCATAGTCAAGTATGTAATGATGTGGAAGTACAGGACTAATAGCAGCTAACTAGTAAGGATCAGGATGGAAGATAGTATGAAGCCAATCGACGATAGTAGTCAAGCAATGAAGTCAAACAGGTAAGACAGATAGGCAATGACTTCACGAAGACAAACTTAAGTAAAGGATGGAAAGGGATAGAACCAGTTGCTTGTTGAAGACACAGGATTTGTTGGACCAGTTCCAGTTGCTGTGACAACTGTACGTCTGGTTGGGGAGGCTGAGATTTAACTCAGAAGACCGTGTCTTCACCTTATTCCCCTTGAGCTAAGGACACCCAGTCCTTGCCCAATCACTCTGGTAAGTCTTCAAGGTAGACTTCCAAACCTTCACAGACTTCGTTCACCGGCAATCCACAATGACTCTTGGATGCTCAGAATGCGACGCCTAACCGGCTGGAGGATTCACAGTCCTCATGCGTAATAAGTCTTCAGGTCACACAGACAGAAAGACTTCAGTGATGCCTAACACTCTTTGGCTCTGGGTGTTTGGGCTTTGTCCTCGCAAGGATCTCTCTCTCTTAAATGCTTCGGGGTGGGTTGCTCTCAAACGACAAAAGTCGTGCACTAACTCTGAGCAGCCACCAATTTATGGTGTAGGGGGTGGGCTATTTATAGCCACAAGGCAACCCGACCTGATTTGTCCGAAATGACCCTGGGTCACTAAGGAACTGACACGTGTTCCAACGGTCAGATTTCAAACACACACGACAACTTTACTTGGGCTACAAGCAAAGCTGACTCATCCAGCTCTGGATAAGATTTGCTCTCATTGTCTTCGCTCGAAGACATAGGATTTGGGTTGAGCATCACTTCAGTCACTCTGACTTAGTTCACTTGGACCCCACTTAACAGTACGGTGGTTCCTATGACTCAACAAAGAAGAAAAGGAAACAACTAAACCACACAGTCTTCGCGCTCCATAGTCTTCATGCAATGTCTTCTCATGTCATAGTCTTCAATATGAATATCTTCTCATACCACCAGTGTCTTCAATGTCTTCATACATTTTTAGGGGTCATCTCTGGTAGGTAAACCGAATCAATGAGGGACACTACCTTCGTTATCCTGCAATTCTCACAAACGCATTAGTCCCTCAACCAACTTTGTCGTCAATACTCCAAAACCAACTAGGGGTGGCACTAGATGCACTTACACTTGTCACTTGATGTTGTAGTAGCATCACTTGAAGCTTTGTATGCACCACCTGACTTATTGTGGAGCTCTTCCTTATCCCTGAGTGGCATCTCATGAGAAACAATCCTTCCAATGACTTTTGTGGGCTTTAGATCTTTGTAATTGGGCATCATTTGGATCAATGTGCACATGGTACCAAATTTTCCATCCAAAGCTCTAAGTATCTTCTTGATGATGAATTTTTCAGTCATCTCTTCACTTCCTAGGCCGGCAATCTCATTTGTGATGAGAGCAATCCTAATATACGTTTCGGCGACTCCTTCACCATCCTTCATCTTGAACTTGTCAAGTTGACTTTGGAGCACATCCAACTTGGATTCCTTGATGGACTTGGTACCTTCGTATCCCAAAGTATCCCAAACTTCCTTTGAATTCTTAAGGCGGCTGATTTTGTTGAACTCCTCGGGGCACAACCCATTGAAGGAAATGTCACAAGCTTGAGCATTGTATTGCAACATCTTCAATTCTTTCGCGGTCGCTTCATGATCCAGTTCTCTACCATCTTCAAAGAATTCACATTGCAAACCAATACGAACAACAGCCCAAACAGCAGGATTATGACCAAGAATATGCAATTTCATCTTATGCTTCCAACTAGCAAATTTGTACCATCAAAATATGGACCTCTACGGTGATAGTTACCCTCACTAGACGCCATACTCTCCTTGGTTGTGAAACCAAGGCTATGGTGACCAAAGCAATGGAAACCAAGTCCTACGAAGACCGAAGCTCTGATACCACTTGTAGGATCGTAAGAAGTCTAGAGGGGTTGATTAGACTACTTGACCAAATAAAACTTAACATTTTCCCAATTTTAGCTATAGGCAGATTTTAGCAATCATAAAAAGTCAAGCAATCAACCTACACATGCAATTCTAAGAGTATAGCAGTGGAAAGGAAAACATTGCATATGTAACTAAAGGAATGGTTTGGAGAAGGCAAACACAATGGGAACATGAAGATTTTTGGCGTGGTTCCGATAAGTGGTGCTATCGTACATCCACGTTGATAGAGACTTCAAACCACGAAGGGTGACGACTGCACGAGTCCATGGAGAGCTCCACCCATGAAGGGTTCACGAGGAAGCAACCTTGCCTATCCCACCATGGACATCGCCCACGAAGGACTTGCCTTACTTGGGTAGATCTTCACGAAGTAGGTGATCTCCTTGCCCTTACAAACTTCTTGGTTCAACTCCACATCATGTCGGAGGCTCCCAAGCGACACCTAACCAATCTAGGAGACACTACTCTCCAAAAGGTAATCGACGGTGTGTTGATGGTGAACTCCTTGCTCTTGTGCTTCAAACGATAGTCTTCCCAACACTCAACTCCCTCTCCCAGATTTGGCTATGGTGGAAGAAGGATTTGATTGGAAAGCAACTTGGGGAAGGCTAGAAATCAAGGTTCAAATGGTAGGAATGGAATCTCTTGATGTCAACACATGAGTAGGTGGTTCTCTCTTAGAAAATGAGTAGTTGAAGTGTAGGCACGTTTTGATGGCTCTCTTATTGAGTAAGAGGGGGTGGAGGGGTATATATAGCCTCCACACAAAATCCAATTGTTTACACACTTTTGACCCAACTCGGTGGCACGATCATAATTCTCGGTGGCATCGACCAGTGTAAAAGATATGAATGTTAGGAATCTCGGTGGGACCGACTAGAACAACTCGGAGGGACCGATGTGCAATGGCAAGGGCAAACCTAGTTTTGGTGGCACCGATTGCATCAACTCGGTAGGTCCGAAGTGAAGCAATAAGGCAATCGAAAATTGGCAAGCCATCTCGGTGGTACTGATTGCAAAACTCGGTGGGACTAAAATAATTGCAACTGGTAACATAGAGTTGGCAAGGCCATCTCGGTGTGACCGAGATCCATATCGGTGGATCCGATTTGTTAGGATTTGGCAGTGGCTATGTCCAGAAGAACTCGGTGGCTCCGAATAGGGAATTTTGGTGGGGTTGAGTTGGAATGTAGGATTTGGACATATTTGGATGGAGAAAGTGGTTGAGGGTTTTGGAGCAATATCACTAAGCACTTGAGCAAATATATCATTAAGAAACACCTCATCACCTTTTAATAGTATTGGCTTTCCTATGGACTCAATGTGATCTTGGATCACTTAACCAAAAATGTAGAGTCTTGAGCTTTTGCCAATCCATGTCCTTAGCATATTGAGGGGTCCACAATCAATAGTCATTTCCATGCCAATCATTGAACATCCTGAAATCTTTGACTTGAATGGATATTAGTTCAATGAGATGTTGTTATGAATTACCAAAACCACCCGGGGATTAGTTGCACTTTCACACTTGCTGCTACTTTTCATTATTAACATGATCCTCTGGACCAAAGAATCGTACTATTTTTCTCCAATCTAGCACATCGCCCCTTTTAAGGGCAACACGGGTGGAAACCCTATATCCCACTGCTACCACTCCTTTCCTCCTATCGATGCACCTCATAGCTCGTGTAGTGGACAATGAAGATGGGGCTTATCCTCTCGTGTCAGTGCATATGGTTCCATGACAATGAGGTAGTCTAGAGGTGGCAACGTCGAGGTATGACATGATAGAAGCATATTGTGGCCTGCTCTTGTAGATGGAAGGTGGCTTGCCCAACTCCGAGGGGTTCAGAAAGGTAGAGTGGCACAAGGCTCTCATTTAAAAGTTAAGTCTATGATAGAGGTCGATGATGGCACTTGATAAAGGTATCTATAATTTTTGCTATGTCAATACTACTACTATATCATTATTGCAGCACTCTCACAACAATTTTTTGGACTTACCTATTAATTTACTGCCCAATGTCAGTTGTTTCTTCTGCACATTATTTGGACTTTTCAAAAAAAACATTGTTGGGGGACCATAAAAATAAAAAAAAATTAGAGCACAAAGTTTTGGATCTAAATGGAAACAGGGGAGCCAAGAACCACCAGAAAAGCCTCCTATGGGCCACACACGACAAGGGGTCTGGCCATACCTAGAGGTTGTGTGGGCCCCCATGAGGCACCAATCCACCACCACTTCCTTTCGCTTCCTTTATATTTTCCCCAAAACCCTCAGAAAAATTTGTCAAGGATTTTTTCTGTCACCATAGGCATCATGCGTCCACGATGATCCAATATGGAGACCTTTTATTATATACCGTCGAAGGTGAAAATCATCAGCGGAGCTATCTTCAGCAATCTCGCTGCCACCATGTCCATGTGTGAGTAATCCTTGTGGGGTCCATAACAGTAGCTAGATGGCATCTTCTGTCCCATGTTTCTCAATACAAGGATCAGGAGTCACCCTACATGATTGTGATCTATGTGATGTAATTCTCGGTGTTTTTATTGCAGTGTGATTAATTGTCAGTTTATGATGATATAGTACCATGTGGTATTATATATACTACTTTATCATTTCAAGTATATCCATATACTATATCTAAGATATGTCAAAGTAAGTTATATGAAAAAAGTGCATGTGACTCCATAGTTTTTTTATATTTCAAAAGTACCTTCATATTTATACGTATAAAAAAACATACTAAAAAAGGTGCATACTACCTAAAAAGTGGTATATATACTACTCAAATATTATTATATAATATGCACTACACGTACATACTCTCGGTTTTGGCGGGTACTACATATAACATACAAAACTGACATGAGGGTAACTACCCGTGGGATAGGAGATATGTCTCCAAGGTACCTATAATTTTTTATTATTCCATGATATTATATTATCTATCTTGGATGTTTTATATATATAAACAAGCAACTTTATATCATTTTTTGGGACTAACCTACTAATTTAGTGCCTAGTGCCAGTTGTTTTTGCTTGTTTTTTACTTTGCAGAAAAACAATACCAAACGAAGTCCAAATGCCACGAAACGTTTTGGAGATTTTTTTTAGTAATAATAGACCCTGGAAGCTTCAAGAAGGAACGAGAAGAAGAAGAAGTGGCCCACTAGGCACCAGGGTGCACCAGGGGCCTGGGGCATGCCCTGGTACCTAGTGGAGCCCACAGACCTCCGTTTGGCCTAACTCCGCCTCTATAAATTCTCTAAAATTAGGAAACCTACCCGAGAGTCCACGAAATGCTTTTTTCACCATCACAAGCCTCTATTCTCAAGAGTTCCCATCCGGGGACCCTTTCTGGCACTCTGCCGGAGGAGGAATCAATCACAGAGGGGTTCCTCATTAACCTTGCTGCCCCTGTGATGATGCGTGAGTATTTTACCACAGACCTACGGGACCATAGTTATTAGCTAGATTACTTCTTTTCTCTTTTTGATCTTCAATACAATGTTCTCCTAGGTGTTCTTTAAGATCTATTTGATGTAATGACTTTTTGCGGTGTGTTTGTTGGGATCTGATGAATTGTGAGTTTATGATCAGATCTATCCATGAACATTATTTGAGTTCTGAACTCTTTTATGCATGATTAATATAGCTTCCTATTTCTTCTCCGGTTTATTGGTTTGGTTTGGCCAACTAGATTGATTTATCTTGCCAAGGAGAGGTGCTTTGTAATGGGTTCGATCTTGCGGTGCTCAATCCAAGTGACAAAAAGGGACATGACACGTATGTATCATTGGTATTAAGGGTAAAAAGATGGGGTTTATTCATACGTGAGTTTATCTTGTCTACATCAGGTCATCTTGCTTAAAGCATTACTCTGTTTTTCCATGAACTTAATACACTAGATGCATGTTGGATAGCTGTCGATGTGTGGAGTAATAGTAGTAGATGCAGAATCGTTTCGTCTAGTAATCTTGGACGTGATGCCTATGTATGATCATTGCCTTGGATATCGTCATAATTATTTGCTTTTCTATAAATTTCCCAACAGTAATTTGTTTACCCACCATATGCTATTTTCTCGAGAGAAGCCTCTAGTGAAAACTATGGCCCCTGGTCTATCTTTTATCATATATTAAATCTAAAAATACCTTACTGCAATTTTCTTTTATTTATTTTATTTTGTATTTTTGTCAGATCTATCTATCAAAAACTATACAATTTAATCTTGCTCGTAACTGTTGAGGGATTGCCAACCCCTCTACGCGTTGGGTTGCACGTATTTGTTGTTTGTGTGCAGGTGATGTTTATATAGCGTTGCTTGGTTCTCCTATTGGATTGATAACCTTGGTTTCATAACTGAAGGAAATACTTATCTCTACTGTACTGCATCATGCTCCCCTCTTCGGGGAAATCCCAACGCAGCTCACAAGTAGTAGGAAGAATTTCTGGTGCCGTTGTCGGGGAGACATCATCAACATCTATCAAGTACCTACGCATAAACTTTCATCTCCTTGCATTTACTTTATTTGCCATTTTCCTCTTATTTTCATCTCCCCCACTTCTAAAAAGTTTTTACAAAAATATAAAAATATTTTCCGTTTGCTTTTTTGCTTGTTATCTTGTTTGCCTTATTGTTTGTTTTTGCCATCATGTCTAAATCTAAAAAAGAATTTGCTAAAGAAAATTTTGATAATCTTGATAATGATGATCCTCATGAAAAAGAAACTACTATCATCCATACTAAAAAACTCCATATACGTAGTAGTAATATTATTGGAAAAGGTGTCATCCAAGATTTCTTTACTTGTGTTGGTACGTTACCTATGCTAGGAGGGTCAATTCTTAATAAACTTCTAGTCTTGCGGATGCAATATCTTTGCTTATAGTTGAACTTGAAAGACAATTTGTTCACATGCATCCTTCCATACAAAGGATCCTTCTAGAATTCTCGAATACCAATGATCCTTCCGTTAAGCATGTCACCACTAGATTTCTAGCTTA